>OZ038491.1:12392397-12479897 GCA_964036315.1 Acanthosepion esculentum
AATCTAATTGTAATTTATGAAATAGTAACCTTCTGTGCGATCGCAGTCCCGGGAAAATAACTGTACATTGTCCGCGATGATGAATCCTGGCTGGCCAATGCTTTGTCGTCGTCCCCCCCCCCGATTGTAACGGCCTCACACCCGTTGTACTTAGAGTATTGCCCATTTCGAAAAAGGTCCGACTTTGTTTTTTAGCTATAACAATTTACCAAATGCAATAAAATCTTTCTTCTTGACCTGGGTTATTCAAAATGTAGTCCACTTGAATGATTCCCCTGCTTATAGGTCTCTTCTCGTAAAATGCGTTGTTCCTGGAATGAAGTAGTTTTGATCATGGAATCGGTTTTTTTTTTGTTATTTTTAAAAAGAATTTAAAATGGTTAGTAAAGTTATAGGAAAATAAATATAATGTGACTTTATACACATAACATAGACGTGGTAGAAGGCCGAAATTATTGAGAACCCAATCAGATTCGGACTATCGTTGACAAATCTAACCTGGCCATAAGCCTCGAGAAGGACCTAAAATCTGTTGTTGACTGGTACAAGAAATGACTTGTAAACTTTAATGCCTCTAAAACAAAACCGCTCTCAGTTAACTACCATAGAGAACCCTACTTACCTCCCAACAGGACGGCTGATGCCCAACTCCACGAAAGCGCCTCTCTGCGCCTGTTTGATCTCACTCTGTCCAATGACCTGAAGTAGAACAACTACATTGAATCTATAGGTTCATCTCCCTCAAGGAAAGCTAGTTCTCTGTGTCGTGCCAGAAGATTTTTCTCGCCTGAGTCCACCCTTCAAATCTACATATCAACCAATGGTACTTGCAACGAATACTACTGCCATATATGGTCGGGTGCGCCAGATATTCACCTCGAGGTCTTCGACAAAATCCAGAGACGGATTTGCAACGTGACTGGCCCTGATCCGGCATCACGTCTGCAGTTACTAACTTCCAGACGTGTTGTGGCTTCCCTCTGTCTTTTCTACAAGTACTTTCATGGAAACCTCTCCGGCGAGGTACTTTCACTGGTTCCCAAACGGCATGAATTTAAGCGTTAATTTTAGGCGGGCATCTCGAACCCACCCTTTCACTGTCGAAACGACTAAATGTAGCCGTCTCTTCTACTCCAACAGCTTCTTATCTCGCACTTCCCGTCAGTGGAACTCCATTTCTATCACTTGCTTCCCTATTGCTAGAATCTTTAAATATTCAAATGTAATGTCAATCGACATCCTCTGATGGCTTGATCTTCATCCCTGCCCTTCTCTTTATCCTTTTCCCAAACATTCCTCTTTACTCTTAATCTCACTCTCTGTAAGCCTCTGCGTGCCTGTGGGATGATTTGCTTAAATAAAATCTACTCAGTTTAATTTACCTAGCCTGTCAAGTTTGCTAACGATTGAACCAGGTTGATGTCTCCACGGAGGCACGTGGTGAACAGCGTTTTTGAATGATTGATTCGTTCTCTACGGTTTATCAACTGATTGCAGGTTATTTAAAGCCAGAAATTGTTTTAATAACATGTAGCAATTGTTTTAAAAGCGAAACTTGTTAAAATAAAATTTTAAAAATCATTAAAGGATTTTAAAAAAAATCAAAACATGTTAGACTCATAAACTTTTCCTATTTTTTCCTTATCTAATCCTTTAAATATATTAAAAAAAAACGCAAGGCATCAAGCACAAAATATTAAACCTACAACGTCATTTTTATCGCAGGTCACCAAACAAACATCCGCGGACCATTTATTACCGGGCCGAACAGAAACAATATTTTTTCCTTTTAATTGACTCTCAGTCTTGTTGAATGAATTTTGTTATGCGCGTGACCGACAACGACCCAACAACCCGGTTTATGGAAAAAGTGTATTGCATGACACCCACGACGCAAAAAAGTAACTTAATGGATCCCATATATGTAAATTTGAAATGTAACATTTCATAAAATGCAAGTATTTAGATGAAAAAAAATCAAAACAAATAAACTTTACTATACAATTGAAAAATGTTATTTCTTTATAGACATTTGGAATCTTTTTCGGCTAGCTGGTCGAACACTCTGCCTCTGAGCAGAGAGGAATCCGGACGAGGCTCAGCCGAAGGGCAGAGTCTCGTTCGGAGAGGTTGACCAACCCGATCCCGTTATGCGGGTTCTACAGGCATTTTTTGGTCGAGCCTACGGGCTCGGAGAATCCACGTTAAACCCGGCCTTGTGCCATATGCAACCCTCGTGGGGGGTAGGGGGCTAAATATAATAGACGTTTGGAATACGCGATCAGAAAAGACGAAAAGTAGATGAAATATGAAGAATTTTGATCCGGAGAACAACTTGGAAAAATGCAATAAAAAATTTAAGCATTCTTCTACATAGAGTGATATATATATATATATATATATATATATATATATATATATATATATATATATATATATATATATGAATGAAAATAAGTGGATACGACGTTTACATACGATGTTTCCAGCCAGGCTAAATCATAAATTTAACAATATAGATAAGTAGTAACACATAACCCTACAAATCAAAACCTACCCACATTTCACACCCATACAAAACAGACATGCTTACGGAGGTGTTGAGGCCTCACACTTATACACACACCCACACGAATATACACGTTTACACACATCATACTCACTCACTTTCCTAATGAGCCAAATGATAACACACACCCATAGCAATATACAAGCTAACACATATCATACTCACTCACTCCCTAAAAACTAAATAACACACACACACTCGCACACTTACCAGAGACTAAATAACTAAATAACACACACACTAAACTAAATAACACACACACACACACACACACAAACACACACACTTACCATCCCCTGCTCTCTGGGGAGGAAATGTGGGTTTGTAAACAGTGACCTTACTCCTAATAATGCAAGACTCTTCGGTAAATCGAATCGAGTTCTCTCTGTCACCGTGTGTTTATCTAAAAATAAATACGCTTAAATTCTCCTTCATCCCTGCCGTGCTTAGTGGTAGAATCCCCGACTGACACTAATTCAGTTGGGTTTCGATCCTAGCTAGAGGCAACCGGACGTCTAGTCACACTGATGAGCTGTGATACAGCGAAACAGTCTGTCTGTGGATGACAATATATATATATATATATATATATATATATATATATATATATATATTAGGAATGGATTACTTTCGACAAATTTTGATCTATTTGTTTAAATGTTATTTTTAATGGATATATATTCCTATTTGAATAGATGCTCTGTTTTTATTTATTAAACATTATAAATATGTATTTCCATCTACTGGACTGAATATTCGAGAAATCGTGTTAGAAAAATATGAGCACTTTTTTCTAACAAGATTTCTTGAATATTAAGCCCTATAGATGGTAATTATAACGGAACATCCACATAATATATATATATATATATATATATATATATATATATATATACACACACACACACAGAAAAAAACAAAAATTACCTCAACATGGAGATAGTCTATCTTAAGTTGTTCTGTGCGCGGTTATCATCAGTCTCTATGTGTCTGTCTTGGAGCATCCATAGACGGTTGCGATGTATCAAACTCATCAGTGCGGTTAGACATTCGATTGCCTCAAGCCAGGATCGAAACCTGACTGATTTAGCATCAGTCGGAGATTTATCCCCAAAACTATCAGCTCACGACGGAGAGAAGATGAATTTTTTAAGTATTTATTTTTGAATAAACACGGCACTGTAAATGGACATTGAAGTTAACGCCAAGAGGTGACAGTATATTTCATGTAAAGCAGAATCGTCAGCATAAAACAGATTGTCGCCTATGGATGTTATATATATATATATATATATATATATATATATATATATATATATATATATATATATATATATATATATATATATGCCTGCGTAAAATCATAGCTAAAATAATTTATTTCTTACGTGTTCACTTGTTTTTCTGGCGACCTTTCATTTCTAGGCATGATTTGTTTTAGTTTTTGCAACGTTTCATTGATTCATGTTCTGAACTAAATGCCCAACATTGTAATATGATTTCTTAGCAAAAGGCGAATAAAAATAAATGAGGTTAGCATTAATTCCCCAAGGAATACTTTCATTCGATTCAATCAACATTGAAAGCTACCACCGTTGTGACTATGACCCAGACATCCAAAGCTGAGAGGCTGGTTCGCTTTGTGCGATGTTAATATTCTCACTGATTTCCAGGCATGCAATTCCCTGCTTAAAACTTAATGCAGTCGGATGGAAAAGAAAGATCGTTTTTACGTTTTATTTTTTTGTTTAATTATCTTTTATATTTTTCATATCTACATCTCGCTATCTCTCTTAGAGACCAGCTATCTCTCTCGATCATCATTTTATATGTGATATAATTATGCATTTGGTAGCAGTCCCTCTTTTATACAAATTTTATTTAAACAAAAAAAACGAGTGACAAGGTATTGCGATTAAGCTTTTTACCCATTTTTTCTCGCATTCGAATAAGTATTTTCTGAATGTAAAAGTCTGTCCAATTGTTCTAGATATCCGATCGCTTTCGACTATTCCTTGGGGTAAACAAAAGAGCCCTTGCTGTTATTTACGTCGTGTGGGTCAATGATACGAATACAGTGGCCACTCTTATTTTGTGGGTTGGACGGGTCCTACTAACACAGTTTTATTTCTCTCCGAATATTTTGATTTAATGAGTTCATGACATGGAAAGATTTGTTTTAATATATTTTTATAATATATTTAAAAAGGATGAAAGCTGACCAGAGCCCACTACCGCGTCTTCGACCTCAACAGTTTCCTCAGGTGGTTTGTTCAGCAAATCAACTAGAGAACTTAAGGTCTTTCGAAACCGGAAGTAGTGGGGGAAAACGGAAGTAGTGGAACAAAAACTACTACATCAACTGGGTTGAAATAACCCCAAGGTGAATTTAAAATGTCTGCATTTGGTCATGATCTCTGACCTGCCGTTCAGCAATTCGTTGTTGTTTTAAAATGCTGCTATAGCCAGTTTCTCTTCTTGGTATAACCTACATACATACATACATACATATATATATATATATATATATATATATATATATATATATATATATATATATATATATATATATATATATATATAAACAGAAGGGCTAGAGATTTAATTCCAATAAAGGGAATCATAAAAAATAACAAAATCATACGATTTCGTAAAGTCATGGTATACCATCAGATTTACACACAATCGGAAGGAATTTCGACTTTCAAACCAAAAACGTCAAAATAGTCTCCTAAATTATGTCAAATTTTCCTCGAGTCAATCAAAAGGAACAACATTTTTGAAATTATAACTTGACCTCTCTTGCATTGAATTAGTATGGGTGAATTGGATAAGAGAGGTCAAAAGGGATACCCAAAGAGTGAGAATAAGCTTGTTCAGTGCTTAAAGAATGCTTGCGAAATTTAGCCATCTACTTTTTTTACGAAAGCACTTGTAAAGAAATACAAGGATTAGATAAGCAGCTTGTGGTGGTTTTATTGACGAAAACAAAATATAAGTCTGTTGTAAGATGGAGCAAAGTGCTCATTCTTCTTAAAATAAAAGCAAAAACGCTGTAGTTACTGAAATTTTATCTTTTATTTTTAAATATCCCAAAATATTTCATTTAAAAAAAATTCAATGATGCACCAAATTCTTTACCATTAGCGTATTTATCTATCTCGCTGTATATATATATATATATATATATATATATATATATATATATTGTGTGTGTGTGCATGTGCGTATGTGTAAGTATGTACATATAAATATAAGTAAACATATAATATACAAGATCAAACTTATTCAATACTAAATGGCCTATAATTCAATAAACGCCTTAAGAAGCCACCATTTTGAAATACAATTACTTCCCTCCCAAAGGCGCTTTCATGTACCATGAGGACACTTCTGACGACTGCTATCAAGCCAGCATATATAACCCTACAAAGGCCGATGTCAAGTTAAACTTAAGTACTCTCGTGTTGGTAATATATCTCTGATTTGCCTTAATTCCATTTAACCTACCTCTTCCTGAAAGCTTCAATACATCGCAATTGGAAAAAGTTCGTGTCCTGTTTCACTATTCTTCTTAAGGACGTTGTCGATGTTGGATCGACACGATTTCGTGTCCTTCGTAGTTCTAAGAAATTGTTACCCTACAATTCCTTAAATCCCTTATTTTGTTACACATTTATACAAGCTTGTGAGGTAGCTTGCTCAATGTTTCACTCAGCATTTTTACAGCAGTTCTGCAGCATATTTTGCAAAAAAAATGATTCTTTGCCTCTTCTTCTATATAAGCGACCTGATGAATTTAATCTTACAAGTTAATGAAATTTAGGGTAAATTATATTTGTGAACAAAATATAGGGTCAGAAAAAAAAATGCTGATAGGGGGGGGTAAGATGACGATTGATTAAAGTGATTAAAATTTTCAAGGAACCATCCAAAAAGGAGAAAGTTTTCCTAACAGTTCGTAATAAAATGCTACCTTCATAGAACATTAATCTTAAACTTGGACACTAGTAAGTTACGCAACTGTAGAAGTAAGAATAGATCTCCATGAGTTGATTGTGTAAAACAGAAGCAATAATCTATAGAGTATAAGTAACAGATATTAATGGCCAAAATAAATGTACATATGATGTTCTGATGGTACTTTCAAACGTAGATGGTAAAATCATAGGTCATCATTTAAGCTAGCAAATCTTAGGTACTCTACTAAACTACTTGACCATGTGTGGATTTAACAGAAAAAAACAAGAGGGAGACGATCGTAAGCTGGAATTTTTTTTAAAAAGCGAATGCTTATGACAAGGACTAAAATATTTGCAACCTTTGCTAACAGGAAAAAATTAGCAATAATTAACATTTCCTGGTCGAAAGAACATTTTGAACCAGAAATACGAAGCCATGTGTCCTTGCTTTCCTATTAGGAAATTAATATTAAACACATATGAGGCTGGATAAAAACATATCATATATATTATAGATGCATTTAAAAATTCTAAAATAACCATAACAGAAGATTCTTTTTTAAAATCACTATCACAACGGAATGCAGATTTTATCGGAGTTACAATAAGTGTGTTCTTTAAATTTACATCTGAAGATGATCTTAGAAAAGATTGAAAGTACTTACTGCAACTTCCTTGATGAATGTCATTATTAACATCAATAAACTGATTAAACCAATTGGAAGGATCAGTATTAAATGTTTACATTATTTAATGTGTGTCTATATATATATATATATATATATATATATATATATATATATATATATAAAGGAGCTGTGTATATATGCATATACATATATAGATATAGTAACTGTATATACATACATATATATATATATATATATATATATATATATATATATATATATATACGCAGTCACTATATATGTGTGTGTATGTGTGAGTGCATATATACCCAGTTCCTAGTTATATTAGTTATATATATATCTAAACACACACACACATACACACACACACATATATATATATACACACACACATATATATATATGTGTGTGTGTGTGTGTGTGTGTGTGTGTGTGTATACTTGATTATATATATATATATACATAACTAGGGACTGGGTATATATGCACACACACATATATATAGTGCCTGGGTATATATATATATATATATATATATATATATATATATATATATATATATATATATATATATATATATATATATATGGACTGTGTATATATGCTTATATATATATATATATGTAGATATATCAACTGTATAAAATAAATATATATATATATATATATATATATATATATATATACATACTCAGTCACTATATATATGTGTGTGTGTGTGTGCATATATACTCAGTCCCTAGTTATAAATATATATATATATAGAGAGAGAGAGAGAGAGACACAGAGAGAGAGAGAGAGAGAGAGATATGTATATGCTTGATTATATATATATATATATATATATATATATATATATATATATATATACAGACATGACAGAATTGAATAGACACCAAGTTAAATTTTATTTCTGATTTTCTTAATAACCAAGATAAATTACATTAGATTTTTTTAATAACCAAGATAAATTAACTTAGGTTATTTGATTAAAATTGCAGATAACAATACTGGAACATGCCACGACCCAAAGGAGCATCAGACCTATCCGAATTTCAGCGAGGACGTATCGTGGGCCAACATGAAGGTGGTCTTAGTCAAAGAAAAATATCTGAAAATCATTCAATACCCATTTCTACTATTAATAGAGTGATCGTACAATTCACCAGAGAGGGCAAGAAGTGCACAAAACCTCATCCAGGCTGCCCTGGGCCCTCTGAAAGAACCATGCGTCTTGTCGAAAGAAATGTTGAACATGATCCACGTTGCAAGGCCTCTGACATAGCAACACAAGTTGATGTCAGACCCAGAACAGCTGTCAGGTATTTTCAGAAGCTGGACTCCTATGGCAGAGCTGCGAGAAGGAAGCCACTTCTCCGTCCAGCCAATATCAAACGTAGAAAGGATTGGGCTCATGAGATGGTGGAGAGACCTGTGACCTTTTGGACCACTGTCATTTTCTCTGATGAGTCAAGATTCGCATTATTTTCCGACAGTTGAAGAGTATGGGTATGGAAACTCTGTAGGCAAGAGTTTCATTTAAAAAGACTGCAGCCAATGGTGAAACATGGGGGCCTTTCAGTAATAGTATGGTGTACAATTTGGAGTGATGGTCGCTCAGAGCTTGTGGAGTGTGAAGGAAACATTAATTCAACCAAATATGTTTCTATATTAAAGAAAGGGCTCCTTCCAATATTCTCAAGTAGTAGAATGAGTAAGGTTGACTCCCTATTTATGGAAGATGGAACTCCATGTCACACTGCTCAAGCAACAAAACATTGGTTGAGACAAAATGGGATCAATAAACTTCCATGGCCAAGTCAGTCCCCAGATATTAACCCTATTGAACACCTTTGGGGCATATTAGATCGAAAACTCCGAAAAAAAAAACAGTAAGCCATCTTCTAAGCCCGAACCTTTAGGATTATTGCGTGAAACATGGCAAGAAATCTCTCAAGATGATATTCGTGAACTCATCGCTAGCATGCCTAGAAGGGTCCTTGCATTAAAAAAGCAAAAGGGATGTCAACCAAGTATTAGTTATTACATTTATGACCATTTATAATTACTTCATTTGTATGAATTACTTGTTTAATAAAATAAACGGTTTCTGTGAGCGTCTATTCAATTCTGTCATGTCTGTATATATATATATATATATATATATATATATATATATATATATATATATATATATATATATATATACCCAATCACAATATATATGTAGATATAGCAACTGTATATATATATATGCATATATATATATATACATATATATATATATAGCGACTTACTTTCTCTTTATATATATATATATATATATATATATATATATATATATATATATATATATATATATGTAAAAACAATGTATAAACATAAAAATACATACATATATATATATATATATATATATATATATATATATATATGTATATGATTCGGTTGATGGGACGATAGGTGTGATATCTAATATATCTGTCATGGTAATTGAAAAGATTTATTATTCATCACATTCCGTCTATCGTTTTGATTTTCATTTCATCTTAATCAGTGATTGTTGACGAGTCTTATTAGAAAATCAGGCATACAACATTTTTTCTTTTTCGAAGCTACAACGAAAGAGAACATTTCAATGCAGTACATTAAGTTAGTCATCGAATTTATTCAAACTGAATGGAACTCTCTTCCGGCTTCTTACTTTCCTGGAAACTACGATCGTCTAAAATCTATATTCAACGTAAATGGTTTCCTTCTGGCTTTTGAACTATGTTCTTTGATTGTGCTCTCAAAGTTTCTTTCCTTTCAATGATCCCTTGCCTCTTAACGCCATTCAGTCCCAAGATATATCCATTAAGACACCATTTCCCAGCCATTTCACGCCACCTACCAATTTCTGGCGGAGTAAATTGCATCATGTTGCTCTTTTGTCTCATAGACGAGGCCCAGCTGACCCTACTAAACGATGCCGTCGATAAAATGAAAAACAACGAACGCGCATGGAAAATGGCGTCAATTGACACATCGCACTCTGCATATATATATATGTATATATATATATATATATATATATATATATATTTAGTTTACGAAAAACTAGGTAATCCGTATGGGTAGACCCAAGGAGGATAAAATCCAGAGAGCTCAATCTAAATCAGAGCTAATAATTTATATATATATATATATATATATATATATAAATATAAAAGTGGACATGGAAGTCAGCACTTAGAGGCGACAGTCTGTTTCATGCTAGTGCAATCGTCAGGCGACTAGTGCTGTTATTTTTCTCGGCTATTTATATAAGGGTCAGTGGTGCATTATGGGTAGTCTATTTTGGCGGTTACTTTTACCGGGAGTGGCTTATTTGTTTATTTATTTATGTCAAATTGTTTTGCTTGTTTTTTATTTGTTTTTTTATTTTTATTTTTATTTTTTATCTTATATATTTATTTATTTATTCTTTTATTTTGATCGGTGTTTTTGGTTAACGTAGTAAAAATTTGTTTATATAGCTTATTGTTGGTAGTCTATAATGGCCGTCATTACCGGAAATCGCTTGTTCGCTTATTTATTTGGGTCAAATTGTTTTGCTTGTTTTTATTTATTTTCATTTTTATTTTTTATCTTATATATTTGTTTATTTGTCATTGATTAAATCTGTTGAATTTGTGTTTTTTTCTATTATTTAGGTGGGAACAGTTTTTAATTTATCTATTTAGGTTGGTTATCTTTATTTGTTTTTGTTTTGTTTTTTAAACGGCTAGTTTATCGTAATCGGTTGTTAGTTTATTTATATATTTGGATGTATTTAGATCGATTTAATTATACTTGTTGTTATTTATTTGTTACACTATATCTTTTTGGCTTTCGGTTTTTAAGTAACGTAGTATATTATCTTTTATTAATGTTTTTTTTTTTTTTTTTTTTTTTATTATTATTTTTATTTGTATAACAGTTATAACTTTCGTCCGTTCTTTTGTTTTGATTTTGTTTCGTATATTAACAGGTGTGGTTTTATGATTTGTTTGGAGTAATTTATTTTGCTTATTTTATTGTTGTTTGTTTATATATTTATTTATTTTTCTATTTTAAGTTACGTAGTAAAAATTTGTTTTCATATCTACATTTTGAGATTAGCTCGGATCTTTTATTTAATAATTTATTTTCATCTGGGAAGGTAATGATAGCTATTTTTTCCTCCAAGCAAAGTTTGCAGGTTTTTGATAGGTTGTTGTAGGCTGATGATTTTTTCCTTATTTTCCAAGATATTTTTGGTGTGGTGTGTGTTTTGTTTTTTATTTCCCAGATATACTTAGAAAGCATTGTGCTGTTCGCATATTTACTATTTGTGAAAGACATTTTGTGTACATAATTTCTTTGTTTCCATGGTCCTTCGGTTACTCCTATATATACTTTTTCTTCATTATCTGCTGATTTTGTCGTGGCTTGGTAGATTACGTTGTTTTGTAAACAATTACCGTTTAAGGGACATTCGTTTTTTATTCTGCAGTTGCACGTGGGTTTAATTTGTTCGTGTGGTTTGTTAATAAAAACACAAATTCAACAGATTTAATCAATGACAAATAAACAAATATATAAGATAAAAAATAAAAATGAAAATAAATAAAAACAAGCAAAACAATTTGACCCAAATAAATAAGCGAACAAGCGATTTCCGGTAATGACGGCCATTATAGACTACCAACAATAAGCTATATAAACAAATTTTTACTACGTTAACCAAAAACACCGATCAAAATAAAAGAATAAATAAATAAATATATAAGATAAAAAATAAAAATAAAAATAAAAAAACAAATAAAAAACAAGCAAAACAATTTGACATAAATAAATAAACAAATAAGCCACTCCCGGTAAAAGTAACCGCCAAAATAGACTACCCATAATGCACCACTGACCCTTATATAAATAGCCGAGAAAAATAACAGCACTAGTCGCCTGACGATTGCACTAGCATGAAACAGACTGTCGCCTCTAAGTGCTGACTTCCATGTCCACTTTTATATTTACACACGCTCTATCTCTGATATTGAGCACTTTACCCCATAAATATAGCACACTTTAAGACTATATTTCTGCATATATATATATATATATATATATATATATATATATATATATATATATAAAGTTAATATTATTAAGTGTTGGTTTGTTTGTTTTTATTAATAGGGCTTCCATTATTTTTAGCCTTTTTTGCAACACTTAATAATATTAACTTTGAACATGGACATAATATCTTGACCGTGTTTTGAAACAAAATTGAAGCATTTCATAAAACATACATATAACAAACTATTTCTAATTCTAATAGTTAAAATATAATCCTTGAAAATGGCTAAATGTATAGCCGAAAGTGCTCGGATAAAAAGAACACTCGGACAGTTTTTATATAATTTATCATCCGAAAAGAAAAACATTATTAGATCGCATGAGAAATTGTATAAAAAACTAAATGAAAGCACCTTGTCAGTCGTTTTTAATGAAATGTGCATGAAAGAAGGATTGCTGCCTAAATACTCAAATATATATATATATATATATATATATATATATATATATATATATATATATATATATAACATACAACGTGTGTTAGCACGTGGGATACCCTGTCTTCATCAGCCGCCGACCAGGGGTGATCTCACGGTTTCGGTGGCTATGGCGGGACCGCTACCCCAGGCGCCACCAGCAGCATTTGCCACCAGGCAGGGTAGGAAGAAAAGCTAATTGATCGTTCCTCTTTGTACATTCTCGTACTGAAATAAATAAAACGATTGTTCCTCTTCACCGCTTCTGTCCGTAATGAAAGTTCCTGAACGCGTTTTCCGTTATTGACGCGCTCGTAAAAATCGTTATAGACGACTACGCAAATATTCCACTTGCGCATGTTAGGTCGTGATGTTGCGCGCATAATATTTCAGTAATCTATGTTCTAATCGTAACTTTTCTTTCTGGATTTCGCGTGGATTTGGCCGTTTTTCCTCTTTCTTATCTTTCATTTCTATTACTGGTCCAAACCACTCAAAGCAAACGTCGTATATTATTCTACAAAAGGAACTGATCTATGTGACCCTTAAGACTGTTATTAAGGATAAAAGAAAGCTCTTTATCAAGATTTGTCCAAATAGTCTTCTGGTTACCTTTGGGCCACTGGATTCTTGGTTTACTTAGGATTTCTCCAGGGTGCTGTCGCTTAACTATGGAATCCTGAACGCTGTGGGTGTATTCCAGATTCATAATCCCACCACTCGGTTTTACATTCTCCGATAGGAGAATTACGTAGTTTGCACCAGCGTGCCTTATGGATACGTAAACCGCGTAAACCGTTAAATCTTCTGCCGCAATCATACGTTGTAGCCGGGTCCATATCCAGGTCGTTTCCACTAAAATCAGTCTGATGGGTGATATATTCTCCCTCCCCACTACAGTCACCCAGGGGGCATTCTGCGTCTCTTGTATTATTCATGCTTTAATGTAAATTCTTGTCTTTCCAAGATGTCACTCCAACTTTCTAGAGGGTCACTGCGTCTTTCCGAAGAGTCATCTTGCTTTCCAGAGATTCTTGGTAATCAGTATATATACAGGATGAGGCTGGTATTTGAGGACATACAGAATTAAGATTAATACTGCTTCCTACTAACTTCTAATGCTTTTTTTTTCAGAAATCAAGAATGGCAAACCCTATGATAACAAATGAAATGAAAAGGCATGCTGTGATTGTGGCATTAAAGGCTGATCATAGCGATTTGCATATTACACGTTTCCTCAGAGTTGCAAGATCGTTTGCACAAGATACGAAAAGAGTTAGAAGACGCTGACAGTTCCCCAATGTCTGTATCAAAACGTAAAAGACATTCTGCACGTTCTGATAAAGTGAGAACACGATTTTATTCAGGAAGTCAAGCAGACAGTTGATGAAAACCGCGGTCAATCAATGAGGTCAATTGCCAAAAAGCTGCATGTGTCTTAAAAAAATCAAACTTTTTTCCACAAGGTCTTAGAGTAAATGCTGTTGCATACATTGAGGGGCTAGAAACAGTAGTCAAGCCCTGGAATGACAACATATGCAACGGCAGGCTTTACATATTTTAGAAAGACACGGCTCCATCCTACAAGGCTCTACGAACACAAGAATGTATGGATGACCATTTGTACGACCACATCACACCCAACATTTGGCCTCCTAACTCTCCAGATATCAGCCCACTAGACTATTATGTGTGGAGCGTTGTTGAGAAGGAGGTTAATAAACAGCCTCATAACACCAAAGATTCTCTTAAAGATGCAATAATTCAAGTAATGTCTGACATAAATAAGGACCAATTCATCAGAACCTGCAGCCGATTTCGACCTCGTGTAGAGGCAATTATTGATGCTAGTGGTGGGTTTATTGAATAAAATTAAATAGTTAGCTAAATTATATTCATTTGTTCAGCAAGATTTTTACTAATCCATAAAATCAGTCCTCAAATACCAGCCGCACCACGTATATATATACGTTTTTTTTATCGACTCCAGTGGAATAAATGTCACCTATGGTATTTTAATTGTTTGTTTTGCGTTATTTATATATATATATATATATATATATATATATATATATATATATATATATATATATATATATATATGAATAATGACTTGATATTAAATTTACCCACGTACCCTGTACACTGTATTGAGAAACCAAAGAAAAAAAACACATCCTTATTTTCTTTGTTGCCTTACCTGGGGTGAAATGATTATAATATCCATGAGTATTCTTAATGTTTATTACGATCTTGGACACAGTCCTCCTTGACCTTTAAGTTCCACTGGAGATTGATTTTCTAATAAACTCTAAACATTAAATGATTTCGCAAGTAAGTAAATTTTGAAGACACTTCAAAGATTTTGAAAACATTGTAAAAAAAAGAATAATTCTAACATCATTTTAAGCAAGTGGAGCCTGTACGTGTGTATCTATGTGTGTATTTTTGGCGTTTATGTACATGTATATATCTGCATATGTATGTTGCGTTTGTATATATGTTTCTAAGATTACGTATACCTGCTTCCGTTTGAGTGCTTGTCTTCACTTATACATGTAAGCATGCATTTCTTGGCTCCCCCGTGTTTAATAGGCGTGTAGCAGTGGTCGTGCGTGTATATTTAAGAGTATGTGTGAATGAATAAGTTTTTGTATAAGTATGTATATGTGTGCGATTGCCTTAAGGTAATGAAAATCGGGTTAATCATTCAAAATGATTATCGGGATGGTGAATTACAACAGACACGCTACTGGCGTATATTTCTCTGCCACCATTTTTCTTACTCACTCTTTCCTGCGTGCAGTTTCTCAAAATTATATTTACTCTTCCACGGCACACACCTTGAGAAAGTAAGTATCGGTCATTTCAAACTTGTTCTCTCAAAACCTGGCATACATTCAAACGATTGTTTTATTGATCTTCTATGAGTAAAAGCGGCCAGAATTTGGCGGAAACTCGTCTCATTTCAAATATTCTAATGCAATTCGCTGGCATGCACTCCAAGATAATAGAGCCAAATTCATCAATAGTTGATTCCGTGTCGAAGCTATCTGATAGTTTTACCATTCCAGTTTGTTGAAGATCAATTTCAGGCGAGATTCCAACGCGTTTTTTAAAACACAGGCAGCGTGTACACGCCAGTCTTACTAAAGTTGATTTCATGAAGGGTGGCCTCGTCTACAGCAAAAGTTTTCGCAAAAGAAACCAACAATTCAATCTCATAAAGGTTTACAGCTTATCAACTTCACCAAAATCCTCAGATAACTCTACTAGGTCGACTAACTGAAGGATCTGAACAGATCAATCCGAAAACATTTTTGAATTCCTGAAGAAAGTGGGGCTTAACCGTTTGTGGACATATGAGTGCTGATCTCTTTAAAAAAACAGGGCGACAGATAAACTATCCGTTTAAAAATCCTATATATATTTATATATATATATATATATATATATATATATATATAGTCAAACCTAATGAGCCAGACAAACCTACCAAGGTTTCAGTTAGGCAGATCGTCAGGGTCAGCTGAAACATTGGTAGGTGTGTCTGGCTCTTAGGTTTGACTAGGTTTGCTCTACGTTTGTATCGAGCTCTTTAGTTAGTTTACTCGTATCGGGGTTTTTTCTTTGGGCCTTGAACCTGTATCTGTGCGATTATTTTCGACAGACTTTCATGTTCCTGGCTCTTTCTTTTTTAAAACCTTTTTTTCCCTTCGTGATTGATTTGGCTATTGTTAAATCAAGAATTCGAAGGTTTTTCAACACGAGTATAGTTACCTATATATATATATATATATATATATATATATATATATATATATATATGTGTGTATATATATATATAGGTTTAGAACCGTTGGCCCTGAAAATCTGTTGTTCCAATCACTGCTTACGATACCGTTTCTTTGATCTCTGGCAGCGGTGTGCTTTTGGCGACGAGCATCCTCGAAGGTGACACTAGCATCATCGATTGTGATTTGCCAACGTGGTCGATCATTGGCGCGTTCCTCTAGTTGAGCTTGCACTCCTGGAAATTTGCTGTCACAGTATTTTTGTACCGATTCTTTGGACGGCCGTGGAACTCTCCATACAGCAGACGTCTTGGCAAGCGGTGCACCTCTATCAGAGTTGGGCTTTAAAGAGCACGGATCCAATGCTTGAGGAGTAAACACAATCCAGGTCTTCAAGGTTGGTAACGCGGTCTTGCCAGCGAATTCCGAGTATAGAATGGAAAGATCACGTGGAAGTTCTCCAACTTCTATATGTGTCTGCGGTACAGTGCCCAAGACTCACAATCATATAGAAGGGAGGGCAAAACCACTGCCTTGTACACTCTCAGCTTTGTAGTCAACCGAATATTGTGTTGACTGACCATAGAAAAATATTATACAGAGAATTTAAATGTCTGAACTTAAAAATTACTGTGAGTACGAAATTGAAAAAGATGAACTTGATATAACATTAGATTTAATGAATAATGTATACATACCTTATAAAAAAGGCATTACTAATCCTTTGGATATGCACCCTAAATCTAATCATCCTCCATTTTAATTAAACATATGCCTTTATCTATCGAAAGGAGAATAAGTACAAATTCAGCAAATGAGAAGGTTTTCTATGAACAGATTAATTTCTATAATAAAGTTAGTGGCTACAAACGCCCAAAGCGAACTTATATAAAAAATGAAAATCGAAAGCATAAAAAATCAGAAGTAGAAAAATAATTTGGTATACACACCAATACAACCAAATGGTAAAGAACTAATTAGGACAAAAATTCCTGGCATTAATCATTAAACATTTTCCTAAAAACAGTAAGCTCAGTACAATCTTTAATAAAATACCTTAAAATTAAGTTACAGTTGTACTGAAAACTTAGAAATGATTATTAAGAAACATGATGCTAATATCTTGAGTAAACACTTAGACCAAAATCTAAGAAATTTAGACTTTTAGTCTATTATACAATAAACAGAGATGAAGATAAACAAAAAATATGTAACTGCAAATATTCTCAAAACTCATTAGAATACCAATGCTACATACCATCTATTGAGGATCCAAACAAGGTTAAAATTTACATTGAATGCAGAAGATATGAATTCAAAAAGCCTTTTAATCAACATCAAAGTTATTTTAGAATAAATAAATACCGAGATCAGACATCCCTATCTAAATATTTCTGGCACTTAAAAGAAATCAATAAGACACCTACTGTGAAATGGAAAATTAATAATAAAAAGCTAAAATATGTAGGTCATTAAATGACCCATGTCCTTTTTGCATACACGAGAAATAATACATTATTAGGTTTACTTACTCAAATAAAAGAAATAGCTATTTTTGCCGATATTGTTATAGATTTTCCTTAAATAATGTATAAAAAAACTCTGAAAAATGAAAAATACATATTTATATTTTTAGAGTAAAATAATAAAGAAATTCTAGTACATTTATTTGTTTTAAAAAGAAGTATAGTCTATTAGTAATTAGAATTAGGAATAATATTTTAAAATTGCATTTTAATACAACGTACTCATATTCAAACAACCCTTTTGGAAAAAAAATGTTTATGTATGCAATCATAAATTTAACGGCAAAACAAAAGTACCGAAAAACCTTTTGTCACTGAAAAAAAAAAGTCAACATGCGAAAAACGGCTGTCATCATTTGTTGAACAGGCACCGTTACCCTACATTAACTGCCTCATTTCGAAAGTAACTCATATTATGATACAATTGAAAATGAATAACCTACCGCCCCTTGTTGATAAGATTGAATTACCCCGTATCCTTGGATTATATTAATATTAAGAATGTATGTGCTTATAAAACTCTGTAAATTTCAAAATAAGTCATTCCAAAATTCGCTTGAAAATGGAACAGAACTAGGGATTTTAAGTTAATTCTATAATTGAATTTGGATTTTTTAGTTTCTGTTTTGAAACGTGGTAATTTCTGTGTAGCGATGGAACCATATTTTTGAATTAGTAAATTTATAATATCACACACACACACACACACGCACACACACACACACACACACACACACACACACACACACATATATATATATATATATATATATATATATATATGTAATAGGTGTATAAACAAGATTTGGCATTAAATAACAGTGTTGATATCCCAGAAAACCTACAAAATTAAATAAATCCTCAGATACGTTTGTACACACACATATACACACGCACACACACAAACATACAAGCACACACACACAAAACAAAAAAAAACATAGAACAAGAAATAAAAATAAAATTTCGAAACCATCAGGTACCAATTAATCAATCTACACCTTTGTGCAAATTAATTGAAAGAAAACGAATAATTTCGTTATTATTTACTTTTTTCGTATTTTTCCAGTGAAACATGACCCAGTGCACATATTAGTAATTCGTATATCCATTCCACGAAGTTGTTCCTTGCATATTGACCACAAATTCTCGAGTGGATTTAAATCAGCAGAGTTTCTGGGCCAGTCTATAGTACTTTGGTTTGCTCACTGGGAAGGCTTGCCAGTGTGTTCGTGCAGCGTTACAAATTTTCGTACGCTTCCTTGGAATAACGGCCATCACAGACAACGGTTGTAGGACAACTAATCGACAGTCAAGACAGTAGTGCTTGGGCGTGATAAAAATCTGATGCAATCAACGATGGCACAATATTTTTCAAGACCAAACAAATTTCACCATACACCCGAAAATAGATTCATATTACTACACACCATTTCAAATTACCTAATCTGAGGAAAAAATAGAAATTGATTATACCCTATCACTTAAGTGGGTCTAAAACTGATCGTATGATGAAAGGAAGGAAACTAAAGCGGTTGTTTTAATTAATTTGCATAAGTGTGTTAAACAGACAGGCAGACTAGTAACCGTGGCAACTTCTGGAGTGGGGGGGTCGGCGAAATGTACAACGACATCAAATGCGCACACCTCGCTCAGATGCCGGGTTTTGGTCAGTAAACTTTCTTACTTGTGGATATTTTTGAGGCAATTAATTTAATATATTTTCCAATTCCAATCATATATATATTTTTACTTGCATTCACTTAGTCTGGGTATCATGAAAAAAAGTAACATCAGAGCAGTTGCCATAAAAAAAGTATTTCCAAAACAGACAAACGGAAGCCACCTGACGTCGGTGAAAAATTAACTGAAGCCGAGATACGTGGTCAGGATTGATTACAATAGACACCATTCGTTGAATGTTATAAAGAATCTCGTAATATACAACACGGGCATCAGACCAGATATGGCTGAAGTATTCAAGGCACGGACGAATGGCAGATTCATCAATGTCGTAGTGACATGTCCGACTCCAACAGACGTCTATTTACCTCTGCACGCAATGAGTGTAAGCGTACCCTCGACAATGCCAAGGCACTATTTGCAGCTCGGATGAAGGAACGTATTGCATCCCGCAAATTTGGCTCCAAGGACTATTGGCGCCTCTGCAAGAGCGTTCTGAATAGTAACAAACCCTCCATTCCTCCACTGTTCAATCAGTTTGAGGTCCTGACCACCTCTGCCGACAAGGCCGAATGCTTCGCTCGAAAGTTTTCTTCCAATTCTATGCTTGAATCCTCTGGGGTACCCTTGCCCGACTTCCCTCCCAGAACTGAGGCCCTACTGGACGGCTTGCACATAACCCCGTCGTCGGTACTGGGCATTATTTCTAACTTAGATCCCCACAAGGCTACCGGCGGCGACGGAATACCAGCCATTGTCCTGAAGAAATGCGCACCTGAACTGGCACCTGCCCTCTCTAAATTGTACAACCGCTGCCTCAAGGACTCCTGTTTTCCTGACTGCTGGAAGTCCTCTACCATTGTTCCTGTCTTTAAGAACTCTGGCGACCCCTCCAACCCTTCTAATTACCGTCCTATCAGTCTCCTTCCCATCTTCGGCAAAGTCTTCGAGGCCATTATCAACGCCGAAGTGACTACTCACCTGATATCCCACGATCTGCTCTCAGACAAGCAGTATGGTTTCCGCTTTGCCCGGTCTACTGCCGATGTGCTTACGGCCATCACTGAATTTGTCTACCAAGCTATCCATAGTAACGGCGAAGCCCGTGCCGTGGCCCTTGACATCTCCAAGGCATTCGATAGGGTTTGGCATGCCGGCCTCCTTCGCAAGCTCCGGGGTTATGGTATCACAGGTCGATTGTTTGACCTAATTCAATCGTTCCTATCAAACCGAGATTTGAAGGTTGTTCAATGTGGATCCTTCTCCAACTCCTATCCCACTACTGCTGGTGTTCCTCAAGGCTCCATCCTTGGCCCTACTCTGTTCCTCATATTTATAAATGACCTTCCAGACGCCATAGACTCCCAAGTCGGTATCTACGCTGACGACACTACTATTTACTCCTGCCTCAACCACAAATCTACTGAGGCGGACAAAATTAACCTGGCAGCTCAAATTGAAAAGGACCTCCAATCGGTTGTGGACTGGGGAGAGAAATGGATGGTCAACTTTAATGCCTCTAAAACAAAATTGCTCTCCATTAACCACCACAAGGACCCATCCCTGCATCCCATAAGAATGTCTGAGGACCAACTTCTCGAGAGTTCCTCTCTGCGGCTGCTCGGTCTCACGCTGTCCGCTGATCTGAGATGGAACAAATACATCGAGTCAATTGCATCATCCACCGCTAGAAAAGTTGGTTCCCTGTGCCGAGCCAGGAAATTCTTCTCCCCTGAATCGATCCTCCAGGTCTATAAGTCTACCATTCGACCTTGCATGGAGTATTGCTGCCATTTATGGTCTGGGGCCCCTGCGTGTTGCCTCGGGGTTCTTGATAAGATCCAGAGACGGATATGCAATGTGATTGGCCCTGATCTGTCATCTCGTCTGCAGTCGCTCTCTCACAGACGCAATGTTGCATCACTCTGCCTTTTCTACAAGTACTTCCACGGTAATTGCTCTGAGGAGTTGCTTTCACTTGTCCCTAAGCCTCGTGAATTCAAGCGTCCTACGAGGCTGGCATCCCGTTCCCACCCCTTCACCGTTGAAACTGTTAGGTGTAGACGTCTTTTCTACTCCAATAGCTTCATGTCACGCACATCTCGCCTATGGAACTCCCTTCCCTATTACTGTTTCCCTGACAAATACAATCTCCAACGGTTTAAGTGTAGCGTCAATCGTCATCTCCAGTTGCCTTGATCTATCCACTTCCTGAGATCTTCCATTCCTATCTGCTCTCGCCCTATATCTCCCGTAACCTCACCACCTCGATCGGCTCTCCGTCCTTCTCTTTCTCCACATCCCTTCCTTTACCACTCCTATCTGCTCTTCCTCCAACCCTTCTGTAACGCCTTGCGTGATAGTGGCCACCGGCCTTGCTCGGGGTGATACGCTTAAAAAAAAAAAAAAAAAAAAATGTGCCGTATGGAATTTGATGAGAACAACCTTTCTGGCGCGACACACTATCGAACCGAATTTCCTATCTGTAGAGGTAATAATTGATACGCTCCACTTCCTGTCAATGGAAAAGGTAAATCCAAGACTCGTATAACACTTGTAAATCTTACGATGACATAAAGAGGTTCTTTACTTCCGTGAGGAATGGAATTAAAGACTTTTGCATATTATTTTTCTATGGTATTAAAATACAAAGTGTTTGATCGATTTATGCAGTCCTACTCAGCCTAATTATAACGGTAAAGAGAGAATTTTCGAGTTTAGTGTTAAGGCCAAGAATACCTCTTTTACCGTATAGTGTATAATATTTCTATACTTTTTATGTGGAATTCAGATGATAATTTTTATTTGTAAGTCTGTGCGTGAGTGTTTCTCTGTGTGTGTCGTTGTGTGTGCAGATGTAATGTTTTACTTTTGTCTGTACTTATATATATATATATATATATATATATAGGAAAAAAACTTACATAAAATATATAGACAACACTTATCTATATTATTTAATGAAACATGTATTAATATATATATATATATATATATATATATATATATATATGACTTACACTATTTACATTATTCGGACTATTGTCCTCATCTTTGTCGCCATATTTAATACAACGTTGTATGCCCCAGCTTTCTTCAGGTGGTTAGAATGTCGAACTGAACCCTTTATTTCGCTCACTAGGGTAGACTGTTCTAGTTCCTTGTGCCATGTTTAATGGATGTCAGTTATCAGTTATCTCTTGTTAATTCCCCTCTCCAAGTTCTCCACTGCCTTAACCTGGTATTGAACTGACACTCTTTGGGTCCTGTCACTGGATATAAACCAGAATTGTTCATAACCATTTTTGGTTCTCACCAGTCGAGATGCAATTGAAATGAACCGAAACAAAGTTGGATCTTTGTAGTGAGTAGACTGTTTTTATCTATATAAAATAATAATAATAATAAATAATTATTGCTCTACTATCGGTATCGAGCACTCTTTTGAATGAATGCTGTGAACTTTAGAATGCATATATTATTTTCGTTATCATTGCATCGGATATATCTGTGAGTGGGTGGGAAGTATAAAATTAGAGCATCAGTTAGTTGATATAGCTTTAATTTAAGCAGCAAGTAGAAGTGAGTTACGCAGGAGGCGGGTTTGAGTTGGTATTCTCACGCCCACCCTCATTTGTTTTCCTTCTCTTAGACCTGATATCAAGTTAATCTAGTGAGCCCAGTATACCTTGTTATTGAAACAAAACTCTTGTGAAAATGTATTCACGGTCGTGTGTCCCAAAGTGAACGTAATCGCCTCCACCGAAATTTAAATTGCAGTCTTAATTGTCGCTGTTTATCAGGCATCAATTTCTCACTGGCAGTGTAAATAATATAAATTAAAGATGTTCGAAAGGTCGATTAGTTTTGATCGAGATAGCCATTTAATGACCTTTATTTTTTAATTAGCTTCTAATATGAAGCCGCAACTTTCCATAGATTTTCATCTGTTCTCGGAAATAAATTCGATCTTCATTATAATTTCGCTCCGTTGAATGAGTTCAGAATGAATCGAGTTTGGTTAAGACCGATATTAATATTGACTGCAACAATTATGTAACTCATAAAATACGGTGTAATGACATGTTATCTTGATAGACACATTAGTTCATAATCATTAGACAGATGATATCAAATGTGCTCAGCACGTTGATGATTGCCTGTTTAGCGACACCAGGTACTTCAAGAAATATTTGGATTTCTGCCAGATTAAGTCAGCCTTACCAAATAAATATCAGGGTCGTTGAACTCGATATGTAGCCATCTGAGTAACTTTTCCAGGCGTTGAGACATAATTCATTTCCGTTTTCGTAAACCATTGTAATGACGAAGATGTTGTAGATGTCTCCTGCGATCACCAATGGGAAAATTAATATTCTCTTCCAGAACAATGCAAAGTCAGGAATAACCCACGGAAACATTTGCGAACCCGGTTGGTCTGTTCTATGCAGTCCACCATATTCACCTGACCTTGTACCATCCAGTTACTATCGTGGGAAAACGTTTTGATTGAGAAAGGATTCTATACTGAGGACCAAACACCAGAGTTAATTGCTAAAATTTTCCCAAAACGTACAGAGGAACTGCCCAATGTGGCAATATACCATTGCAGATAATGAGGAATATGTGCCTCTTCAGGTGCTATGCGTGACACACGGGGCAAAGTCGACTTTGGAAACGTGGCATTGCACCCAGTTTGGAAGTTGTGCTTTGACTTTATAAATAAAGACATACAATATTCTTTTCCAGATTCTTACCGTCTTTTGAGAAAACAAAGTTTAAATGATTATGTTTAGGTTCAAAATCATAGCGTTGGAATTTCAATCCGGTGATCAATGAAAGCCTTATAGCACAGAATTATAAAATTTATAATTTATTGAAGCTTTACAAATTGTATATGTGTACATGTATGTATGTATATATATATATATATATATATATATATATATATATATATATATATATATATATATATATATATATATATATATATATATATATATATATATATATATATATACAAAATGTATGGCACAAACACATTGTTACTAAATCATTGTGTCATCAAATAATACTAAAAAGTCTAAGTATATTATGATGTTGTGTGATATATAGTGCAGTAGTTTTAGAGTAATTTTCAATAAACAATGCAAATTTAAAACATTCTGTCTTATAATTTATGCTCAGCAGTATTATGGTGTTGTATAAACTTTTTAACTATTTTTTTGTTATTATTAATTATGATTTAATAAACGATCTAAGAAATGTTATTATTTGATTAGACTTTTTGTAATCTATAACGATTTTTTACAGTTTTTACTTAATGAATACAATAAAAAAATTGCATATTTTGTTTTATTAACTTTATTTGAGTTTATTCTTGAAATAGCAACATTTTGGGATTTCATTCTGGTGATTAATGAAAGCCTTATAGAACAGATTTATAAAATCTATAATTTATTGAGATTTTACAAATTGTATATAGACAAGGTGTATTACACAAGCACGTTTTTACTAAATAATTGTGCCATCAAATAAAACCTTCCTTTTTTCAAAGAGAAATTATCCTGAACAATTTAGCCATATTATGATGTATTATATTATACAGTGCAGTAATGTTAGTGTGATTTTCAATAAAGAATGCAAATTTAAAACATTTTGTCTTATAATGTGTGCCCAGCATTATTATTGTGTTGTATACACTTTTCCATGTTTTGTTTTTATTAATTATTATCTAACAAACGATTTAAGAAATCGTTTTCATTGAGAAGCATTTTTGTTAATATTTTATCATTTTGTACTTAGTTTCTACTTATGGAATAGAGTAAAAAATACATATTTTGCTTGTAGTGATTCATAATTAGAATTCTGTTTTGAATGTATTTTACATTCAATGTATCTCATAAAAAATATTAACTTTATTTGAATTTATTCTTGAAATAGTAACATTTTGAAGTCAATTTGTATATAAAAAAACCTGCGGAAATTACATAATTCTGTACATTTCTTCCGATGGTGTTTAATACTAAATGCTCAAAAGTGCTAAAAGATATTACTCGAGTTTTTGGTGGCAGTACTTATCCCTTTAAAGCCTAATTTTCATACCGTGTGCAATCTTAATTTACCGAAAGAAGTGAAAAATCCACCTTCCCTAGCGATACACTCATTTTGATGCATAATTCTTTTGACAGAAGTCAGCCGGCTTTAATTGCAACCATGTTGCCAAGCAATGCTATAGGACCCTGTCTATTCTGCTATTCATCCCATAATCAGGGGTTAGATATGGATTAATACGTTTTCGAAAGGTAAATGCATATATGGAAATATAACGAACTCGATTGGAATTCGAACCCTGCTTTCCGTCTCCTCATTCCGAGCCTTTAACCATTATATCACCGGGACATGCAAGTTTATAGCGCCTGCTCATCCATCTAGTTATTGATCAGACTCGACGTTTCACAACTTCGATGGATGTACGAGAACCAATGCTACGGCGTTATATGGTCGCAAACGTCGTAAATGTCGTGCGTGTCAACAAAGAATTGCAGATTATATATATCTGAATAAAACGTAATTGTACTTAAGAATAAAGCTGATAACTAAAAATGGTAATTATTTATTACGAAACCTAATAAATACAAAATAAGACCACTGATATAAGCCTATCAGACCTTTGATGACTGACTGTTAACACTAGGAACTAAAAGGAGTTCAGACTCAGGTTTTGACGTATAGAACTGTATCAGGACTAATGGGGAAATGTCAGTAACACATGTTAGTGTAAGCAGCTTGTGTCAAACTTACGAAAGGCATAATAAATAAATAGAAAATAACTAGTAGCCACAGGCCCTATAAGTAATTAGATGGGAAAACCTTGTAGAGCACATTTGGGGTAAACAATTTTTTCTTGTGCCATATTAAGCAAGCTGATTTTAACGTTAAAAACTATTATATTTTTAGACCACTTTCTGCTTAAAAACACATAACACTTTGAGGAGTTTTAGGCTAAGTAATTAATGAGATTGACGAATGCTTTAGTAACGCCACATGCTGCAAGCTGATTGTAGCCTTTAGTCAGATAAATAAAGGCTTTATAAACAAAGAAACAATAAAATGGTAGGGTCGAATCCTATAGGTATTTGGAAGAGCGAAAGACGTTGAGTCGTTGTTAGTGCAACCAGTTTCCGATTTGTGAAAGGTGACTAAATAAAGATAAGATATGGCAGCGTTAAACACTCACAGTGTTTTAATGGCTGACAGTTGTTAAGCACTAGATACCATAAGAACACCTGGGTTTTGTTTTCAGAATAGGAAGATATGTCGACGCTAAGAAAGACCAGATAGTATAAACTGTTTAGTAAAAAAAACAAAACACTCACGTAAAATAGCAGAAGAGTTGCGTCAAAAATTACATGTACTTGAATTTTTTTTACAGTAAGGTTCACCATTTAAAAGGCCCGGGGGCCACTTAAGGTAGAGAGTTTCGTTAGGAGGCGATGTGTGCATATGAGTAGAAGATAACGGTTAACCCTAGACTTGAACAGGTTAAGATTTTAATGATCGAGGAAATATCCTGTTGGGAGTCGGGTAGCGTTTCGCTGAGAGAATCTACTCAAAAGGAAATGCAGTTCTTCTAGACTTGTGTCAGACTATATACGAAATGGCAGTGTCGAAATCTATCTGTAATTAGAAGCGTGTTTACACGAAATGTGAAAGTTTAGATTTAATCCTAACTTGAAGAACAATTAACGTCAATGCAGTACAATAATTCAGTTGACAATCATTCACTAGTAGATCAAAAACCAGAAATGTCTCCTTGGCTCTATTGTGTTAGATGACTGTGAGAAAAGATGGTGTCGTCTAAATGCGTATTTGTTGACTAGGACATTTTCTAACTGTACTCGATATAACTCCCGTCCTGGGTATGACGATAAACTACATCCGCGTCCAGGGTAAGACGATAAACTACGTCCAACAGGAAGGCCTCTTACCAGGAGGCTTTCAGGAACCACCTCTTAATTGCTGGTGTTCCCAGGTCCACCCTGATCCGGGGTGGTAGCACCTGTTTGTGCCCCAGCTATGGGCAAATAGTTGACACCCAAACTGAGGTAAAAAAAACATTATGAAAGTGTAAAAATAGGTTTTAATACCAGAAATACTTTGCAAAAAAATATTACCAGAAATAAATTTTTGAAGAAAAATATATTACCAGCAGTATGTTTTTGAAAAATAAAAATATTACCAGCAATACAATTTTGAGGAAAAAAATATTACCAGAAATAGATTTTTGACAAAACAAAAATATTACCACGAAAAAAAAAGGAAAACATTTGTCGGCATTAAATGACCCATTGAGGTTGATATGCCGTAAAACAAAACAAAACAATATAACTCCCGGATAGGAATTTCAACATAGACAATATCTTTACACTCACTAATAATCAAATATATACGTTTCCTTTATCTGTCTTTCGTCAATGTTAATTAGCATCTTAATGCCTTGTGCCAGACTATGGTAGACTTAGTAAACGGATAAAATGGTAGTGTCAAACCCTATCAGTACTTAGCTGGATGTTTACTGGAAAACACCAGCCATTGTAAACAGGCTGTGACCTTATCCCGACGGAGCAAATGCTAGTAAATAAATAAAAAAAGTTATAACAGCTCGGAGAAAAGTAATCGAACGACAGTATCTCAACAATGAAGTGAAAGTAATCTAATATTTGCGAAAAAAAATTGACATTCAAGATTTCCACCTGCAATAACAATCTTAACTAAAAAAAAAAAAAACGATAATGATAAGATTAAACTTTATCTCAGAGTAAAGAGTAATTTTCAACGCGCCCAGGCACCACCAAATGTGACACAAGGTCGATGTTTAATGTAAATTTTTCGGTACCGACGTAGAAAAATTGCTCAAGTCCTGTCAGCACTCCAACATTTGGGAGCGCCTCGGGTGCCGTAGGAGAGGAACTGCCTGGGGTGGATGATCCGCTAAGGCTTATAGCTCAGTGTAAAAGTAGTATTTATTTAGAACACGCTGTTTGCCGAATTTCTGGGCCAGTCAGTCGGTGGTGACACCGAAACTCGTCTAAGCTGAAAAAAAAATGATGTTCGTTTGAAATCATTGCTGAATGACAACGAAAGACTAAAGACCTAAAACATCAGGAAAATATCTCAAAGATTAATTCACATTGGGACAAATGATGTACATTAACAAACGGAACGTTTTCTCCTTCATTTTCTCACACAGTCCGCTGTTACTTTTATCACTAACTAGCAGCATGGCTCGGCGTTGCCCGTGCTTGATTCAAAAATCTTACGACTCATACAGCAATCGCTATCACTTGACTTGTTTGCCTTTCCTTGCCTTTAAAGGAGTGCCCTTTGCCGTGCTGATGTTGCTACATGTCTTACTTCTTCATCTTTGTTCAACTGATTCCCTTTTTAGTGACATTTTGCCACTGCATCCCCACAAAAGCTAGAATTGGTTTGAAGCTATTTTTCTCAAATATCATCTTCTAGTAAATTAGTTCAACTACGATAATGAAGTAACAATGAATTCAAAATTAACAATTTTTCATTATTCAACTAATATTTGTTTAAGAAATCTGCAAGAAATCTGCAAGAAATCTGATAAAATTGCGACTCCTGGTGACCATATTAGAAACTGTCGGCTGTCAAAAATGCTATAAACGCGTCGTAGTTTTTATTGGTCGACTGACTTTCTATGGTTTCTCTCGACGTCTTTTCTCTAATCGATGATTCATGCACTTCGAACAATCTTTTGCAGCAATACAAAGGTCGGTGAACAAAGCCATTGTATTTTTCCTCAGACTTAATATAAGATAAAGGAAACACAATATATCGAAAACTATAGGACATCTCGTTTACATTCATTATATAATTTGGGGATCCTGTATTTCAAATCAGACATTGATAAGAGATAAAGAAAACTAATTCAAGAGAAAGATATTGTGCTTGCAAAGCGGATATTTGACATTTTTGGAACATTTTCCAAATATGTGCGACATTTGTCGAAAAGAACAGTCTCATGATTTTCACAGCCAGTATGATTTTCTCTGATGTACAAGTATTTTCCAAAATTATGATTGTTTGAATTTAATAATAAAAAGACTAGTAATCTCTTGATATTTGGTTGTTCATTTCCGCATATTTTCATTTTCTGAATTCTTTTCCTAAAAGAAATTCATTGTGACATTTGCTGATACGAATGTTATAAGTAAAAGGTTTGAATTGACACATTTATTTAAAAAATAACCCACATAAAGTAAATTTGGGGTTAGGGTTAGAACAAGACATTATGTCAGTCTAAAACACTTTTCCCCATGTTTTTGCGTGAATATTGTCATTGATCCTACGATTACAATAACGCTAACAAAAATGGGAAAGAATTAATTCGTTTATCTTACATCGTGCAAATTTCTATCAGGACTATATATAAAACTTATTCAGCTCATTTCAAAAGTTCAATGGATCATTACCAGCTTGCGGCACAATGTCTGGTTTCGACATATCTTTCCTTATATTTGATCCGAAAATCTTCAATTAGACCTCTACCCCTGTGTTTACCGGGGTACTGAATCCATTTGTTTCAACTGAAATCTTTTCAAAGTTGTTGAAATGGATTAAATGCAAAATGTAAACTCTATTCAGGAATTTAGGCTTTTTCAGTGCAGAACAGGGATTTTAGATCTCTAATAATATCGATATGCGATATTTTTTTTAATTAGAAATGTTTTAAGTTTTGTTTGAGTCATACTCAAGTCCAATTCCTATTATTACATTTCCATAATTCAGTTGAAAATCATTTATGATGTCAAAAATCACAAGTATGACCTTGATTCTAGTATAGGAACTAAATGTGAGAAGACCTTGCCAGTCATCTTTTTTATGTGTATGTGTTAACTGTCATTATCTAAATGTACACAATAAAACTCATGGATATTAATTTTTAACATGGACAATATCTTTACCCGCACTAATGACGAAGTATATACTTTTCCTTTATCTGTCTTTTGTCAATGTTAATTAGCATCAGTTTGTCAAAAAAGCTAATAGCATAACTGTAAGGTTTGAAATGTTTGGGAGATATAACAGCTGGCTTATAACCTTGAAAGGTTGTCCCAACAATTTATTTTCTAAAAGATAAAGAACGGTATACTTGCAAAAAAAAAAAAACAAAAAAAAATGCAACAACAAATAATAATTGTTATATTAAAATTCCTTTCTTTTAAATGTTTTTGATCATTTCATCACTAGCAAGCCACTAACACTGAAATGGTTACTGAGTGTGAGAGAATAGGAAAACCACTATTGAGGGGAGGAGACAATAAAAAAACAGATATGAAGAATACACAAGATAACTGATAATTGACAATGCATTTAATTTTAGAAGACTAACTTTTTGAAGCAGGAAGAGAGTGTCATATTTAAATGAACTTATAATCTAATGAAATATCAGGTCATCCAATAAGTCCGAATTTTGAATAAAGAAAACAAGTGACCAAATGTTACATTTAATTACAGATTCAATCAACAATGTATTTTCCCTGATTATCTATGACTTCCTTCCATCTATTAACAAGCTTACAAGTTCCATTACTGTAATATTCCTTTGGCTTTGATTCGAAGAACTCACAAATGTCAGTTTTAACCTCTTCCTGTGTTACAAAATCTGTTTCTTCCAAATGATTCTGTAAGCTACGAAACAAATGGTAGTCTGGAGGAGCAAGGTCGGGAGAATAAGGTGGATGAGGAATTTTCTCCAAAACAAGTTCTTCGATCTTTTGTGACGTGATTCTTGTTGTGTGTGGTCGCGCATTGTCCTGATGAAACATCACCCGTTTTCGATTCACTAGAACAGGTCTTTTGTTTCCTCAAAGCTTGGTTCAAACGCTGTAATTGCTGACAGTATATTTGAGCATTAATTGTTGCATTAGGTGGTAAGAATTCAAAGTGGATTATTCCTGGCAATCCCACCAGATTGAAAGAAGAACATTTGCCCATGAAGTTCCCTTCTCGGTTGTGGCTGGGGTCATTCCCCTTTACCAATCCACTGTCTACAATGCTTAACATTTCGATAAAAGATCCATTTTTGGTCGCCAGTCACAAGTCTATCCAAAAAAGGTGAAACAAGTTTGCGAGAATGGAGACAAGAGCAGATGTCAACTCGGGATTTGAGGTTGTTTTCAGACAATTCATGAGGCACCCATTTTCCAAGTTTAGGAACTTTTCCAAGTTGTTGGAGATGACGATGAACAGTTGTATGGTTTGAACTGAGAACCACTGCCAATTCCTCAACTGATAAATCAGGATTTTCTTCAACGGCTGCTTCAAGAAGCTTTTCATCATACTCAACTGGACGTCCGGTTCGATCTTCATCTTCAAGGGTGAAATCTCCACCTCTGAATTTTGCAAACCATCTTCTGCAAGTTCTTTCATTCACACATTCCTGTCAACAAACTGAGTGAATGTTTCTAGCCGCTTCGGATTCTTGGGTACTTCCATGTTAGCAGGATTTTAATCAAACAAAATTTAATTTTATTGTTCTCTGAAATAAAATTTGATCAGTTTAAATGCATCTAAACATAAAAATAATGTTCAGCTCCATTAGACATTCTAAAATATTCTTTAAATTTCGTTCATTTTAACAAAAAGTTAAAATTCGGACAGAACTTATGGGATGACCTAATACGTTGCTAATTAATGCTATGCTTGTTCAGGTTTAATTTTATATTTTGATCTAGAAGTATCAGCGATATTATTAGTCCCAATCTCATGTCCCACTGTCGTAAGGTTGTGTCCCTTTGCCTACATTCTGTTGTTAACTGGGGCAAAGAATGGCTTCTTAATTTTAACGCCGCCAAAATTAAACCGTTTTCTATTTATCATCTGAGAGAAACCTCTCTGCCTTCCATGAGCATGGCGTATGCTGACCTCCAGGAGAGTAAGCCGTTGCCCCTTTTCGGGCTAACGTTCAAGGCTGACATGTAGTGGAAAGGCTATATTGAATCCACTGCTAGGTCAGCTGCTAACAAATTTGGTTCACTGTGTCGTGCTAGACAGTATTTTACTTCAGAATCTATCTTACATATGTATAAATCTACCTTACATCCATGCTTAGAATATTGCTGCCACTGATGGTCCGGTGATCCTGCTATTAATCTAGTGCGCTTTGATAAGATCCAAAGAAGAATCAGCAATATTATGGCCCTCATCTGGCATCCCGGCTTCAGTCACTTTTCCTCGTCATAGCGTTACCTCTATTTCTGTAAATACTTGCATGTTAAGTGTTCGATCGAGCTTCTAGCTATGGTGCCTAGACTCTATCAATTTAAGTGAAGTACTAAACTGGCGACGAGGTCTCAGTAATGTACAGATATTCTGGATAGATGTAACCGTAGATTCTATGCTAACAAATTATTTTCTATCACTCCTCTTTTGGCGAACTCTCTTCTGGATCCATGTTTTCCAGGCTTTAATCTGCAAAAATTTAAATGTAATGTGACGACATTTGTGGCGAAATTCTCCGCTCGACCATCGATCATTGCACCACCTAATAACATCCAAGGTTGATTGTATCTGCATATACACTCAACCCGCTATGTTCATATGGCTGTCTTTTTGGCCGTGATCGCATTCAACAAAAATAATATCGAAACTTGTTTTAAAGACACTGGTTGGACGTTACAACAATACGATTTCTCACTTAACCGCGGGACCCTTCCTTCAATTTCGAGAAGTGGACTGGTAGCCTACTAACTTCGGGACACGGAAAATGACCCTTACATTCACTGCCTGTCGCTATGGTCACTGCTGATTCCTCACTTAGCCAGCTTTCTTTTTTTCGGCTGAACTGAGGGGACAAGTGGTAGTTAAAGATAACTGCCACTGGTCCATTTCTATAAGGCCGCTGGGCAGCTACTAACTCACTGATCAGTTACCTATTTCTCGCACTGCTGGGCCCCTTTCTCCATGGCTTCCTGCCTGTCTCTCTGCTTATAATGGCTGGGATCCCACACCCTACCTATCCACTTGTGTTAACGAAAGTTTTGAAACCAACCTTTCGGTTTTTGGTCATCTTCTTCGAAAGTTTCTACTTTTATGATTATCTAAAATCATTAACACCCTTTTATTTTTGCCAATTCTAAGTCAGGCTGGAGACAGAATTCCAGACAACACTGACACTTATTTCCTACGAAACTCAGATAACTAAGTGAACTTAAAAGAAAAGGAAGTTAACTACTTATCTTCTAAAGATGTGAGAGAAATCTTATCGTTACAAAATGTCAAACGCCATCTATTATCCTCCTGATTACTCTTCTTTTGTTTTCTCTCTCTAGCAATGCACATGTTCTAACTCTTCCATACACTCTAACACCTTGTTTCTCAGTGGCTTTATTGCCTTGCTTGGCGCAAACCCGATAAAAAGAATTGAAAAACTGAATAATTGAACAACAGAGCAAGTCGATTTTAGAAGCGATGAATTGTACTCAATGTAAGTGTTGGAATTTTATGAGATAAACACAGGATCTGTTATTTTGTAAATTCTTACCGCTTTTTGAGGAAACCAGATTAAGTTTTGGTCCAAAATCCTAGTGGTGGAATTTCCTCCCGCTGATCAATGAAAGTCTTCTAGTACTTATAATATACTTATATAATTTATAATTTATTGAAGCTTGACAAACTGTATATATAAAAGATGCATGGCACATGTAGATTATTACTAAAACATTGTGTCATCAAATAAGACCTTAATTTTCTTCAAGGATAAATTATACTGAAAAATGTAGCTATATTATGATGTAATATGTTTTACAGTGCTGCAGTCTTAGTTTGATTTTCAATAAACAATGCAAATTTAAAACATTTCGTTTTATACTTTCTGACTAGCAGCATTATGTTATTTTATACAATGTTATTTCGTTTTTGGTTTTTATTAATTGTGATCTGGTAACTTAGGATCTAACAAATAATCTAGCATTCAGTAGCGTTTTTAAAAATATTTTATAATTTGTTTATAGTGTTTACTTACTGAATACATTAAAAAAATTGCATATTTTGCGTGTGATTCATAATTGAAATACTGGCATGGATATATTTTCTCTAATGTATCTAATATATCAATTTTATTTGGTTTTATTCTTGAAATAGTAAAATATTGAATTTTGTTTGTATGCGGAAATTAATTATTTCTGAATATTTTTTCAGACGGTTTTTAAAAATAAGTACTCAATGTTCAAAGCTCTTCGTCTAATTTTTGGTGGCAATAGTTATATTTTAAAAGCCCAGCTTTTGATACCGAGTGCCATGTTGATTTTCTAACAGAAGCGAAAAATTAACCAACCCTAATTGAACATGAATTTTCGGAACCTTTTACTATTGAAGGTTATTTAATATTAACTGAGTGTCGATGTCTCAGCAAATCACTTTGTAATATCCGAGCATCCCTGAACGATATATCAAGCTCATGCTGGTCGTAACATGCAATTTCACAGTGATGTGTTAGTCCGATTTCAATATAACATCCTTTGGAAGTGACGATCACTTCACCATTGTGTCTACGAATATCTTTCTTTTCAACGGGATACCGTAATTGAAAGTATTCAATTCCATGAATGTATTAAGACACGTAATTATAGTTTTGCTTTGATTATTTTGTTACACTCGATTCTCTCTTCATCTTTGCAATTCCAGATAATGAGATTCCGATACCATTCTCTGGAATTCCATGGATGATTCAGGTCAAAGAAGAAAGCAAATCATGATCGCGAAATGGTAGCAAAGATTAGTATATATCGAAACTTGTTTGGACACATAAATCTCTTCTTTATTATATTTCCCCTGGCTGACATTTTAGCCTTCTTCAATAGATCATAAGACACGCTGTGTTCTTATTTTCTGTGTGCCGTGTCCCTTCAGGACGTGAGCGAACATGACACTCCTCAATTTCCTGTCATTTGTAGGCCTTTGTTAATTTGATCTTTTCACTAACTCTCTCCTAATCCCTTTATCTGCCAACCATTTACACAATCTAGTTAGGTATGTTATGGGCTGATTTCCTCTTTTCCTCTTGTGCCTTGTGAGTGACAATTTCTCCAATCCCACTTTCCTTCTTAGGTGCCAGAAAAATTTCATCTGTCTGTTTCTGGTGTTAAGTATAAGTGTCCTATTTGTTTTCATTTTTTCTAAAATTTCTTCGTTGTTCATATGTTCATTCTCAACATCCTTCTATAGAACCACAATTCTCTTTCCTCAAGTTTCTTCGTCATCTGTGAATTGGACTCGCCCTGCATTCACTGGCATATTTGAGGGACGGAAATGACAATATTTACGTACAATTTTCTTTATTTCTAATGAGATTTTCCAGTGTCTTAATATTTTGCTTAGCTTTAGCATCTTTCGTTATCCCAATGCGCCTGCGGGTATCGGTAAGAAGATTTAAACGTTCGTTCAAGTTGGATATATTAATAATGTTTCTTAAACATCAGAAAAAACATATATATAGTTCATATAACGTCGGTACGACCTTCAAAATTGGTTCAATACTTCGAAACACCTCTTCCGAGTAAGACCTTCCATAGAGGGGAACAGGATTAAGGACTGTGTGTACGCCATTCCGTGCAGCTATTATAAGAAATATAAAGAAGAAACAGGCCGTCCCATTAAAATAAGACTGCCGGAACACCGTCAAGCCGTAACAGGAGATGAAATAAAAAATCAATCATGGCTGAACACATATGGAGGGAAAAGGGAGATCACCGCTTCCTGTGAGATGAGATTGAAATAATAGACAAAAGACATCAATGGAAAATGCGAACACTTAAGGAATTAGCTCATATGTTAGGCAACAAAATCTCCTAAGTCTACCAAGCATAGAAATGAATACAATATAGAAACTAGCATTACAGATTCCTAGAAAAAAACAAACAATAAATAACATAAACGTTGTAATATGAGCTCTGGTAAAAATGCTTACTCATCTATTAGTTTCAATAATTAAATCACTGGTATCCTCAGGGACACATGATCTGAAGTAATTCAGTCGTTTGACAAAAAGAGTTGTCAGTTCAATACCTGGTCACATAAAAAAAAACTTGGAGAATTGAGTTACTAAAATGAAATAAAGGAAACTGAGATATCCAGAAAAGGCATGGTACGTGGAACTAGAACAATATACACCAGTGGACTAAATAAACGGTTCGATTATAAATCGCAACGTATATCAACTGAATGTTTGTGCATACAACAATAAAGATGGTGACAACGTTCCGAACAACGTCAATAGTGTAAATAAATGTCTCTTAACGACATACATATCAGCGGGGTATATTCAGAATAATCTTCTTAAACATTTCATAAAGTACAGCACAACGATATATTTGAACAGTTAGGGAAGCCTTTTTTTTTAAAAATATATGAGAATAATAGAGAATATTTGCTGGAAGTCAAATCGCCTGTTGACTTATGGAAAATGAAGAGGAGTAATTATACTAAAATAAAACTGGGTATAATACATGGAATCCTCATCTTAACAGGAGAATTTAAATTTAAAGCGAGGTTTGTCTGAGAGAACTATAAGTCCTACCAGAATTTATTATTGATGGCAGAATCCTAAAAGATATGATTTATAGATGACACAGTATTGATGGCAGACACAGGGAGAAAGCTCCAGGAACTCCAAGACAATAGAAGAAATGAAAAAAAAAAAAACGTAAATCGTAATAAGATACTCTGTATGGACGTTAGAAACAGAACAGTCCAAGATGCCAGGTACTAACTGAAAATTCCACCATGAAGGAACTACGGAAAGTTTTATGGCACTCTACGCAAAATCAAGGCTCATTTGGATGATCTTGGTTGCTTTTGATTATTATGTGTCCACTTGCCGTGCAAATTGATTAAAACATCCACAGGACGGTTGTGGACATGGAGAGGCCGAATCTGAGACACAAAGAGCATGACCATAGAAAGTTCGGAGAATTCAGGAATATCTTTTGTATCTCGATTTCAATCAATTTCTTACCGATGGGATGTGGCTTCCCTCTCTCTTTTCTACAAATCTTTTCATGGCAACTACTCTGACGGGCTTCTTTCCCTGGTACCGACTGCATGAATTTAAGCGTACCGGTAGACTGGCATCTAGGCCCCAGAGATTTACTGTTGAAATAGCTAAATGCAACCGCGACTTCTGCTCCAAGAGTTTCTTTTCTCGAATTCCCACCTGTGGAATGCCATATTATTTGTTTCCCTGATAAATACATTTTCAAAAATTTAAATGCAATCGCTATCTTCTTGAATCCCATTCGTATTGTGTCCTTTCTTCAGCCCTCCTTGTTTCCGCCTCATTTTCATTCCCTGCAATCCGTGTGTACTAGCGGCATTCCCATATTACTTGGAGTGAAATGTTTAAAAAAAATAACAAATATTGTAAAACATATCCACGTGCCAAGGGTAAGAATGACCATCTTCCAGTCATATGCAAACATAGTGATGAATATGGACTGATTATTATATAGTAAATATTTATTCTTACATTATAAATATATAAAAGTTTATCCTTATTATTGACAATATCTACAGTTTCATTTTCTCCTTCATTCTTGGTATTGTTGGAACCTAAGAACTTTGCTGAAAGTTCTGTTAGGGAACTCAACATTAATGTATTATTTGTCATTACTCTAAATATTAATCTTGGATCTCCTACAAACATATACTGGGGAAAGACTAAAGAATTGGCCTGCCAAAATGTGTTACTAGTTTTACTCCCTTTCATTATTGTTGGTTTTCATTACAGTAATCTGGGTTAATATACTCTTCATTATTACTAGTACTTTATCAGTAGTTTTACTCCGTCTTGTTGCTTTCTATCCAAGCAACAATGCACTTTATTATTATTATTATTACTAATAATTTTAGTAGTAGTAATATTAGTAGTAGATGTAGCTTTACTCAATCTTCTTATTTTTTTCTTTTATCTCAACTTTTGGTGTGGATACACTTTTCCCTATTATAATGATTTTTATTAAGAGGTTGCATTTAACCGTTTCGACAGTGAAAGGTGGGACCGAAGTGCCAACCTAGTAGCTCGCGCAAATTCATTTTAAATGAATGGCCTGTACTAATCTGATATTGTGGAAAGAACTATCAAAGTAAGACTGATGGTTTTTTAATGAGAAAGATTTCTATTTCAAATTTTAAAGAAAGAATACATTTTCAGATATTTTAGCCAATGAGGAAGGTGACTTCCTGCCCTGCAAAAAAATAATAATAGGGATTCAATTCTGGAGCATATTGGGTTCTATTTAGTGAGCTGAGTTAGACTTGACACACAGAGGTTTTTGTCTGTCTCCAGTGAATGACCGAACGTTGCTTCTGTAGAGGACAATACTGTTGCTAATGACAATAAAAGGAAAGAAAGAAAGTCTAATGGACCAAGATAAAGTCAATATAAAATTAAAAAAAACAAAAAACAAAACTAAGTTTCTTTATTGCTCTTTCTTTTGGGGAGAGAATATATATATATATATATATATATATATATATATATACATATATATATATATATATATATATAAAGTGAACATAGAAGTCAACACTTAGAGGCGACAGTCTGTTTCATGCTAGATACAATCGTCAGGTGGCCTGACGATTGCATCTAGCATGAAACAGACTGTCGCCTCTAAGCGTTGACTTCTATGTTCACTTTTATATTTACATACGCTCTATCTCTGATATTGAGCACTTTATCCCATAAATATAGCACACTTTAAGACTATATTTCTTCATATATATGTATATATATATATTTCGAAACCGCATAAACGGGTTCAGGGTCAGTCTACCTCCCCGAACGAAACTCTGCCCTTCGGCGAAGCCTAATCCGGGTTCCTCTCTGCTCGGAGGCAGAGAGTTCGACTGTATAGCCGAAAAAGATTTCGGCTAGAATATTTACCCCCCCCTTCCGCACGGGGGTTGCACATGGCCCAAGGCCGGGTTTAACGTGGATTCTCCGAGCTTGTATCCTCGCACAAAAATGCCCGTAGAAACCGCATAAACGGGATCGGGTTGGTCAACCTCCCCGTACGACACTCTGCCCTTCGGCAGAGCCTCGTTCGGGTTCCTCTCTGCTCGAAGGCAGAGAGTTCAACCGCTCGGCCGAAAGATTTCGGCCGGACTCTGTAGTCCGTTGACTTACAGCTACATATAGTTCGTTACTACCTATAGTGTAATCCCTCATGAGGGTGATAGGTTATTCCATTACATAATTTAAGCAAAACAGTGATATAATCCCCTGAGAAATAGGAGTACGACGTAGATTTTCTTGAGGGACACAACTTTAAAACGTATCATATAGAAAAGGAACTGGCTTGAACACGGAAAAAAATAAAGGCAGGAAATCCAAGACACGTTTTTATGTGAAAGTAGGAAGAATGGACTAGCCATCAATTTTAAGGTGACAGCATGCATGGTTCTTACGATGTGTGAGCGTGTCGATCCATACGCCTGTTAAGTATAGGACGCCTCAGAATCATGCAAAGACATTCAGTTGTCTGTGAGTGTTAGAAAAGACAATGGAAAATGTGACACAGAAAGCCAAAGGCCTAATGAAATAGCAAAAGATTCACTCCAAAAGCGAGACTAACTATTAAGAAAACGGGAAAAATCTACGAGAACCAAAATAGAAGTCTGCTTAAACGTTATGTATATCATTTCTCCAATATGTCAGTTGATGCTGGACAATTTCCACACAGAGAAGGAAGAGACTTGAAGCAACCAAAATTTGATTCTGCAGAAGACTACTGGGAATACCAAGAACGGGATATGTAGGCTTGGAGAAATTGACACTCACAAGGCGTATTGAAAGCAAGCGGAATAGAGAACAACATCGACGTAATCCAAATAATGAGATTTTGTAAATTGATGGTAGAACAGGAATTGAACGAGAAATTAAGAACTAAGAAAGAATTTTGTAGAGAGACATTATCCCTACATCCTGAAAGGACACGACATTTTAAACTTCAATTTAAAGAAAGCCTATCAGTAGATTAAATACATTACAAAAAATTACTTTGTTAGAAAACTTTGCTGCATATAAAAGAAACGTATTTACTTTCGCGATGAAAAAAAACGATTTTGAATAATAGTGATTTATACGGAAGATCAAACAGAAAACTGATTTTCACCCAATATATATACTGACATATTTTGGGCTATTTGCATTTATTCTGCGTTTTGATGTAATGGATCTCGGCTTGGAGTGAAAACTCGGAGAGCCGAGTTCGAATCCCAGTCAAGTTCGTTAGATTCACTTACGCATAAATACACCTGAGAAAAGGTATTTTATCTATCCCTTCTCCCCCAGAAGAAGCCGGACAGACGTTCTTTAGCCTTGATTGACATCCAGTCTACAGCAGAAATAAATGGCAATCTACTGCTAGAAAAAATCTCCTCGTCAGTATTGTATCGAAAGTTACATGATCGCCCAAGCTTGTATCACGGGTGACATTTAACTGACTGACCGATTGTGCAATAAATATTTCGTACAATGAAATGTTACTCTGTAGAATAATTGATGTTATGTATTCGTAATCAGTTCTTGCAACTTTTATTATTTTTATTTTATTATTTTTAATCGTGTCCAACCCAAGCAAGGCAATAAAGCCACTAAAACACAAAGCATTACTGTGTGGGAAAGAATTAGAAAAAAAAGAAACATGACTAAGGATCGATAGGTAAAATATTGGTAATCAGGAAGAAGTAGATAGCGATTGACATTGCATTTAAATTTTTGAATATTAACGTTGACTTGAAGCTAGAAAAGTTCCACAAGCAAGAAGTGCTAGCTAACTCAACTGTAAATTGGTGAGACCTCATCGCTAGTCTAGTACTGAGCTTAAATTTATAAAGTCGAGGTACCATAGTGACGAACTCATTTGAACAGTTGCCATGAAAGTATTTATAGAAAAGGTACAGGGAGGCAACATCACGTTAAGGGGGAAAATGAATGGAGCGAAGACGCCAGGACTAATTCTTCTTTGGATTTTATCAAGAATCTCGAGATATAGAGCAGGAGTAACAAACGATGCAGCAATATTATAAGCATGGGCGAAAAGTATGCAGGACAGATTTCTGGAGAAAAATTGTCTTGCACAATTCAGTGAACCAACTTTCTTAGCAACAGACATAGCAATGGTATCAATATAATCTTTCCACTTCCTGTCCGCAGAGATTATCAGACCGAGAAAGTGCTACGAGTCAGTCTCCTGGTGGTTAGCAGCAACCATGCTGAGGAAAGATAGAAACAAGTCTCTCAGATGATTAATAGAGAGCGGTTTAGTTTTGGAAGCAAAAAATGAACTAGCCATCATTTGCCCTATTTAAAAAGAAAAAGAAAGTCGTTTTTTTTTACATCAGCGATAATTTAACCTTATCAGACGATCAGACGTACTATTGAAACATCTGTAAATGGTTGTGTTATCAACATAGACACACATTTGAGAGCTGATGCCACCGGGAAGGCTGAATAAAAATCGAAAACAAAGTAGGACTTAGGATAGAGCATTGGGGGACAACTGCATTAATGCAAATGGATCCATTAGAATGGCCGTTCAAGATAACTTTTATTTCCCGATTCGAAATATGAAGTTTTTCACCCATTTGTAATTTGGTTTATCACACTTCCTGCACGACTTCATTCTTATATCTCTGGCAAATGAATGATTTTAGAAAGAAAGTAACTCTCATACATTCTCATAAGTGCGCAAAACAGCTAAAGATTTCTATAAGCAAATATATATCAGATGTCAATGTCGTCATAATAAGATGCATCGCTAAAACTATATCGCTCCGACCAAGAGTCTCTTTCAAGAAATATCTGATACTTTTGTCATTTGGTTAGATTTTGGGACAATAATTTTTCAGCACCTCCTCATCTTTTGCATTATTTTTTTTCAATTATAAATCATTTCATTTTTCAAGATATCTTTCATTTTTTTTAGAAATTATAATTTCTTACTTTTTTCTAAAAATATAATTTTATTTTCAATTTATACAATTTTTTCACAACCTTTTATAATTTTACATTTTTACAAATATTATTTTTTCAGTTTTAAAAATTTACACGTCTCCAAAATGTTTTCAATTTTTTCTTTTTTAATTTCTACTTTTTCAATTGTAAAGCTATTCGTACAGTCTGCTGGTTGAACAAGGAAACATCTCAAAACATAGAACATGCTACAAGATGTTGTGGAGAAACGTGATTACTCTCTTCACAAAAGCAGATGACTCACAGAATAATAGAAATATGATTATTTTAAGATATCGAAGTGGTTTCATTTTTTTAAATTATAAAGTCCTTTGTTATGTGTTTGTTTGAAATCTTAAAAAAATAAATACGTGCGTGGGTTGAAAAGTTCCAAGGCTGACTATGTAAAAATGATACTAGAATTGTGAAAGCTTGCATAGTTTGATTTTAACTATTTCTGTTAATAATTGTATTGTTTCGTTCCAGATAAACTGATATCTGACTGCTCAAAGAAAAGACGTCAATGCAATTAGTAGAAACTGCTCGTAAAAATGTACAAAATTTGGCATTTTGTGTTATCAAGTATCTGCTGAAAAACGGTTCCGTCCCGAAGTACATTCATACTGCCATGGCTGCTATATTAGAGGAGGTTACTCCAGCTTTAGCACTAATTGAAATATAGGAAACTAAATATAGGAAGAGAAGGGAAAGTCTTGAAGATGAACCAGGATCTGGTCATTCGTCAACTGCTAGGGAAATATTGATCGTATTCACTACATTGTGGAGGATAACAGGCGATTGACTCAATTAGCCAATGTTATTAACATATTCCGTTAGAGAGTGGAGAATATTCTGCACAATGAACTTGGCATGACGAAGGTTTCTACTTGGGGGATGCCACGTCTTCTGTCACCTGATCAAAAGCGCACCATCGATGATTGAACTCACTACTCAGTCGTAATTGTTCTAGCGAGACAAGCTTGGTAACAATTACACCACGTCGGGGCGCCCATTTCACCAACAATATGAACAGTGTTCCCTGAACTGTCACATGTCAGTTTACTTGGAATAAATCAATGTTATTATTAATAAGAAGTTGTTTTTCGAAGCGTAAATGACATGTGGCAAAAAGCCGTATATATGGGCGGTTCTTAATAAGAAATGTTGAAATTACTACATGCAAGATTTTACAAGTCTAGTATCAAACTGTCAGAAAAAGTCTATGGATTTTTCAGTCTACCCTCGTAAAAATGTTCTTTTTTCCAATTTAAACAAATTTCTCATTCAATTTGTATAAACATTTTTTTTGATAATTTTTCATTTTTACAAAACTTTACATTTTTAGTTTTGAAAATGCAGGTAATTCTTTTTTCAAAATGTTTACTTTGTCAATTTTAAAACTATTCATTCATACATATTAAGTTTGCAGTTGCGAAAATGATCTAAGAACAAAACATCGAACAACAACGCACAAGATGCTGTGGAGAACCATGTTCGATCACACCACAAAAGTACATGATTCACAGAATAATAAAAATTTCTGTTCGAAATCTCGTAATTTAAATAAATATCTAAAGTTGGTGATCTACCAATATCGCTGGTAATGATACCTACGTCAAACTGTAACATCAAATATGTAACATTTGTGATAATTTATCACACACCATCGATTAGATTTTGGCGGGAAGCCGGGTGGTTAAAGTAGGACACGCGCCTATGCGTATGGCTGTTGAAATATATTGCTCAGTTGGTTCCCAGTTGGGATGTATCAGGCATCAATCTTGATCCTCTGATTTCAGACAACAGCCCATAGATGTGAGAATATATAAATACCATTTCCAAAATAGGCATAGTTGGTTCCTTTCCCTTTTATTATCTGTAAATTACCACGCAGTTTCTGGTTAAAATAATGGAGTGGGTTGGTGTTGCCACCTCCAGAGTTTCAAATTCATAGTTTTATTTAACGTTGAAGGGTTGCCAATCGAGATTAGAGAAACCAGCTTATCATGCTATTTAACCCATAGCTAGGGGAGAAGAAACAGAGGCATTCCTTTTGCTTTGGCAATGATTCGAAGGTGAATGTTGCAAGCTAGAATTGAGAGATTCTTATTAACGGACCGATAACCGCTACGTTACAAATACATGAATGTTGACTTTGCATAAGAGTTTATATTAAGCAACATTTGGCTGATTTTGGTCAACTTGGCGCGTGTTTCTTAACGCAGTTACACCAACGCCATATTCAGCTGTTAAAATTACCATCTTTAAAGAACCCTGTTTTGTATTTATTTTCGATCATGATTTTGAGATTTTTATAAATAAGCTTTTCTGAGAGCTTCTTTTCTAATTCAAATGCCTCGTTAAGCCCGTGATTGAAATAAAAAAAAGGCGCAAGTAAGGTCGACATTTGCATGATGGGTTTTGCAATTAAGTTGTTTTTCATTCAAATGGAGCCATTTCCTTTACACTGTAAATGGGAAACACCTTACAATTTAGAGAAACGGAATTTGCCTGAAGAAAACTAAGCTGTATTGAATTTTTTTAGATGGGATTTATTTTTACACGTCTGTGTTATTAAAATAAATACATCTCTCACCTAGTGTAGTAATTCCCTCAGCATTTTTAAACCCAAAATAAACTAATAGGTTTCAATAGCATTGTTATTCAAATAATACGATTTTTTCCCCAGAAACTGGAAACCGTCTCAGTATTTTGATCACGGGATTTATCTAATTGAAATAACCAGTTATAAATTTTGGTTGGAGGATTTTAGAATTATATTGCTTTGTTATTTAAATAAGGCCATTTTCTTCCTGAAACACGGAAATCACCATAGCCTTTCATTCTCAAGATTGGGATAAAGGTAATAAGCAGGTTGGAGCTAATTGAATATAACCTTGTTATTTACATAAAGCGAATTTATTGACAGGAATCAGAAATAATTTTAGCATTTTAAAAATTTAACTACTTAAAAATACTTAAGATTTGACTATTTTAAATAATCAGTCATCCTATGAAGTTGAGTGGTTTTAAAATTATATTGCTTTTTTTGTTTATTTAAAAATAAGTTACTTTCGAAAGTGGAAAACACCTTAAAATTTAATTCACAGGATGTATCTAATTGAAATAAGTAGTGTGGCCATTTTTTGAGATTTTTTGTACACTTAAATAGCTATGCTATTTAAATAAAGTAATTTTTTCCTTAAATCTCGAAATACACTTAACAATTTGATCACAGGATTTGACTAATTGAATTAACCAGTGATGAAATTTCTGTGAAGCGTTTTATATATAACTCGCTTTGTCATTTAATTTTTTTCACTGAATGTGGAAACCACCTTAGTAGTTCGATCACAGATTCCGATTAATTGAAGTTAAGAAATATATGGGGTGGTAATGTATTTGCAGAAGTAAATTTACTTTTAGTTGATATTTTATATTTAATGTTAAGCTCGTGATTGGTGAATCTTATATTCAGGGTCTCAGTTTCTTTGATGAGTGGTTAGAACTTTCTAAAAGGCCCTGCTTCGAAATTTACTATATTCGATTTATCAGGGAAGCAATTCCAGGGTAACCTCAGTTGGAAAGAGGCTGGTAAAAATGCGCGAACATTATAAAATTGTGAAGACCATAGTGTTTAGAAACCAGTTATGTCCAGGCCAAGATAGTTTCATAAGTAATTGTTACCGAGATTTGGCGGATTCTCTCCTTGCTCAAACTGTTGATCATGCCAAATTATACTCTCTCTCTCTCTCTTTCTCTCTCTCTCTCATAAGCTGTAACTGAAGCCTCAGTATAATTGCATTATAAATCACAGTGTGGGTTTGTTGATGCTGAAGAAACACAAATGTTCCTGAGCAGGTGTATACAACCAGAATTGGATGGCTTCTGTAGCAGATTCATATAGTCTTAAACAATTATTATTAGTCATTATGTGGGTAATATTGCCTACGGTCATATCATGTTGAAACATCGGTTCCATTCGAAACAACAAGGTTAAGCAATGTTGAACCTGGTCAGTATTAAGATAGGTGACCATTCGAAATTACCTAGTACTATAAGCTACAGGACAGTCCTAGCAAGCTAGCGTGTATACAATCTCTTGTCTTATATTTAGAGGTGCTTCTGATCAAGAGACCCACCTTGAGTTCACTGGGTGGGTTCATGAATTATTTTGGCGAGCTTATCCCACGTTTTTGTTTCGATCACTACGTTTCCTTTCTCCGAAACGTCTTTCGAATTATCTTTTTTTGTAATCATTTCACCCCAGGCAAGTCGTGAATGCCACTTGTACGCAGCGAGTTAAAGGGCCTGAAAGTGAGAGAAAACACCGAGGGAGGGATAAAAGATGAACGGGATTGGAGAAGATAGAAGATGGCGATTGACAATTTTTGAAGATTGTAGTTATCAGAGAAACAAATAAACGGAAATGAGTTCCACAGGCGGGAAGTACGAGAAAACAAACTTTTGAAGTAGACGTGGTGGTTGCATTTAGCTATTTCAACATTATTTTCAATGCCAAACTAGTAATTATTTAGATTGTTCGGACTGAATTTAAGCATGCTACTAGACCGGCCGTCTATGCTTCTGAGATGAGGTATTGTAATTATTTACATTGTTCGGGCTGTTGTCTTCATCTTGTCATATTCACCACGTTTCAGCTGTTGTACGCGCCGGCCTTCTTCGCTTGATTAGAATTTCAAACTGAACACTTTATTTCGTCCATCGGTGTAGATTATTCTCGTCCACGTGCCATACCTGTTCGCCATTGAAGTAGCCAGGTAGTGATCTATCACCTCTTTGGGTGAGTTCACTGGTCTAGCCTACGTTTTAATCAACTGGGCCATTTGTAATGTATTTTTCTGTTTAATTTTTTTTACCAGGGCTCATATTGCAATGTTGTTATTATTGGTGGACGAAATAAAGGATTCAATTCAAAATTCCAATCACCTGAAGAAGGCCGGAGCGTACAACAGCCGAAACGTCGGGATTATGACAATAAGGACGAGGGCAACAGTTCTAACAATGTAAATAATGTAAATAATTACAATACCTCAACTCAGAAACATAGACAGATCCTGAAGAAGTCCGGAGCATACAACGGCCAAAATGTCGTGAATATGAGAATAAAGATGAGAGCAACAGTTTTACTAATGTAAATAATATAAATAATTACAATACCTCATGTCAGAAACATAGACAGCCAATCTAGCAGCACGCTTGAATTCAGAGACCATAGTCGGGACACCAGGGAAAAACTTGATATAAAATAATTTTTAAAAGTATAGGTTGGAAGTAGAATTTTCTAATTTAGCTAAAATGGCATATCCAATCCGTTGTATTATTATCCAATGATTCGTCGTCAAGTAACCGACTAAATTAGTCGTAACTAGGAGCGAAGACTTGAAGACCAGCATTTGAACTTACCTTTAATAAACCGGCTTATCTAGCTGACAAAAGTGAAATTAACTTGAAGAAAATAAAAAAAATTATATATCATCCTTATTAAATTTGAAACTGGTACTTCGAAAATGTTTTTCAGTATTTACTTTATGAGCTGAAGCGTAAAAATTAATTTGTTTAGAAAGCGATTTTTTTAAAAGAATAAGTTTTGTTGACTGGCCACCGGCGATACGAGTTTTTATCTGTAAAGTGGCGTAAGAACCACTTAAAAACATCCAGATGTTTTTTTTTCCTGAATCTAGTGAAAGCCATGAGATCAGTGATTGTCGATCAACGTTTGCAAATTGTCTTTGATTCCTTCAAGCAAATAGCGAAATTCGCAAGCAAGAATTGTCAAATGATTAAAGCCCTTAAATGAAGCTCATTTTCTGTTTCCAGAACATTAAACACAAGGAAAAGTACTTACAGAATTTGAGTGGATTAAATAAGCCATTTTTCTTTTTTAAATTGCAATGCGATTTCAAACAATGAGATTTGTATTAACGAGAATGAAGAGAAAACCAACTGGATTTCTTTTGAATTTCTCTATGGAAAAACATTTAAAAAAATAACGTAGGAGTTATCTCTTAGATTAAGAAGCGAATACACACAGAGACACAAACATATATATACACACAGACAGTTGGATAGTTGAGCTTGCATGAAGTCGCAAGTCATTGTGACCGAGCGTCGGAGTGTACTGGCCTTGTTCAGACTGTTGATCGATCTAGATAATGCGCTCTCACCCAGAAACTGTAACAAAGGTCCTCCCAGCATAGGTGCAGTATAAACCCCTAGTGGGCCCTGAACGAAGAGCCATTTTCCTGCGCCCCTCTAGCACATAAGAATTAGTTAATTAATAATTAAAAATTTATGTCAGAATTTAAAATTTTCAACGGTTTATAAAATTCATAGATTATTAAAATTTTACAAATCCGTTTTTGGCTGATAGTTGAAATATTTAGTTTTTTTAAATGTTTCAATGAATATTTTTTTGTGAAAAGAAAGGTATTTTTGCATGAAAGACTAAATCTCCTCGCGTAAATTGAGTTGAGGAACACACAATTTATATTCAGTCCTATTAGAATCAGGAAAAATCGACCTGATTCAGGTTTTGCTCGGGCTATATACAGCAAGAAGATGCCAAGTTTATTTAGGGATAATTTTCAAAGACAAGGTATTTTCTTTATTTATTCATTGATCACTGGTTGTGATTGCACTGCTAGTAAATAACCGCTGCTACCTTTATAGGCCGTGTGATTTAAGGATGTGTGCGTCCATGTCTTTTCACAAATTAGTTTCCCGTACAGCGCGAAGGATTTTCGTCTCCCTACTATTCTTCCTGTTCTATTCCGTACACTTAGGTACCTCCACGAAAAAAAAAAATTAGAGCGCTGAAAGTTTTCCTTAAAAATAACGAGGTAAATAATTTGATCACTTAAATGTAAAATATTTCACTTTTCTCCTTCCGTAGAACAAATTATCTTCACGTAATTCATCAATAGGTCATTCAACACCTGTCAAATGACGCAAAAGTTTATGACCTGCTTTGATTTATTTTCAAATTACATCTTTTCGGCGCAAAAGCTAAGTTAAACTTGGTTCAAAATATTTTAAATAAACATTATAATTTCTGATTTTCTTAAAATAAGTTTTTAAAAAATGATAATTGATATTTAAAAAATTTCAAACTGAGATTTTCATTGATTCTATGAAATGAAAAAAATGGTCAATTTTGCTGACTCAAAAAAACAAGATTTTTTACGAAATTTTCAGACGTGTTAGGAACGATTAACAAATGTAAAAAAAAATACCACAAAAATACTTTGATCTTTCCTCTTAATAATAACATAAACATTTAGACGATAAAAGTTTGTTTTCGTCAAGTTTGGCGTCTTTTTCATCAAGCAATGCTCTTTTTTTTACATTTCGTGGATGTACCTACGTACACTCCATTAACACAAGACACTTACGCAGGTTCCCTATGCCCTTTGAGTTTTAAATTCTCGGAGCACTTTTTCTCATTATGAATTAGAGGCACTGAGTAAGTAGATTCAGCCTCAAATCTTGCCCCAAACCAAACAAACTCTTAATAATACTTTCAAGATAACTTATATGAACCTAAAAATAAAATAAACATGTAGACTATTATGTCCTTCTGGTGGAAATAGTGACATGGGTCACGTGACGGTTAATAATGACTACATTGGCAGTCATTCAGTCATCTTCCAGGAGTCAAACAGAGCAGTTGTTTTTTTCCTTCGACTGTGCTGAGACTAAATCTACATCTTCCAGCATGTGGCGCAGCTTACATGGCCCGTTTTCTTATGGAAATATATCCTTCATAGATATAGAAAATATTTCCGGCTCGCAGTCCTGATGCTAAAAATCCGGACTCGCCATTTCCCGTTTGCTGAATATATACCCTCGCTAGCGACATAGCAGATGAATCCGACCCATTCGAATCTGGAATGCTAGGCATGGGTTCTCCAGAAACATAGAAGAATCTCCATATTATATGTAAGAACCCATGTTTTTGTTCTCCTTTTACTCTGTTTGTTGTTGCATACATGTTATATTTTCTGTTTAAGGCACTTGTAAATATGTATATATAATTTTTTCTATAACTTTCTATTCTTTAACTATTCCGTTCCGTCCATGTTAGAAGATGTTATTATAGCATAAATTTTAAAATGCCAATAAATAGGGAAACACAAATTGGAGTATAAACCTTTTTTCCATAACTCACTCATTATCTGTATCGACCCGATATGACATGGTATTATTTACTTCTGTTAAATAGTTACATTCAATATGAATGGAAAATAGTACTGGACCAACAAGACAAATAATAAAATGCTCATCATCAAACCAAACCTAGGTTAATGGAAACAGATTTCAGCTCAACACACTTGCCAACATTTGGGTAAACTACTGGAAGATTTATTTTCTTTTAATCCTTTCCTACTTGGGTTGAGACTTTTTAAACACCCCAAATCTTAAATGAAGAAAGTTGTCAGCTGAAACAAAACTGGACTACACAACTAATACAGAATTACTGAAAAGTTATTTCCCATTTTTCTCCTTTTCCTCAAATGATTCTAAATCTGCAATCAGAGTGAAACAAATTCTAACTGCATGTACCCACTTAACGGCTGTAAGACATGAACACGAGGAAAACAACATGAGAAAACTATTTGAAAATACTGGAATCATCATGTCCTATTTTAAAGAATAGGTTTATGCTAGAACGTAACACATAAAATAGATCATCTAAAAACTATATATCTATAAAACATACGTTTACCCTGAAAGTAGAAAATTATGAACAAAATATCTGTAGTTGAAGGCATAAAACTGCATTAAAAGTATTTAGATTTCAGTATTAATTAAACCAGAGAGGATGATATGCCGCTACACAAATACAACTAAACCAAACCTAGTTTATTCCCAAAATGACCAAACATCAGAATCTGGGAAGGGAGCTGGGACGATAACTTTACAGCACCTCCTTGTACTATACATAAAAAGCAATTTAACTCACCCAAGTCTTATGCCAAGTCTCAGTTTGCACATTTCTCAATGACAAAAGCATAATTCACTTTCCGCTGATTTGTACAAAATATCTGTAGTTGAAGCCATTAGACCATAAAATTACAACCAAGATATCTGTAGTTGAATCCATAAAATTGTGTACAAATTGTATGGATTTCGGTATTAAATAACCCACAGAGGTGTTGATATGCCGATAAACAAAACAGCCAAACGACCAAATCTCATTATGTGTACCAGAAAGTTCAACTGTTTCTTTCTATGCATACCTGTCTATTTTGTTTACATAGTCATCTTAGCAAGTCTGGGGAAGTGGCAAATCCAAGAATAATCAATCTTAATAGATGCTTGGTAAAAACAAAGCAAAACAAAACAAGAAAAAAACAGATTCTATTGTAGAAAACAACTTAAAAGATACATATCGAGAACACTGCAGGCAAGCACCTATTGAAACATCTGCTAAGGACCGAAATAAACTTATGCCGAGGCGCCAATAATAATATTATCCTTTATGCCTAAGAGTGAACAAAATACAAAGATATTAAGTCAGGTCAAAAGGGCGCGAAAGAACTGTTGACAGAAACCATGGGTCAAAAACATACAAAACTGTATATACCCTACTACCTAGATACATATAAATATGTGCAGATCCTTATACACGCTAATATCTAGTATAAATATATGTATATATATATATATATATATATATATATATATATATATATATATATATATATATGTGTGTGTGTGTGTATATATGTGTGTGTGTGTGCGTATTAAAATTTGTCAATTTAGGGCAGCAAATTCTCTTTTACGGCCTGATTGAATAATTTATAAACATTATGTCTGCTAATTTTTAATAAAATCCGTTTATAATAACGAATAACCTTCCGTGTATTGATGTTAAAGGATGAGAGAAATGTGCTATACCTGTTTAAATTTATTTTATTTTCATTTCCCAAGTACTTTCGATCTTCTCTCATGATCATTTTCAGGGATGCAATTGGTACAAAACTATATTTTGTTCATTAGTATATGTATTTATACAAAGATGTGCGTTGTTATCCATTACCGTAATTTTTCATTATGCTTTTAAATGCAAAATGGTTGACAACCTTTTGAGCGTTTATTAGAACGTAACAAAATATCTATTATGGAATTTTTTCCTTTATGTTATAATGTCATAGTCACGCGTTCATTAAACCATGAACAAACTGTTCCTTTACAGGCATTTCAGTACATTACTGCAGTATTCATAGTTGATTCTATTCAGTGCCGGCTTTAATATTTTAATATAAATTGCTTCAAGTATTTGTAATCTAGATTTGTTGTTTTCATGGTGTAAGATAGTTGTATTGTTGATTAGTAATTTTTATACTGTGAATACGGACAGAAATGTTGTAGATGTCTCGCAATGGACGAATGATCAGACATGTGGAGTGTAAGCTTTCTTGTTAGTGTATTTGTCGTATACCCAACATTTCCTATCATATATATATATATATATATATATATATATATATATATATATATATATATATATGATAGGAAAAAGGACAAGTAGGAAACGGATCTCAATTAACGTTTCACCTTTATTAAGACTTCGTCAGAGATCGAGAGTAGAAACGAAAAATTACCATAGATTGTCCTAAAATAAATGTTTATATACATACATACATACATACATATATATATATATATATATATATATATATATATATATATATAAAGAAAAACAGACCACTTTAAGGCTCCATGTAATAATTTATTTCCCCATAGCCCCTTTAAAGAATGCTGGAGCATTCTACATCACTTCGCCTTCCCTTTCAATATATCACTTCCGTTAAGTTAACCGATTATATAGGTCAATGTCTGGTCACTCCTCCCATAATACTGAGTATGATAGATAGAAATATTAAAATAAACCCTCTCTAAACTCGATCATGTCTCTCACACCACTCCTCACTACATTCTCTCTTAAATTACATTAACTGTCAAAAGTGTAAATTTTGATTTCATTTTTCGTTTCACATTTTGTAAGGCATGTCTGATGATCCAGCGTCCTTTAAAAGGCCTCTGGTGAAAGAAATTATTACATGGAGACTTAAAGTGATCTGTTTTTCTTTAAATTATTCGCTCTGAATTTACATTGAGCTCTCAGGATTTCATCCTCCTTGGGACTACCCATACGGATTATCAAGTTTTTTCATAACTTAACTATATATATATATATATATATATATATATATATATATATATATATATATATATATATATATATGGCACACTTATTTTAGGAAAATTTATGACAAAGTTGAAAATATTATGTATGTATGTATACACACACACACACACACACATATATATATATATATATATATATATATATATATATATATATATATATATATATATATATATATATATATATATGTGTGTGTGTGTGTGTGTGGCACACTTATTTTAGGAAAATCTATGAAAACTTTAAGGCTTTCGCGGACTAATTAAAAACCAAAACATCCAAAAACATTTACTCACTTATTTTCATTCGTCATTAAATTACATCTATTGGCATCTTCAATAATTTACCTTTTACAATTTACAATTAGCCATAATAGCATTTGAAGATTTCTTACAGTTAAAAACTAAACGATAATCAGCGTTGGTAAAGAGAAGTTTAAACGTATATTTAGACAACATAACTTCATTCATGCATGTTTGTTTGAATAATCTGGACATATGTTTTTTAATACTTTATTGTGATCCTATCGATTTCTCTGATCGAGTTCTTAATGTTGATATTATATTCATTAAGGAAAACATAGTAGTTTTTTATATTTCTTTTTTCATTTTTATATATATTTTATATATATGCAAACAAGTTTGATTAAAAAATCAGACAAGACCTGTCTGTTTAATTTTTTTATTATGTTTGTCCAATTTTCTACTCAAATTTATGAATAATTAGCAGCATGGCCCGGCGTTGCCCGTGCTAGATTCAAAAATCGTACGATTCATACAGCAATCGCTATCACTTGACCTAAATTATTTTTGCCTTTAAAGGAGTGCCCTTTGCCTTACTGATGTTGCTACATGTCTTACTTCTTGCCTATCTCACACTGCAAATGTTTTCTAAGCTCTATACTAAACATTAAATCTGTTACGAAAAAAGAACTAAACAAATTGAACACAAAAATATCATCTTTAAAAAAGCACACGTAACTGGAAAAACCGAATGAAAAAAAAATGTTAACAACAAATACATTTTCACACCCAACCCACTTCTGCGGAATCAGAATCAACGTTGAGTTTAAGCAATCGAATAAGCCAATTGGAGTAATGTGCCATGCAGATTTAAATTTTTCCCACTTGTGATGAATGCAGTTATCGATTTTTGTCAGTCAGCTGTTGGCTCTCACGCTGGCCAATAGAATCTTCCTGCCTATTCGTGGCAGCCAGCTATAGGCTCTCACTCTGGCCAGTAGAAAATGGCCGCAAACTACATGAAAACTACCGTAGAAGCATGAAAAATCGATTATTTCCACTATCGATGGGAGTTGGGAAATGCAACGTCGGTCTTGGCCTTTCCACTAACTTGGAGCATGTGTATATAAATGTTGGTGCAAATCCGTCGAAAATTGCGACCGCGCATTCGTCACACACACACACACACACACACACACACACACACACACACACACACACACACACACACACACACATCCTGCCTTTTATAGATAGAGATCTGCGCGTAATTCCTATTTTCATATAGTTTTCATCAAGTCTTTCAACTGTCGAAGTCATTATTAAGAACAAATGTGGTGATTCGGTGTTTGTTATAATCCCTTTGTCTACATCCTGGTATTCTTTGGGAAGGTGGAAATTTGAAATGGCTTACGACGATGCCTTGTGTAACGGTTATTGAGATGGAGGCCGCACAAAAAGAATCTGTTTTTATTTTTTATTTAATTTTTATTTATGAAAATTTATTATTTTATTTATTTTTTGATGTCATCGAATACTCGCTGTCACTTTCGTAATGCTCGTTGTAGTAGAGACTTTGTAATCGCAGATATAACTATAGTCACCGTTGAACAATGCTGGTTATAAACACCTTCCAATAATCTCGCACTAACAGTACTTGCTCGATAATACTCTCTCGAATAGTAATCGGTATAGTGGTCCAAATAGAGAAATAGTATAGTGAACAGAATAGAGCATAGCGGTCTGTATAGTAATAGAGGATAGAATAACGATTAATTAGACGTCACGCGACTTCCTACTTATGCGTTTCCTCTATGGTCACGTGATCCACTTAATTCAATAATGGGATTTCCTGTGTTTGCTCTCTGGCGATCTATGTTCAAATTCATGTGTCGGCAGTGACACATTAATTATATCATATACAATTCAATATACCGTCTTCCGTGGTGAATAATATTTAATGGCGGGGTGTTTATTTTTATAACAATAGCCTCTAGAGTCTTTCCTCGCATCTGGCGTTGTAGAGAATTTTTGTGTTATTCACTAATGTTTATCATGTCGATTTTCTGATACAAGGCCGAATTTAGGAAGCACCCAGTGAGAGGAGAACGCCCTATTCAGCCGTAACTGATCTAGCGAGACAAGCTTGTTAACCATTACACCACAGCGAAGTGCCCGAACTAATGTTCATCTTATGTTGATAGCTAAATTCCCGTCTTTTATTATGCACAGGTTGATGTGTGCAAGGATTGTACATGGTTTCGACATATGGCAGATCAATCTGCATAAACGTGTGGTGCAAGTGTGCCCAATAGACATATTTAATGCTGATATTTTACTATTAGTGTTTAAGAACCAATCTCCCAGGCGGCATAAGAATTTATAGACATTATTTTTTATATATGCCCTTATGAACCCTTTAGCCAAACCAATATATTTTACTATAAATGTCATCGATTGTCTTATCGCTAAATATAAACTGCGCGTATAATAATATTTTCATCGAAGAAAAGACTCCATTACAGAATGATATTAAACCAGCTCGTCCTCCTCTGCACTAATACCTATGCAATTAATGTGTTTCTCTAGTCACTGTGACATACTAATAAAAATCAACTATATATATATATATATATATATATATATATATATATATATATATATATATATATATATATATTGCAAATAAAGCATGCATATTTTAAATGATAGAGAGATCAAAATATGTATTTATATTTAATAAGGTGGGTACATTTGGGTCGGGGGTAAGATACTAATAATGAAAGCTACAGTCCAATATTGCTGGCAAATATGGTCAGATGCCCCTGCTATTTACTTTGAGATCCTTGATAAAATCCAAAGAAGAATCAGCAATATTTGATCTACCGGCTCAACTTCTGTCACTTTGCCACCTCCTCCATGTTCCCTCTCTGTGTGTATGTTTTTTTTCTATAAATACTTTCAATGATAATTGTTCGGATGTGCTGTAACGCTATGGTACCTAGACCTTTTGATATTAAGCGCAATACTAGACTGGAGTTGACGTCTCAGCAATTTACAGATGAGCTTGCTAGATGTAACCGTAAGTTCTATGCTAACAGTATTTTTTCTCGCTCCTTTCACTTGTGGAACTAACATCCGGCTCTATGCTTTCAAGCCAACTTTAATTTGCAAGAATTTAAATGCAATGTCAATCGTTATCTACTTTCCTCCTGATTGCTCTTTCCTCTTCCCGCTTGTTATTAATGTTTCATTTCCTAATTCTTTCCTTACTGTAATCCCTTGAGTCTGAGTGGTTTTATTGCCTTTCATGGGGTGTTATCAATGAAAAAAATAAAACATATGCTGGTCATTAAACTTCCTTGGATATGATTTGATATCCAAATTTGTTAGTTAATACTACTTCAATTACTTAATGTCTTCTAAAATCTAAAACAATGAATAACCAAAGCGGTGGCTATGATACTGAAAGAAATTTCCTATTAATTACTCTGAATCTCACACCACCAGATATTTTTTAAAAGTATATTATATCTCTTCACGATATGGCTCACAAGAGATTGCATTTTACATTAACTTTGCAATACCAGGACGTTCTATTTTTTGGAAACGTAGTGGCTTTCTCGTTGCTTTCTCCCTGATCTTTCTGATTTTTAATCCAGGGTTTAACCCTCTTACCTAGACTGACATCTATCCAAGAGTTCAGTTTACTTTAATTAAACGATATTTGTATGGGTGAGATAAATTGGTTCATATTTTCACCAAGTATATTACGGAAAAATGTAACGGAACAGACTGGACCAAACTGTGGACTCGGCTTGCAGGGTCCACTTTGTTTACTGATAACTATTACAGTAAGTGTACCTCTACATATTACTGACATAAAATTCCCTAAAATGAGAGAAGCAAGAAAACAAATAATTAACCTAAAGGTAAATAAGTAAATATTAGTAATATTTGCGATAACATACGTGGGATGAAGAATAATATTCGTACTTCTGTTTGCTGATTTCTCTCGTAGTATTTCGCCTTTACAGCTCTCTTCAATTCAGTGTTAATAATTATCCGTATTTTCAGTATCAGAATGTGTTTTCGTAATATTAAATAAAACAAAGCATTTGTTCTGTATTTGCTACATTTATTAGTAGGAAATGTTGCCGACTACTTCTCAGTGACAGATTAGGAAAAGTGCATGAGAGTAGTAGTAGTAGTTTTTAATCAATTTACTCCAAGCACAGCTATGATGTGACTAATGCAGAAAGAAATATAGTGAGTGAAAGAGAATGAGAAGACTTTAGAAGGAACTTGAGAACAGAATCCTAAACAGGCAACCATGGATAACCTTTACTTCTATCCCAAGGACCGAGGCGGACATGCAGATTACCATGTTCCTATGAAGTCAAAAATTGTCGTTGAATAAATTCGCAGGGGAAAACTTTTTTAACGTGAACTCTCGCCTTCTCGGTAATACTAGATCACCTATGCCGTAATTCATTAGAATTGTATGGGTACCACATAAAGTGGTGCGTCTTGGACAAGATAGCTTAACGGAGCTGAACTCTCTCCTGGCAGATCTGAGTTCAATGTTTTCCTTCTCCTTGACCGGTTTGCTATATAGAACACAGTTTGTTCTGCTATTTACACATATCCAGAGCGAGGAATAGTTGGATTCATGCCTTTTCCAAGGGTATTAGCACATAAGTGAATGCGATGAACTTGACTGAAATGCAACTCGGCTCTCCGATTCCTCAATCAGTGTCAGTCTTTTTCACCATTTCGTACAATCAAATTCACGGGTTAGGGTTATAGCAGAAGGGACGTTGCACTGACATTTCACCCCCCCCCAGTCCCTCAAAGGCAGCCAAGTACCATCTTCACCTGCGGTTAGTCGAATGCAGAAATATATAGTCTCACAACTATATAATATTAGATGAATATACAAACAAATTCTCCAAAGATGATTAAGAGGTCTCTCAGACATACGACACACATGAAACTTAAGCTCCACGTGTCCGGCTATGGGCGCCCAAGGCCGCTCATATACGACAGACGAGCCGAGAGTAACTGACAAAAATAAAATCTTAACGAAGAATCATGTCTCGTTTCATCCTTTAATTGGCACTTTACAGTATTAATGTTTCATATCTTTTTAAGTATTATGCACTTCAGTTAACAGCAAATCCCTTAATGGCCTCTCCGCCACGGACGCAACGACTTAAGCCTATCGCTAGTATATTGCTATGGCCATGGTAAATGTTCGGGCGAACTCTATTATTTGGTTCGGACTTTTACAGATAAGATCCGCCATGCTATGTTCACAGTTTTCAATCACCCTCATCCCCTACGCATTCCATATGCAAAAAGGAAAATTTACTCTGACAGAATTATATATGAACCGTTCCTTGCTGGGAGAGGCTCCCGCGGGGATGCTTCCACGTAGACTCCAGTCTAAAACGTATTCAAATCTAAGGTCAATAATACATAATCTCATAATACCCACTTCACCTCCTCTTACGTTCATATTATTCACATTATTCCGTTTGGGAAAGCCTCTTGTCATTCAATGTCGACCGATAATTACGCGGCATCTGATATGGACAGCTTAGCAGGCAAATGTAAATAAGTACGATAAGCAATTATTGAGGACAATGAGAAAAAAATTCGGTTCCTTCTGAGAGAAAAGGAAAAAAAAGAATTTAAAGAAATTGAAATAAAAGAAAATTTATGCAATTGGGATATGTAGCGAAATATAAAAATTCTCCCCTAGTAAAAGAACACAGATATATATATATATATATATATATATATATATATATATATATATAGAGAGAGAGAGAGAGAGAGAGAGTGAGAGAGAGACAGAGAGAGATAATGAGAGAGAAAATGTGAGAGTGAGAGAATGAGAGAGAGAGAGAATGACAGAGAATGAGAGAGAGAGAGAAAAGATACAACCTTCTTGTTTTAAAGACTATTTTATTGTTATTTCCTTCTGTGATCTTGTCCTGTCTTATCTGTCAGCAGCAGTTGGCGATGGTAGGCCCAAATATCACCTCAGTGGACCTTCCGTACTCAATGACCAAAGCAAAAACATTAATTACCTCGAAGTAGAAGACTATTCAGCAACCTCCATGCCTGCCTCGTAACACATGTCCGGTGTTATCGTGTTGAGATCGGCAGAAGTTTATATACAGTTGACAGCTTCACAACAAAATGGCTGAGCTCTGCTTTTCTCATTCAATCCATTTTTCCATATTGTATTACTGATTTGACCCGAACAGATACGCATTTGATATTGTCAAACGGTTGACAGCGCGTGTGCATTGGCAGTGTCCAATTTTTGCAAGAAAAACTAAATACTTATGCCAGTCATTGTACGATATTTCCATGCGTATATTCTTTCAAATATATATTTTTTCATATATTTAATAGCTAAGCGTAATTCAGTTTCACGACGAGAGAGAACTCTGTGGCAGAAGATTAGAATCGAACTCCATATGTAAGAGAAATAGAAAGGTAACTTTTGTTTTCTAAAATCGTATTGTTTGATGGTTTCCATTCTCGTCTGAACAATAAAAAAGACAAAACATGTGAGAGACTGCAACAATAGCGGGTAATTAGTCTCGCCCTCAAGAATTCATTTTCAGAATAAATTACTGAGTATGAAAGAGATAAAGAGAGATATATAGAGAGGGGAAAATTATTTCTTTCTTTATATACGGAGAGGTAAAAGTTTTAGAGAAAAAAAAGCAGATTTGTCAATGTGCAAGGTGGATTCTGACGAAAAAGAATCTGGCACAAAAGAGTGACCCATTTTTTCTTGCAGTAGATACAGATGTTGATTCGATTTAGTTGCCTCACCTTAAGTCAGTGGACAAGGCGAGTCCAAGAAGGCGCAGTGGGTTGCTCTCCTGGAGTCTAGCGTACGCCATGCAGATGGCAGGCAGTAAAGTTTCTCGACAGTGTTTAAATGAAAGTAATTTCGTTTTGGTGGCGTTAAAATTTACAAAGCATTTCCTGCTCCAGTTAACCACTGATATGGAGGCAGCTGGTCTGATGTTCAGCGACTCAGTAAAGCTACAACCACACGCAGTCATAGGACTGACGACAATCTGGATTAGGAGTCGTGTCGTGAATTTGTGCTTGGAGTGTAAAATAAGGAAAGAGCTCTATGTTTAAAATATTACATTTCTCATGATTATAGAGACATGCTAACCGTCATAAGAAGCACCCTCACAGTTTTCAAAATCTGTAATTGATATAAGCGAGAATCACAATTTGACAGGTGTTTATTAAACTCGTAGACGATATCATCTAGGTTTAGTTGAAAATTCAATGATTCAAAATAGGATATTGTCAGTCATACCAATCATTTTAGGATATCGCTTGAAATTTATATTGAAAAAAATGTCTGTAAAAATATCGCAAATCAGCGGTATAGTGATGAACATAGATTGTGGCTACAGGAAGGAAACGAGTTAGATTTTTAACAGAAAAATAAATAATCTCAAACTTCTATGGAATTTGTAATGCCGAGGATCACTGCTCATTTCATCGCGCACTAATGTTTTTAAGTTGTTTTTTCCAGATTAAAAAAAAAATTATGCAATCTGCAACAGTTTTGACTCAAAGAAAGTTAACTGATAAGTAGTGTCGACGATATATTCTTGTTTTTCTTTCTTCTCTCTCAGTAGAGATCCCAAATTTCACGACCCGAACCTCGGTTAAATCAGAACTCTATCATATTCATAATACCTGCACAGTATCTGTCTCGCCAGCGCTACATAAGATTTTGAATACAGGTTTGTCTTTTTTTTTTGGCCAATGACGTGTAGATAACAGACTCGTTACCGGTATTTAACCTTATAAACATAACGGTATAGGAATTGCCTATCAGCGTATCGTATTGGAAGAATCTGTGGTGTTTTGGCAATTGTATTTTGGCAAAACGGACTATATCTTGACATCTTGAAGAACACGGAATTACCAAACTTATTTAGAGTAATGCTTGTAATTTTTCAATGAGATAATTATTTCAAACACCCTTACAATCCCATCACGTTGCAACATCGGTTCGCGTAAAATCACCGAATTTAAGCAACGTCGAACATGGTCATTACCTAGATGAGTGAGCGCTTCACAGGTGTTGTAAGCTTGCATGTGCGGGTGGTGTAATCGATAATGGCTCGAAATCCGTAATCGGAGAGCTCCAATTTCAGAAATTTCAAAAATTCTTCACGACTGGAGAGAATTCTGAGCCTACTTGGTGATGGTGAAAAGATACTAGCTTATTATTTGAGATATTAAATGTTACAGAAGTTTTGGTCCATTGAGCTGTTAGAAGTAGATCAGACGAAAGATCAGCTACCAGACCATTATCATCTTGATTTTGTAGGGTACCTATAAATTGTGGTATTATCTGCGTCTATATTTACTAATGATCTTAGTATGCTTTTAAGCATATTAATAGATAGCAGAAAGAGAGAAGGATCAAGAAGACAGCCGTGGGGAACCCTTGCCTTGATTCTCAGGGCATCAGATGACAAACGTAGCTGTTAATTTCCAAATACAAAGGAACTGATGCACATCTGATTAACAAATCTCCGCCGTTATGAAATCTTTTGAGTGAATGAAAGTTTTCATTTATTACTTTAATGCATTTCTCGACATATTTCTTTCAAATAAAATGTTTGATATATTTGTTTAAAACAATACGAAACACGGATATTGGTTTCGTAGTATAGAATAAAACCAAAATATCAAGAGGAAGGAAAAGGGAACAATCAAATCGTTGGATTTTGTAGTTGAAAAGTCCTCAATTCGAACCATTTAATACAAAATATGATCGAAGGTCGGCAAACGAAAAGTCGGCATATGAATTCGCTTCGTTATATCGCTTTTGCTACCAGTTACTTCAAAGGTGTCTTCAATCACCTATCCCCTTTTACCGTCAAGATTACGTTTACAGACATATATACCAGAGTTAAATTTCGCCGTCTCTCTCGCCCTCTGTATGTACAAGGCTGTTCGATAAAAGTGACTCACCTGCATTTTTTTACTTTAAATTTTTTTCGCCTATTGTTTTTGGGAGTCAAACTAATTTTTAATCTTACTAATATAAACCCCCTTCCCGACCACCTAGTAAAAAAGTTTACTCACCCTAAGGTATTCTATTGATAATTATAATTTTGGATATAAATGAGATTTAGGGAAAAAAACTGTGCAAAAAAAGTGACTCACTTATTTCCTGCAACTAGTAATCAATAGAAACATAACCGAACAGCTTTAAATAAAGAATAATAGACGTATAATTTATTTATAATAGGTAATATAATCCGAAATGTTTAATAATCCATGGGTCTTCCTTTCTTTTGAATAATCTTTTCAAACCCTTTTTGGCATTGACTTGATTAGGGTCTGGCAAATCTCATCTCCAAGCATTGAATTCCATTCGGATATGAAATTCACAATCAAATCCTCTTTGTTGTTCAACTGGTTTCTCGAGAGTCTGTACTTTATAATGCTCCATAAGTTTTCTATGGGGTTGAGGTCAGGAGATTGGGGCGGCCATGTCATAACACTCACCTGCTTCTCATCAAAGTATTCCTTCATCAATTTTGATTTGTGACAGGGAGCATTATCCTGCATAAAAATGAGCTTGGTGGGGTCGATTTGCACCCTTTCAGCAGAAGGGAGCAGACAAGACTCTAAAATTCTCTTGTACAGCTCGCTCTTGAGGGTCATTTCTCTAGGTTTTAAGAAACCAGTTCCATGAAAAAAAAAAACCTCCCCAGAACATTATAGTGAACGGATGCTTGACAGTATTTACTGCTAAATTCAAAGAACTTTCAAAGCTTCTTCGGATTTTAGATCTCTTATCCTTTGAATTTAGCTCAACTTTCTTTTCATCGGAGAAGAGAATATTTAGTAAAAAACAATCAGGTGAGTCACTTTTATCGAACAGCACTGTATGTATATACCATCTCTTTTCAAACATATGTAAACAGACCTTTCATATAAACTCAAATATCTGAATAGATTGTTTATCCTACTCAAAATATGTTCTTTATCAACCACCATTTTGAATAGGAATAGTCATTTAACCCTTGTTAACCTGGGTTTCCGGTTCCTTCCACAGCCTACTTCAACTCCATGCTTCTAAGGTCTACATCTAAATCTGAACATTTATTTACTTTTTACTCAATAGGAGGAGATAAGTTTACCAGTAGTTCGGTTCATACACCTCCTCAGTCTTTTAAATATTATTAAATGTTTATCCGCTCTTTCTTGTTTCCTTGTCTTTCACTTCCGGTGGCATATTTTGTCATGTCGTGCCTGTTACTCTGGAAGCCTCTATACTTGAGTGGCTCTTGAGCCTAGTATAGGATCTACATCATTATAAAAATATTTTGCTCGTCTTTTATCTCAATTATTTTATATGAACAATGCATATAAATAAAATTATCATTAATGTTATCATGTTAATCTATATATGTTCGGAATTAATTTATCTTGAAAGTATTCAAATGTTCTACTGATTTTTAGGAGACATACCGTTAATATAAATTGAACTGCAAATACATATTAAACTCAGATTTTATTCACATATAATCATTCGATTGAAGTTAAATTTTAATGATTTAAAAAAAATATTACTATTGATTGTTTTGATTTGGCTTGGTTTGTTTTGGTTTGTTTATTTACTGCCGATAATTGTTTTTATTGCTGGTAATATTTTTTTAAATGTATTGCTGTTAAAAATTTTTCCAAAAAATTATTGCTAGTATTAAAACCTATTTTTATACTTTCATAAGGTTTTGACCCCTTTTGGGGTCTTAACTATTTGCCTATAGCTTGGACACTAACAGGTGCTACCACCCGGGTTAGAGTGGACTTGGGAACACCAGCAATTAAGAGGTGGTTCCATGCCCCCCATAACCTCTTAGTCACAGGCCTTGCTGACGGATAAAGTTTGTCATCTTACCCAGGACGCGGATGAAGTTTATCGTCATACCTAGGACGGGCTACTTTTGATATCCGATATATATATATATATATATATATATATATATATATATATATATATATATATATGAGGGTTATTCAATAAATAAGGTGAATTCTTCGGTATAAGGACTTCTAATACAGATAGAAGCTTACTCTTTTTTATTTTTTTGTTTTACTTCTTTTTCACATGGATTTAATTTCTTTTGCAGATTAAAAAAAAAACTTTGAGAGTTTTGGCGATTAACAAAGATGGCTGACCAAGAAGCATGCGCCAGGATTGAACAGCGGTCAGTTATCAAGATTTTGGTTGCTGAAGGGTGCAGACCAGTTGAAATTCATAGGTGAATGTCAAAAAATATCTACAAGTGGGCTAAATTGTTTAAAGAAGGACGGAGCAGTGTTGTGGATGAAGACAGGCCTGGCAGGCCTACAGAAGTGAGGTCTCCTGAGGTGATCGAATCAGTCAATGACCTCATTCAATCTGACAGAAGGGTGACAATGGATGACATTGCAAGGACTTTGAGCTTATCTGTTGGAATCATCAGTCAGAAGGAGTCATCAGTTAGAAGGAGTCATCTTGCATCATGACAACGCAAGGCCTCACACAGCAGCCCAAACATGCAGACCATCAACGAGCTGGGCTGGGAACTGCTCCCTCATCCCCCTTACAGCCCAGACCTTGCCCCTTCAGACTTTCACCTGTTTGGTCCCTTGAAAGCTTTCACGAGAGGCACGAAGTTTAAAAGTGACGATGAAGTCAAAAGTGTTGTGAGCGACTGGCTGAGACATCAGTCCAAAGATTTTTACGCTGAGGGAATACGGAAGCTTGTGCACAGATGGGAAAAGTGTGTGACAGTGCTGGGAGACTACGTTGAAAAATTTAAAAAAAAAAGCTTCTATCTGTATTAGAAGTCCTTATACCGAAAAGTTCACCTTATTTATTGAATGACCCTCGTATATATTTTATCTTAGTTAATGTTTTTTTCTGCGCAACATTGAAATAAACATCACAGGCACATAATATCCAGGTGACCACACTCTATCATGCAACACACTTATACAAGAACAACTAACTCTTCACGAAAGAGAATCTATTGCAGCCTAAGGTGGAACTTATAAAAATAAAATTAAAACTGAGTCCATGTCCTTTAATCAAGAAGCAAAGGTGGAACTTTTACGAATTAAAATTGAGCCCATGTCCTTTAATCAAGCCGAAAGAAATCTGACAATATTCAAGTGACAATTTGAATAAAGACGATTGTAATTTTTATGTCTGGGATTATGGCAAACTCTTCATAAAAATAATAAATATTGGGGTTAGAATGGCTCAGACGGCATTAAAAAATAATTGTTTATGAAATTTAACTCTGCTAGTATCTTTCCAACGAATCCTAACATCACTCGCATCATTGGTAGTTACAAACATTGTATGGATGTTGCTGACCTATTTAACTAAAGATCGACAGAAATCTATTTACAGAAAAAGGGTGACCTTGCTTCCTTTTGAAACCTATTCTTTTCCGATTTTTTCTCTGCTGGCAGAATGTCATGATTAAAAACCTGAGGTGAATCTAAATATCACTTTGTACAACGGAAGTGAAAAAGGTGCGTTCGAATCGTCTTAGAAAAGAATCAGATGAGTGAGATTCTTGGAGGAAATCTCTGACGTTCTCAAAGACTAAAGAACTAAAATCTCAACATTTGATTATCTCAGATGTTAACCGTACATGATTCTCTTGTGTCCTTCGTTTTGTTTATTCAGCAACCCTTTTCGACAATCATTTCTGTGTCATTCCAACCTAATAGACATTATCAATGGAACAGTCTTAATTATTCAGATTACTGTACACCAAAGATTTCTCCAAGCATTTTAGAAAAATGGTCGGTTTGTTAAAGGGAACGGTCTAAGAAGGTATTCGCTATAAATTACAAAAACCTTCGGTATATAAGTTGTAATAAGTACCGTATTTTCTGTCGTCAAGGGGGCAACTTACTTTAACTGAAATAAGTCTCGAAACTTTGCATAACATTAGGAATACTTGCATAGATAACCTTCCTCTGGGTTTAGCGTTTCCTGAGGAAAACCTTAACCCGGGGAAACACGGCAAAATATCGAAACTCCTTTCAGGAAAGAAACTACGTCATTGACGCCGGAAAATACGACAATTTACTTATAGCCAACATATTTCTTTCCATCACCAAACTGGAGAATAAAGAGCAGGAGAGGGCAAGCCTTCTACCTTGGTTTGTCTGTCATTATAATAGAAATATAACTCTGAAATTCGAAGAAGCTTGTAGTGCGTCTAGCAATTCCACCCCGTAGTTGTTTCAGAAACCACATGAGTAACACATAGTTTGGTGAGGCTATGACCTTATATTCTACAGGTGGGGGTGGGGGGTTGAAGTGGCAATAATGAAGAGGAGGAATTTTACGTCTATATAAAATTCAGTATTAATTCTAAGCTTTTAAACATTAATTATCTATAATTTATTTATTTATAAATCATTAATATTTATAGATCATTAATATTTATAGATCATTATCTACCCTCCAGTAATATCTGTTATTAGTTAAAAAAATAAAGATCACACAATAATTATAAATTTAGGAGGTAACGAGCAGACTGGGGTTTGGAAACGTGATTGGTACACTAGTCTAGGAGAACTAAGCATCTAAAAATTCAAAAAATATGGAATATTATATATTCGAGGTAGACATGTACCCTATATCAAAACAGTCTCTACAGAAAGTGAATCTTTGTGCTTTATTAATTTAAAACTGCCCAAATGCTATCTTTTATTGCATATAATGACATGGATTAAAATATATCTAATAAATAATATTATTATTAAGTTAGGAACTCTATTCAAGGTTTAATAGATCTGACATTTAAGCACTTTTTCGACTGGGATTTTAAATACGTAGTTTTGTTTTCGGTTGCATTTTGTTACCGAAATTACGGTAATCCTTTTCATTTATAAAATTTTGATCAGTCCAGGCACTGAGTTTATTTTATTCGCTTCACATTCAACCGTTAATAATTGTGTTGTACTTATTTTAAATGAAGTATTATCATTATTATAAGCTTAGCGATACCAATCTTGATTGTTATTGCAACATTTCTTCCGTTGTAAGGTTGGCCTACTTCAGGTATCCAGGTTCTTCCCTGCCAGCCTCGATATTCAAACAAACCCTTATTTAATGTGATGAGGTTTTTATTTTGCTTTTCAGGATTGTGGTATATTTCAGAAATACGTCGCAAAATGGAATTTCCATCGCATTTTATGCACCGGCTACTTTCAGGACTTCAGCCTTTAATGTTCTCCGCAATTTCCTTGTGTCTCTAAGCAACGTTCGCCTCTTCACGATCGTATATTTTTTCTGCTTTGTCATCCATTCAAACACATTAGATAGCTTACTCGCTTTTCTGATTTGCCACACATTCAGTATGTCTTCTGTGTTTAATTTTCCGAGCACTCTTTCCTCTTAATATGTTCTGGAAATTTCACTTTCTCTCCCCATCTTCGTTAAAACTTACTTTTTTCGCCGATTAATCTTACTGACTGTATTTTTTGGCCACACAAAACGAGAAAACTATAAGGTGAAATAATGGAATACTGTTGTCATTTTTGGACGAGAGATGACCGGTCCTCACTTTTTAGTCTTGGTAGAGTTTAAAAGTGTCTCTGGATCCTTTTTGGAGAATAATTATTTTACACACCTCAACCTCTCTTTCACAGGCGAGATGTGACGAATCTCCCACTGCCCTATCACTATTATCATGGAAAGTGCTCCAACTACATACTTTGAATCTGACCGTCACAGTTAGGGACCGCAATGCCACTTACATAGTAAATCACCCACATCCCCTCCGTATTGCATAGGCGAGAAGTAAGTTCCATTCAAAAAGCTCATCCCTATGAACCACTGACCTGTGGAACAGACACTCAAGAAGATGTTTCTCCGATCACTACAATTTTATCTTGTTCAAATCTAGAGTTAACCGTCGCCTCCTATCCATACAAATTAGCCCTTAACTAACCCTACACCTCGAGTGAACCACGGGCCTTGTACAAGGTGAATTTTGTTATATAAAAATAAACATAATTAAACACAACTTATAGCCAAGAAATATTCACATAATTCCTAAGCATTTTAGATTTTCTTGGCAAAATTTGTTTTCATTTATTTCTGTTTACGCATTTTGTTTGATATGTTGCTATATTTTGCAGGTGCCTTTATGATAAATGGCACTTTTACGACGTTTGCAGGTGGTGTGACTCCATGCAGTAATGGAATTCAATTAGTAAAAGCGTATTTAGTGAGTTGTCCCAGGACTGGATTTATCGAAACGTCCATCCAATTTGTCTCCTTGCTGATAGAAAGGAATAAGTTGAGTATTTAATCCCATATTATTGATGCCTGCGTGTCAGATTATGCTTAAGTGTGCAAGAAACCAATTCTGACTTCAAATAGGTATACGTCAAAGAAAAAGAAGAAGAGGGAGGAGAAAATGAAGAAGAAGAAAATGAAGAAGAAGAAGAAAATGAAGAAGAAGAAGAAAAGGAAGAAGAAAAGGAGAAGAAGAATTTAAACAAATTGAATGTAATTTCAATCGAAATCTCCTGTCTTTCTGATTACTCTTCCCCTGTTCCCGCCCCTCAGCAATATTTCGTTTCCTAATTTTTCCACACGTTTTTACCCGTTGTGTCTGTGGGGCTTTACTTCCTTGCTTGGGGGTGAATCGATTGAAAGAATAATAATTTGAAAATTATTTAATTTTTTTCTAACGAAATTCTCCAGTATCTTAATACTTTGTTTAACTTTTGGAAGGCATGTTCATCTATTTTAACGCACCTTTGTTTTATATTTTCCGTCGTATGTATTTAAGGGGAGAAGGACTGAATTGGGAAAATGGTAGGCGGCATATTGGGGAATTGGTTTTATTTTCTGTCTTAACGTCCAATAAATTCTCTCAGGGATTTAATGCCGGTTTTTAAAAAATATATACCTGGCTTGTAAAAAATCGTTTGAGGTTTTTTGGTTCCATCAATCTCTAGTCATGGCTTTAGAATGAAGTTATTTGGCGCTATAATTGATGGTATAGAATAACATACTTCTAGTAGCTTCGGACATTCACCGCTTCAGTTTACTTGAAATGGTCCTCTGGACCAGAGTTTCCAAACCTAGGCGATATCATTGACCAGTGGGCGATTTTAACTTTTGGTAGGGCGATGAGCAACTGAACAGAAACGGTGGGCGATTGGAAAATTTGGTGGTGATATATGATTTGTATTAAAACGATATTTTTCTACTCGAAAATTATTCAAAGCAGATATGCAAATAGCTTGTATGAAAATGAAACTATTTAGGAATATCTAGGTCACATTCCCAGATATGATATAAATATCCTCGGAGATAAGCTATATTTTGGTATTTTTTATATTATTGAGATGGGTTATTAACAGTCAAATAGTTCTTCATACGAAATAACATTTCCTTTCGTTTGGTTTGTTTTACGGCATATCAACTTCAATGGGTTATTTAATGCCGATAAGATTTTTTTTACTGGTGATAATAATTTTTTTGCCAAAAAAGTATTGCTTGTAATATCTTTTTTCAAAAATGTATTGGTAGTAATATTTTTCTTTTTTAAAAAATTATTGCTGGTATCATGAACAATGTTTATTCTTTCATCGTAATTTGTCCCCAGTTTTGGGGTTAGTTATTTTCCCATAGTTGGGACCCTAACAGGTACGCCTATCCCGGGTCAGGGTGGACCTGGGAACACCAGCAATTAAGAGGTGGTTCTAGGCTCCCCAAAACGTCCCGATCAGAGACCTTGCTGCAAATATAGTTAACCGTCTTACCCAGGACGCGGATGTAGAGCTAATGATTTTCCTATATAAATCCGGTAAGGGAAGACTAAGACAATAAAAATATTAACTGTATTTTTATGAGTTTCTAGTCATGTATATTCTTTTGATTTAATAATTATGAACAAAAATCGTTTAATTTCTTGTCAACACTAACCCTAAGCTGAAACTAACCTTGACCATAAAACAATATATATATATATATAGTTTTCAATGGTCAACTTTGGTTTGTTTGTTTCATTAAAACGGCAATAACAGCAGCAGCTCTGCAATTCAGCGTTATTTCTTACCACCCTTTCGTATATTTTACTCCATCATAAAGTTAGGTTACGAACACGTAACAAACTTTTACCAAACTATATAGTATGCCTGTAAATATTTCCTATACTGGTGCGCAGTAGAAAATATTTCCATGTCAAAGAGGTCGATTACAACAAAAAACCTTGAAAACCCCTGCTCAAGGACCAATGATTGTTAAGGTGGGAATATAGGCCGACAATTAGGCCTGAGACATTTTTAGCTCAGAGGTGACCTTCTTGAACTGAAAAAGAACTAAGTATTGACGGGTAGAATTGAAAGGGAAGAATCTGGTGGATGGCTGAAAGTAAAATCCATCCAAGCCTTGATCTTTGTAAAGCTAGTTCGATTCTTATTTGTTTTTTCTCCCACTTGGTTGTGGCGAGCTTTTCTGCAGTAAATGATGTATACACAAAGAAACGTTATTTTTAGCAGATCGAAAAGAGAGGAGACTTACAACTGAAGCTGAAGTAAGGTTTGGAAATTCAAGTTGACAAACTGATAGAGAGCCGCCAGGAACAGTGTAGTTATTAGTCAGGATTTATATTTTATACCAGGGTCGGCAACCTTTTGCTAATTATCTGCCGACATAGGATTTTAAAATCATTCAGTGTGCCAACAGCATATAAAAGTCAAGGTCAATATACCTGTTCTAAAATATATAGTAATATTTTTTAGTTTTATTATTAATGTGAGTCCAACGCGTGAGCATTTTTGAAATATCTTCTTTGCGTTGTAGTAGTTATTGGTTCGGACCGCGTGATGTCATTTGCGGCTGCGTGCCATTGGAAATGGCTTGGCGTTCCCCCGGATTTATAGTACATTTTGCCTTTGCAAATAAAATGCATCCCCTGTAATGTAAAATGCATCTCCTTTAACGCTAAAAATGGGCAACGGAAAAGGGAAAATTGAGAAACACTGTTCAAGACTATTCTTGTCATAAAATCTGTTAGAATGTATTTTGAGTATATTTTACAGTCTATTCCTGCTCAGATGCTGTGGGTTCAGGAGGATCTTCGTTTTTTTTTAGGAGAAACGATAGAGGAATATATGTGTATACTAATCTGATTCTTTACGAGGAAGTCTATGGTCATGGTGATATTATCCTAGAAGGGATTTAATTTTGTAAAGTACGGTTCTTTCGGTAGTAGATCCATAAACATTGCTGCTTATTTAGAATGTGTGAGTTGATAGTTGCTCGGTTGGGCTTTCCAAATATGAAAGGTTCATTTTTGGGGATTGATTTGCTGCTGTGTCACTTTTACCATTTTCACAGAAACAGATATGGTTAGATGTCTAACAAAAGGCAATTTTTATTGCAGATTAAATTGATCCTGTTGAGCCATTTAAATATTAAGGGATTGCATGTTGATTTTGCTTCTATATGAAAGTACAGATAGTGAATCTGAGAAAGCTATTATATAGTCTTTTATTGCGAAATTGAAGTAGAAGTCATACTCGATCGCAAACTTTAAAAGATAACAGAAACCGTAAATTTCATAAGCTAAATTTAATCTATACGCAAAGATTTCTCTTTGGAGAACTTACAACGTTGTCTACTTCTTAGAATCTTTCTACTTAATATTGGCAATTCTGGGGTCATCAATAAGTTTCCTTCATTTTTACGACATCCTATTTAGGAACGAACTGGGGTTTTCGCGTAAAAAAATACGGTTGTATCATATTTGTTGTAGCATAGCTACGGACGATAATGGGTATGTTCCAATTCACATAAATACAGTAGTAAATACTGAATGTTGGTCTACAGTTGGAGATTCGTCTCCAGCTGTCCTGGTCAAACTCTCTGCCTCCGGGCAGAGTGGATCCCCAGACGAGGCTGTGTCGAAGGGCAGAGTCTTGTCTCGGGAAACAGCTACCCGACGCCGTCTTATACGGTTTCTACGGGAAATTTTTGGCTGAGCCTAAGGGCTCGGACCCCACATTAAATTCGGTCTTGTACCACATCTGACCGCGAGGGGCGGTTGGTAGATATTCTGCAGTTGGAGATTCATTGTGGAATTTACTTGACTCACTTTTAGAAGTTGACTACCTCTTCTACGTGCCGCTGGCGAGTCTTATATGCGTTGTTCTTGTCCTTAGTATTATCGTTCATTAACAACCTTCGTTTGATTATCATTTTCAGTAATCTTCTTTGGTTATAACAATATTTAACGACTATTAAATAGGGTATCAAAATTGTACTACCATATATGAAACATAAAATAGAAGAGGAGCGACACTGGCGATGGAAACTAGTAATATTTCAGGCGACATTTGAATTTTGACGAATTTCTGTTTTCATTTGCCACACATTCTTATGTGTATTAAGATCTAGATTTTGACTTTTTGCAATATTGACTTATTTGGTTTTATATTTTTACAAAGGTAAAAGTCAAATATCTATTGTTTGCATTGAAATATTCAAGATCTTTGCTTCATCAAAAGTTTATTTTCATTAAATGCAGCGACCCCAACAAATAATACTAAATTAATAAACATATAATCAGCACGGCGTATATATATATATATATATATATATATATATATATATATATGTGTGTGTGTGTGTGTGTGTGTGTGTGTGTGTCTGTGTGTGTGTGTATTCGACAGTTCAGAAACGTTAATTCACTCCCAGAATTAGTGTTGGATAAATTTGGCAAAAGAATGAAATATAGGATAAAGATCACTTAGAGTCATTGAAAAAGAATAGAATCAATTACCAAACACATACTTTGTGAAACTTTTGCAACGAATACCAAAAATGTTTACTGCAGTAATCAAGGCTAAAGGAGAATGTTTTGACGAGAGCAGAATGTGTCAGAAAATGCTGTTTTCATTAAATTTATAATAAAAAAAATACATTTAACTATGTATAATAATTTTTTCTTATTTAAAATACAAAACCATTATTTTTGGACCAATTTAAGAAATTACCAGGCGTGACCTCAAACATTTGAACTGTAGTATATATATATATATATATATATATATATATATATATATATATATATATATATATATATATATATATATATATATATATATATATATATAAATTTGACACTTCAGTATATATAAGTAATTAGGAGGAATTGAGACTTATAATTAAGTAATTCATTGAGTCTGAAAGAAATCTCAACAGAATACACAAAGCACTGGACGGCCGTTTCGTCCTATATTGGGACTCTTCAGCAGTGCGTAACCACTACCGAGAATTGAAAGCCAGATAGTTATGTTGCCAGGCAAATGTCATACCAACTGTGCCAACTGGCCTCGGTGACGAAGAAGTAGTGGATCAGACTCGATATAGCGCCGCTCGATCATATATTCCCTGGTGAAACTCAACTGAGTTTCCTTTTTTACCCATAGAACCGTGCCCCCCTCGAGCCACGACTACAATCACAAAGCCGCTCCAACTGGAGCATTAGAAACCGGTTCAAGTTTAGGATATACAAGTAATTAGGAGGATTTGATAATTATAATTAAGTAATTCATTCTAAAATCCTCATAATTTCTAAGGTTTCTAGACTCGATGAATTAATTAATTATAATTCTCAAATAACAAAAAGACAAAATTATTAATAGCTCCGAGTGTCAGGAAGATGTGGAAGGCTATGACCACCTACGTTCTTTGGATTTTGTCAAGAATCTCAAGATATACAACAACAGTATTTAAAGCACGGACGAATGGTAGATTTATAAATGGGCATGGTAGAATCTGACGGGAAAAAATTTGTGAAGCAATTTTCCTAGCAGTAGGTGTAGAAATGTATTTATTTATAGTCGCTCCACATCATTCCGGTGGAAGACGTGAGCCCAAGTAGGAGCAATGAGCTGCTCTCCTGGAGTTTAGCATCAGCGAATGCTGGTGGATTGCAGAAGAGTTTTTTCTCCGGTGATTAAAGGAAAGCAGTTTTGTTTTAAAATTCAATATGTTTAGAGAAGAGAAGTGTGAAGAAGATAATAAACGAACAAGTTTCACGAATACAGAAGGTGGTAATTGCCGTTGAATCTTTCAAGATTGTACACGTTCTGAACAGATACTGCACGTAAAAAAAGAAGCGTTATTTGAAAATCCATTACTTTCTTATACTGTTTATTATAACCAAATTACGATCCCATTAGGATAATGCTGATTAACATAACAGAGTTTTAATTATTTCACCTCAAGCAAGGAGAGAATGCCATTAGTGCGCAGGTGCTTACAGGGAGAGTTAAAATGAAAGCAAAGAGAATAGGGGGTATTGAGCAACGGGAACAGCAGCAATTAAGGTTGGTTCCAAACGCCTCAAAACCTCCCAATTGAAGACCTTGCTGTCGGCCGTAGTTTATCGTCATACCGAAAACGGCATAATTTTTGACTTGCATTTTGGGATCAAACATTAAATAATAATTGAATACAATAATTTTTCTCCATATTCCCCAGGTAATTCTACTTAATTCGACATTTTTTTCTGGTCAGTCAGTTATGTGTCATGCGTGATACACGCTTAGGCGATCATAAATTTTTCAATACATTACTGACGAGGCAGATTTTTTCCCGTATTTGTTTGTCATTTCTTTCTGTGATAGGCAGCTGATATTCAAGGCTATAGAATCCGGTCTGTCCTGCTATTTACCTATAGCTGTAGGAAGAAGCAGAGGATTCATACCTTTCCTAAGTTTATTAGCACATAAGTAAATGTAATGGATTCGACTGGAATTCGGACTCGGCTCTCTGATTCCTCAATCGCAGACCCTATCTTACCTGGGCATGAAATTGTGTAAGCAAAATCTTATAAAGTATTATTTCTGAATTCACTATGGGACCTTCTCGGAATTGATTTAAATTCTTTAAAACACAAAGTCTTTGAAATTTTCTTCTGTAGACAACATTCTTATTTTGGCTCAATCAAAGAATAGATAAACAACATCAGAAAACTTTAATTAAATTTAAATGTAAAAGCTTAAAATTTCAACCTCCCTTCTCCTCAGGGCGCATGTGTAGTCACATCAAAGTAAACATCACTTTATGGCGATGAAGTCCTAAAGACGAAACGTGTCACTGGAAAAATATTTTTTTAATTTTGTCATGAATTTTCCCGTAATTGTTCTGACATATATATAAATTTATATATCTTTTTCAAAGACCATACTGTCGAAGTCATTGGCCCTGCTCACTCAGATTTGATGAGTATTTACCCGTCTCTCCACGCCGACGGGATGTGGTATAAAGTCGCTTTTAATGTGAGGCTCTTGAGTGTGTTCACACGGGCTAAAAATTGTTTATCACTCTTCCCTAGATCAATGAGGGGGTTACTGCCGCGGGCATCTGTTCCCCGGCACCGGTTAACACTCAGAATATTTCCCCAGCTTTGCTCTATCCGCAAAAAGAAACAAAACTAAGTTGCATTCTGCCCGAAGACAGAGACACAACTGAGAGATGATATTCCATTACCTGTGCCAGGTAAGAATATAATCGATTTGGCTAAAAGCGTTCTGATAACATATAACTGATGTGTTTGTGCACTGCCCTGGAGAAAAGCCGTTGTTTCTGAGACAGTCTGAATAGTTGTGAAAGAAACAATGGTCCGAAAACTTCAAGTATGTTTTAGCCTGGTATGATTAAATCATTGGAAACAAATAGACAGAATTTCCTTCTGATGACCCTCATCTGGATATCTACCTTTAGATTTGAGTGGCCTTTGACGGTTTCTTTTTTTCTTGTTTTTTCTTTTACTGTGATTGGTTCACTTGAAACCAGTTTACGTGAAGGACAATTGTGAATTCAGATAATGAGGAGGGTATCTGTTTTTCAGAAATGTTTGACTGTATCTACACAGGCCGTCACAACTATAATGAAATCATGTGTACAAAGTCTTGTGTATAGAAAGCCAGGTAGTTCTGTTCTAAGAGGTCAGTGTATATAGGTCACTAGGGGATTAGACGAAGTAGCGGAAGCGAAAAATGTCAATTTACCACATCCTTTGTTCTTCCGCTTTGTCTAGATACTGTAAGGATGTTATACACATGGCTCATTAAAGGAATATTAGTTATTGCTTTGAAGATCATCTTGAGGCGTGAAACTGACAGTCGCCATGCTGTGTTGATTCTTATGTCAACTTTATCTCGCTACACGTGCGCACACACACGCACAAACATTATATATATATATGTGTGTGTGTTTGCGTGTATATATATATATATATATATATATATATATATATATATATATATATATATATATATATATATTATTCCCTTTATTATATAAGTGTGCTTTACTTTGTATTCTTGTAAAGAGTCTTTTAATACACGTGGAAATAACATTTCTTGATTTACCCATTAACCGCTTCCTCGCTGTAGACATGTTTATACGTTTTTACCGAAAAAACACGTCGAGTTACCAAGTAGAAAACAATATGTATTTTGTCATAAAATAGAAATGTGCCACAAGGTCAAATGGGGGACAAGGGAAGGGGGACAGGGGAAGCCTTGTCTTCAATCTGCCTTATCTTAAACTGACTCACGATTACCAACTCAAACATACAACACTATTCGTTACACGAAAACAACCCATTCTTACTTACCATTCTTACTACAGGCACCATAATACCTCTAAGTCCCTATGAAGCCCTAAATAGTCCCCATACGTAGACTTTGTCTGTGTGGTGATAAAATAACATTAAAAATAAAACCATAATTAATATGTACAATGAATACAATTTATATACAAGAAACTAAACAAAGTAGTGTTAGTACTAAATAACTCTCACAATCATTAAATGTGGCAGAAAAATCAGTTAAATGGCCGAAATTAATGTGATACTAGGTAATTAAGAACAATCATTCGACTACTAACTCACTGAAATATACACTTATCCAGACACAAAAACAAATAAGAAATACTCGAAAAAACAAAAACAGACCCACATCTACCAGAGAACTGAATGGAGGAAGCGGAGGGGAATTAATCTAAAGGAAGCGGAGACAGAAATAAACGCTTGATGATCCGCTAGCTAAGTTGACTTGATGGAAGAAATTAAGGAGAAAACAAACCTAAACTACCCTATTTTTGACGAATCATTCGAATATATTTAACATTTATGGCAACATCAAGCACACAAAGCCTGCTCGCCGAATCCGTGAATACAAACGAACAGAGTGCATCCAAAGACTTGCTTACTTGACAGGAAGCACCTCTCGAGCGTCCATCAGAACAACCCTCTTAGGCAAAATGCATTCACGGTGGCGAATGCAAGACTCCGATCTCAGGACCCGGGCATTCACAATAGCCAGAGAGACAGGATAAGTCAAATTAGGTTTTAGAATCTGCATTGAACATGGCAGAGGTGAGTACACCGACGAACTGTCACATCTTCATTTTGATGGTGCCACCAATGTCACAGGGGAACGTTAATTTTAATGCTCTATAAAGGTAGGCGTGTACAAAAGGTGGGAGCCTCCCTGAACAAAATTGATTAGGTTTTTGACATTATCGTCGTAAAAAATACCAAAAAAAGTGGAACAGTGAAAAGGTTTCATTTACCTATTGTGGCATTGCCCACAGATATGTTGTTATCACTGTGTAGATCTTAGGACGGTTAATATCCTTTTCAGTTTGGGAATGTTTCATTTGTCTTCCACATTTTTCCGATTTATTTCTTTTAATTTAGCAAGATTTTTAAATCTTTAATCTTCATAGATTGTATTTTTTCGGCTTACTATGCTATCACTCGGCACACATCTTCCCCAGTGTTGTAAATTGCTTTGGGTTTTATCTTTTTTTCAGACTTATGTGACTCAGTTGATAGGTTGCTTTGATGTTTGTACCATCCGATTTCTTGGGTGAGTTCATGGGTGTATATGAAGGCGATGGATTGGAAGCGGATACATGTCTGCTTATCTTTTGTTGTCATTTTGGCTGGGTTGGGAATTAATGATTTATTCACGGGGATGGGGATGGAGCCAGGGTATACCCTTTCAAGTGATGGGGAAGACAGTGACGAGGAAGAAGGGCCTATTTTATTCATTGATGTTTCTTGTGGTCTTTTCGCTTTTGTGCATTCCATCAAATTTCTCAAAACTAGGCTCGTATTTGAGTCATCTTTAAGTAAGTTTTTCGGCGTAGTTGTCCGCGGCATTGCCCTTGGAACCGGTAGAGGGAGTGAGGCTGTTTGTATCTTTATTCCTGGGAGTTTCTGTGTGTCGTTGTCTGGAGTTTCCCTTTGCTATTACCGACGACTTGCCATTACTCCTTCCCCGCAGCAACTACACAATCGGCGATCAAATGCTTTTCGAGGAAGGAGGGTCGTGAAATAGACCCAATCGTGATTTTACCACATCAGTCCTGTTCGTTGGCATACCCATTAAAGGCGAAACGGAAATAACAGACTCGTCCAAAAGGGGATTCACGAACTTCAGAAGCTTTCTTATCTTTGCAGGAAGAGGAGAGGTGACCAGTTTCTCCACAGTTCCAGCAGGTTAGTTTACGGCCGCTCAGAACGACAGGCATTTTCTATCTTTCTAAATCCAGATAGTTGGAAAACGAGACGAAGACATTGCGGCGATCTAAGAATATAGAATCGCCATCCACTTTCCAAGTTGTCGTCGGAAGTAATGAGTATCTGTCTAAATCGAGCCAGATAAACAGCCAAGTGCTCCCCCAAGGCCAGAGGAGAGTCATCGATTACGGAATCATCGGTTCTTCGCTTGCTCTCATATTCACTTCACTTCATATTCGATATGATTCCTTTCGTTATCAAATCCCCCGACAGAACGCTTCCACAGTCGACAGGTGAGGGAAACAGTACGTCCAATATGAAGTGATCCTTGCTTCTTATAATTCTTTAGGGCTTAACACTCAGGGATGTCAACGAGTTTGTAACGGTGTATTTTGTGGTGCGACAAATTTCGTGCGGACCCTTATTGACCACAAACACTGACACACTTTTTGTTTCAAACTTATTTAATTCCTAAAGATCTACCAAGTGTCCATCTTTGATAAGATGAGCTTAGCTCTTGGCTCTCTTAAGGAACTCCGTCATATTGATGATAAAATTTGGCGGGGACTTCCTGCAAGAGGGCGATTTCCCGACCGCTACATAGTCGTCTTTGTTGCTTTTACTTTTGTTGTCTTTCGATTGGGTAATTTTTGTATAAGAATTTTAGCCTTTTTCGTCCACCATATTTTTTTTCTGATTCTTTACTTTTGTCGTTTCTTTAATAGATTTTTGTTTATTTTTATATGATGTGTCTTTCTTTTTAAACCTAAAATGGTCCTTTTTGACGAACGTACTATGTCCGCCATTTTGATTTTTCAAGAAAATTTTCTTCTATATATTTTTTTTTCAAATTACCTAATTTTATTCCCTATTGGCAAAAATAAAACAATCGGAAAGAAAAACAAAAATTAAAATTAAGAATACAAATTAAACAAAGTTCCTTCTGTAAAGAGAAGGAAAAATGCAAACGAGAACAGGAAAACAGACAACAAAAAGTTCTTCGGTAAAACAATAAATCGACTTAAGCAAATGAATAAATCAACGTAGAAAAAACAAAGAATAAAAGTACACCTTGAAAATATAAATATAAACAAAATTCCTTCTTCAAAGAGAGGGAAAAATTAAACAGTGGAAAAGAGAACGATAGAATCAGGACGATATAAAAAAACGAAAAAGGTTCGACGATAAAAGAATAAATCTACTTAAATAAATCAACGCAGAAAGTTTTTTTCTTCTTTTTTTCTCTAAGTTATAATAAAATAGTAAATCACAATAAAATAATGTGAAAAAAGATACGAGGAAAAGAAATAAAAATTTGCAAAAATATACGAAGTATTTCAGAGAAAAGATTAATTAGATTAAAAGAAAAAATATACTAGGAAATGGGACGAATAAATGTTTGCGTTTGTTTAGAAAACAAAATGGACGAAGTAATAAGCAAAATATAAAACCAAAAATGAAAAATAATTAAATGCAAACAAGAATAAAACTGGCGAACAAGATGGACAAAGTAAACGGAAAATGTTTAAACAAAAAGATTAATCAAATATGCCAAAAGAAATGTGCTAAAAATAAGAAAATTAAACACCCTCTTGAATTTGGGCAAAAATTAAAAAGAAAAAAACGTGAATTCTCAGTAGCGCATCAAAATCACGTATGGTCTGTAAAGAATAACGATTCTAATATAAATGTAACATAGAGGAACGTCCATCAGAATAATTACTATGAAAATATTTATAGAAAAAAGAGAATGAAGCCATCTCGAGTTGGTGGAAATGTGACGGAAGTCCACATGACATTTCAGGAGTTATAACTTTACACAATCTTTGGATTCTTTCGAAAATCTCAAGATATAGAGGTTTTAGGAAGACTGAAGATGGCGATTGACCTAGCAGTTAAATTTCGATGACTGACAGTTAAGTAACAATTCGGAAGAGTGTTCCACATTTGAGAATTGGGACAAAAGAAACTATTAGATTCGAACTTAAATTAAAAACTAGTTAATTAAACAAGAAACCGATTCAATACGAGCAGCTATTTTTCTCCGTTTACGAGATAACAAATATTTTCTTGTACCCATATTTCACCCCAGGAATCTTTTCTTAGCTTGACCATGGATCATTCGTCATTCTGACAAATATTAATCAAAGGTGCTAGTGAGAAACCACAGCTATTTTAGATTGGATACAAATATCAATTTAATTTACTAATATATATAATCTGTTAAAATCTGCTTCATCCGTATATGTCTATATTTCTGAGATGAGGTATTATGTACACTATTTACATTAATTCGGACTATTGTCCTCATCTTTGTTGCCATATTTATTACAACGTTTCGGCCTTTCAATCACTGTCTATATGTCTGAGAAAAGGTATTATGTACACTATTTACATTATTCGGACTATTGTCCTCATCTTTGTCGGCATATTTATTACAACGTTTCGGCCGTTGTACGCTCCGACCATCATCAAGTGGTTGGAATGTCGAAATCAACCCTTTATTTCGCTCACTGGGGTAGACTGTTCTAGTTCCACGTGCCATGTTTAATTTATGTCAGTTATCAGTTACCTCCAAGTTCTTCACTGCCTTAACCGCTATTAAACTCACATTATTTGTGTCCTGTCACTGGATATATCTAACGCCTTTATCCACTGTGTCATGTGTCCTTGAGGAACTAGAACAGTCTTCCCCCAGTAAGCGAAATAAATTGTTCAGTTCCACATTCCAACCACCTGATGAAGGCCGGAGCTTACAACGTCCGAAACGTTGTAATAAATATGTCGACAAAGATGAGGACAATAGTCTGAAGAATGTAAATAGTGTGCGTCATACGTTTTGTTAATTTTTTCAAACGGATTCGTATTGTTGCTAAGGAATTACTAGGAATCTGTCCCCTATCTCATAATTATCTTAGCTACCTCGAGGGCGAAATACCACAGAACTCATTGCCGGAACAATAAATTAATTTTTCCTCGGAGATTGAAAGACAGGAAGTGCTTTATTGAAAATAATGAATGCCATCTGAATGGATCTCATTCCAGTGTCTCTCTATTCTTGACGAAGCATCTCAACATCGTTACTCGGCTGGGCAAGTCTGAATACCTGGAAGCGATTTCCTTGATGAAATAAGCTCTACGAACGACATTTATCACAATGATTCGTCTTTGGATAAAATATGACTGTTTATAAATCTGACTGGAATCATTTGTTTCCTTATTCTAAAAGCCATAGCTCAAACGCGGAGTTTATATGAACACGAATTCAGAATAAGAAATCCTATTCTGAGAGGAAATATTAGCAAATTAATCACGCAGAACATTAATACTGATATTATGTCATGTGCACATTCAATTCTGGTCCCGTGGACCGTTTAGATAATGCATTAATGCAATAAATAAGCATATAAGTATTCGGTAAGCATCGTTTCTCTCAAGGTGAGAAGATCACATTTAAAATTTAAATTGTTTTTCCGTTGAAAATAATACAAGGACTATAAAATATATTTATCATAATAGAGAACGCGAAAAAATGATTTCAAAGAGAAAGAGAAATAGCATCTTTTGATTCAGATTTTTAATTCATTTTAATGCAATCTGTATGGAAGTTTACGTGTGTACATGACTATTTTAACTCAATGACAGACGTGAATGTTCCAACGACATAATTCAAGAGATATTTAAAAAGAAAAGATTAAAAAATAATACTTTTATTACGAAAAGTTTAATAATTGCTTACAATTATCTGATCTTATTACGACTTAAAACTTTTTTTTATCTTTGTGCTTTTTAAGATTTTATTCCAAAGTCCAGAAGAGGGAAGTATCCTGTCTGTAACTGAGTAAAATATATTATCCTAAGACGGAAAGTGTGAGAATGTGAATAAAATATATTAATACATGATGGGAAGGTAAATAACTCCTTGTGGTACGGCTTTCTAATTCATTTTCATTTAAACTGTGTATAGACATTTGTGTGTTTGTACATACAGGTGAGTGGGGAGTGTTTCCACTGAATGGATTTTCTCTTTGTCTCTGGCTCCAGCTGATGAACCCAATACGCATCCTAAGTTAGGAAAAGTTAATAAAAAAAGATGGATCTGCCTCAAACAATGTCAGATTTTCCCATTATATGCTCGGTTTTGAGCAGGTGTGAGAAAGTGTGAAACCCACCGGGGAGCAACCTTCGTCATGCCAAGTTGATTTTGTAAAATATTCTCAGCTGGTATGCTAATAGAATTAGACATTTGATTTATAGCCAATCGCCTGTTACCCATCACCGGGTGGTGAACACGATTAATGTTTTCGTCGGTGGTGACAGTTGCAGGATGTCCAGACCTTGGGTCATCTTCGAGATTTTCCCTTGCCCTCCTAAATTCAATGGCCCACTTTTGAACTGTTGGTAAATCTGGAGCGTTGTCTTCTAATGTAGCATCCTTCTCATTATAGCTATCCTTGGGATCTAAGCAATTTTTTGTAGGTTTTTGATAACACCACGATGTCAAATTTTGTCTATTTCCAAGAGAAGTCACTAGTAGTTAACTTTGAAGTCTTCTTTGAACAGTCAGGTGTCAGTTTACCTGAAAAGAAATAATGCAGTTACTAATACGAACAGATGAAATTAATATATGCTATATTTCATAGTTCCAGCATCACTTCTTCATACTCAGCGCCCGCACGTATTTAATTATCATGCTGTTAATCGAAGGAGTGCCGAACTATTTGACATGATTAATGTTATGGTCCCGGTTAGGACTAAGGAAGAACAACACGAACACAAGAGTAGAAATAACGAAGATATATTACACGGAATAATAATACAAGATGTGGAAGGTGTTAGTATGACTGTCTGTCTGGTTTGGAGTGTACTACTATCAGCTCGACTCGATTCGTCTCTCTCTCTCTCTCTCTTGAGAGACGTAGTATAGATAGTGTTAGGAAGAGTTCATTCTGTAGTTATAGGTAAGGACCCATAACAATTAACGAGAAAAAGAAAGTGAAAAAGGTCCGTTAAGGTTTGAAGCTCCCAAATACAAATAGTTTGAAAATGTTTCGGGTCTTTTTTGTGTTAAAAATATAAGTAGTAATTTAATTGAGTTCTTTTGCATCCATCATAGTTATGGGCGTGTGGCCAAGTTGTTAGAATGTTTAATTGCTGACCGCGAGACCCAGCTCCGACTTGTCAGAAAGGTGACTTTTTGATGTTGTCGGTTTGAAGGAGACGACCCCAGCATGCGACCCCTTTGGAAAGTAGCTGAAAACCAAACCATGGGTTGATCCAAGCCTTGTGAGTGGAAATTGGTAAACGGAACTCTAGGAGGCTGTCGATGGCTGTGCTGGAACGATGTCACAAGTCTTCGTGACCGAGGGTTTGAAAGTGATGGCCTAGTTGCAGTATAAACCACAGGTGGGCTCTCTAGCTGTTGAACGAAAACAAAATTCTCCTGAAAAAGCTTCTTCAAAAGGATTACCTAGTAGTCCCTAATAGATGAGTAACCTCGAATACGAGTTGCCAGTCATTAATTTTTATAAAGTTACTTTTGTGACAATACTTCAATCTTGTTGGTTGGTATATATATTGAATGTGTTTTTGTGATTCAAATTAGATTGTTTTCTCCTATGTACCGTATCTGTTCTTAATCTGGTTGAATAGAGCTCCCCAAAATTCCTGTCCTTTTCCCTTTTGTAAAGTTTGGCCTTTTGATGTCCCCCCTAATCCCTGTAAAGGTATTATCTATTTGAGTTTGGTTTGGTTTGGTTTAGTTTGTTGTACGACATATCAACCTCAATGGGATATTTAATGCCGACAAGATTTTTTATTGCTGGTAATATTTTTTCTCAAAAAGCATTTATGGTAATATTTTTCCCAAATAAGTATTGCGGGTATTAAAACCTCTATTTACACGTTTTGACCTCAGTTTGTGGGTTAACAATTTGCCCATAGCTAGGACCCTAACAAGTGCTACTACCCCGAGTCAGGGTGAACTTGTGAACACCAGCAATTAAAACCTCCTGATCAGAAGCTGGATGTAGTTTATAGTCTTACCCAGGAACCGGATGTTCTATTAGACTAACTAACCGAGAATCTTACTCGTGACAAACCACCTGCATGCGGATAGACTATGAATTCAATAAACACACAAGAGAAAGGGTAAATGTTAGGCATGGGAGTACTCAGCGGAGGTATTCAAATATTACAGAAAGTAGTTCCCTAGAGAACTGTTAGCAAGGACGAATAGGATTTATTATCGGTGGAGACAATCTTAAGGCAGTAACACATGCAGATAGTGTTGATATAAACCCACTAAGGTAATCCTACAAAAGGTAATAAACGAAACCGAGTAGAAAAGACTTATCGGGAGGCTGAAACAGCTTAAGATGAGAACTGTGAATTGAAGATGTCGAAATCAAGTGAGTGCGAAAATGTACACATCTGCGGACGTTTTTATCAGAGGATATCAAATATGAAGGCATATTGGAATAGCGAAATATATCTTCCAAAAGCTAAGCAAAGAATTAAGAAACAGGAAAATTTCCTTAGAAACAAAGACGATGCTCTTATTCAAAATCGGTCCTCCTCACTAGCATCAATGTTGGACAATCTCCTTACAGATTAAAAGAGATTTAGTTATACAGAAGGGTGATGAGCATAACTTAGAGCAAATCTGTGAGTAACGATGAAGCTTTACGGAAAACAGACAAAAATCATCCATAAAAAAGAGATAGTTGAAACTTCTAGGACATATAAAGTGGAAAAAAGGCTTAGAGAAACTGACACTCACGCGATAGATTAAAGACTTGAGAAAGCTAGTAAAACATGAAGTAACCTATCTTAGGAGTTTTTGTAAATGGATGGAGAACAAGGACTGGGGGAGATAGCAAAGCACAAAACAAAACTAAGAGCTACAAAGGATAAGAAATCTTGAAAAGTTTAAACAGTAAACACGCAGAGGCGAAACGGTATATATAAAAATAATAACGAAATGATGGTTTTAAACATATAGAAAAAGTAAACACAAGAGTTTATATTGTAAGTAGGTTGCGAAAATACAAGGATAATTATTCTGTTTACTTAATGCTTAAATAACAGGAGACCTAAATAAAGAAAATACCAACTTCGTGAAAACAGTGAAAGGAACGTTATCTACAAAGCAAGGAGAAAATGAGAGTTGACTCGAAAATCCACGCTATTTAATCCTAGTTGTTAAAAGAAAATAAAAGATAACCGAAGAATTGAATACGTATGTGACTAGCTGGTCAGCATCTTAGGCGGCTTTGAAATGAGACGGACTTTCTTTTCTTCTGAACTCATACACAGATTTCCAAGAGTAAATACCCCGGATGAAAGATTTCTCAGCACACTTTTACTGGAGACAATCCTTTTTGGAAACTACTTTTGTCATAAAGGCTTTGTGGTTGCAAACCATAGAAAAGGATATTTTATATGTGGAAGACGTGATAAAGAATTTTTTTTTATCGTTAAGTCCGATTTAGAAAGTCCAGAAACACGTAATTTCTGGAACAAGTTTAAGAATCGCAGCATCTTCCCATCTGTGGGTAATAAGACATT
>OZ038491.1:12484897-12494897 GCA_964036315.1 Acanthosepion esculentum
CTCAGTCCTAATTGTTCTAACGAGAAAAGATTGTTAACCATTTATCCACGTCGATGCGCCTAACGTGATCATCTAAGCGTAGCTTAGATGTGGTACAAGGCCAAAAGAATGGGGCGCCCATTGAAGATCGGACTCACAATTCAGTCGCTTGCAAACCATTACACCATATCGAGGGTTCCAAGGTGATTTTCTCTGCGTAGCTTAGATGTGGTACCAGTCCAAAATAATGGGCACCCTGTGAAGATCGAACTCACTACTCATTCGTAATTGTTCGAATTAAACAAGCTTGTTAACCATTACACCACATCCAGGCGCCCTACGTTCCGTATCTTATGCTTTCTTCGAATGATGTTTGGAGATTGTCGAGTACAAAAGCCATAACATAAAAAGTAAGTTTCTCATAAGAATTCTCTCTTATGTGCCTTCAGGACATAGGTGCTTATGGATGTTCACAATTTCCTATTCATTGTTGCTCTGAGTAAATTTAATCGATTGGCTATTTCTCTTACGTCCTGTTCTGTCCAGATTTTGTGGACATATTGCATATGCTGCCCAATAAAGAAAATAATTCTCCAATTTTGAGCAATTAGCAGGTCATTTTCAGTCATAACTGGATGCTCAAGAATCTCCCCGATGTGCCACATCGAAGCTCCTCTTAGGAAATCACCTTGGGACTCTCGACGTGATATAATGGTTATCAACTACCTCTCTATATTTAAGCTCTCGAATTTGTTATCTTCAATTCTTAGTCCTCATCTCTTGCTGTATTCTTACAATAGTCCCTTCATCTCGCTTTCCTTTACTGCTTTCTTTATGAGTTCCTGTCTCACTCTATTTCTGCCCAGTACTGTGTCTGCTTCACGATAACAATATAGCGAAATTTGGTCTGGTGCTAATAGGGTATTACCAAAAGAAACGTCTGATGGGCTGTTTTGTTAAAGGCAAATATAATAGGTGAGGTTACGGATCTTATTGTTATTAGCCGTTTTGTAGATTGTGAATATGACATGTCGTAATGTAATCTTTCCTTCATTCAGCTTTATCGACTGTTTCGTTCAACAGAATTTCTTGAGGCTTCTCTTTTATCTGATTGGCTGTTGACTGAGCTGAAATGGGATGTGGAAACGGAATTAAGGGGACAAGATAACAAATAGAAACGGTTTTTATTATAGCAGGCATCACCGAGTATGATCAAAGTAATTGTTAATTCCGGAATTCTAGTCGACCGGTGCACAAGCCACATGTACCAGTTAACGAATCATGAAATAAGAAGAAACCAGGACGTAACAGCAACTCTTTCGTGTTTTAAAGACGAGGTCTCTCTTAGTAAAAATAAAGTATCTGTCTATATCTCTGAGATGAGGTATTACGATTATTTACATTATTCGGACAATTATCCTCATCTTAGTTGCCATATTCAAAACTATTCGGTCGTTGTACGCTCCGGCCGAAACGTTGTGAATATGTCAATCAAGATGAGAATAACAGTCCGAATAATGCAAGTGAAAATAAATGGTTGGTATTTTTTTCCATATACAGTACTTCGTCCATTTTCCGGGCTTCGATTGGATTATCTGGAGTTGAAATGTAGAGAAAAGCTTGAGATTATATAAATATTTTTAAAATTATTTACACTATTTACTTTGTTCGGATATTACTTTTGTTCAAGGGTTCATGCCTTAATAGATAAATGAGTAATCTAAAATGTGACTGAACCCAAAGTGTTGTGAGTTCAATACCTGTCAAAAGCAGTGGTGAAAAACTTGGAGAAAATGGGAAATAAATGAAGCATGTGAAATTCAGAAAAAGGCATGACACGTGGAACTAGATCAATCTACTCCGGTTGATAAAATAAAGGGTTCGGTTCGAAATTCCAGTGTATATCACCTGAAAAAGGCCGGATGGTACAACAGCCGAAACGCCGTGAATATGATAATAAAGATGAGGACAACAGTCCAAGCAATGTAAATATTTACAATACCTCATCTCAGAAATATAGACAAATTTTGAAGGTGAATATGGCAATAAAGATGAGGACAACAGTCCAAACAATGTAAATAGTGTAAATATTTACAATACCTCATCTCAGAAATATAGACAGATGTTGAAGGTGAATATGGCAATAAAGATGAGGACAACAGTCCAAACAATGTAAATAGTGTAAATAGTTACAATACCTCATCTCAGAAATAGAGACAGATGTTGAAGGTGAATATGGCAATAAAGATGAGGACAACAGTCCAAACAATGTAAATAGTGTAAATAGTTATAATACCTCTTCACAGAAATATAGACAGATGTTGAAGGTGAATATGGCAATAAAGATGAGGACAACAGTCCGAACAATGTAAATGGTATAAACAGTACCCCATCCCAGAAATATAGACATATCTCTTTTTTAATTATCCAAATTATAACTATTCTAATATTTTAACGCAGAAAAGAATTATGAAAATTTAGAAAACTATACTCAACTTTCGAACGTCCTGGATAAGACGATAATCTACATCCGGACAGCAAGGCCTCTGATCAGGAGGTTTTCAGGAGCGCAGAACTACCTCTTAATTGTTGGTGTTCCCAGGTCCACCCTGTCCCAGGGTGGTAGCACCTTCTACGGTCCCAGCTATGAGCAAATAGTTAATTCCAACAGGGGTCAAAACAATATGAAAGTGTAAAAATATATTTTAATACCAGCAATAAATGTTTGAAAGGAAAAAAATATTACTAGCACTAGATTTTCGAAATTCGGTTATGAAAAAAATTATGTTTTTCTGGTGCTGAGTTGTCTCAGTCTTGAGTTGTCATGCCGCTGAATCGGCGGTGTTGAGTCTGGGGTGTTGATTCATCGATATTGAGCTGTGCTGCATCCGTCTTCCTACCTTCTGTTTTCTGCTTTCTTTAGTTTCCTCTTTTTAACCTGCTCCCCACCCCCTTTATACTCCTCACATGACCTAGTTTACACCTAGTTTTCACAAGGCAACTTTACATCACCTGATGTTGCTTCAAACACGTCACAAATACGACTTGGCTTTCGAGGGTTATACAGCCACGTCATACAACTTGGTTTAAATAATTTTCTCGGGTGTCTAACGAATCGTCATATATTTTTATCTGTATTTTATAGAGGATTTTATGGATGGACATCAAAGCTTTCGTACTTGATCGCATATCACTTTAAATGAAATAACACGATTTGGCTTTGATCATAGATGCAAGAGAAATGTTTTATCTGAAAGTATCCTCTGAAATTGTTATTTTTTGCAAAGCGATCAGATCCAGGCTTTGTAATCATGCTGATGCAAAATATCACATGACGTCATTATATATCACTTCTTTTCATTGGTGGAATAAAAAAATCGAGGAATTCAAAGGTTTGAGTTTACATCGAAACTTTAAAGATAAGTAGAAATCCTGATTTAATTTGGATGTTTTAGGTCCAGTTTATTAAGGTCTAGAACGTAGCCTATTTAATTACTTTATTTACCTGGTGTCTATTGTCTTAATCTTTGATGTTATTAATCTTAATCTTTGATAATATTAATCTTAATCTTTGATGTTATTATCACAACATTTCATGCCTACTGGTCTTCATCAGATGCTTGTCAATCCGGGTAATCTTCAGGAGGTATTTCTAACTGAACCCGTTATCGAATCTACAGGCTTCCACTGACTGTTTCTAAGAATATGTCGTCCCTTTCTTATTAATTACTATTCAGCTGTTTCCACTGTGTTTAGTATGAATTAACAGGTGTGAAGTTGGAACCCAGATTTACTATATAACCAAAGTTGCGATAGAACGTTAATCCCCGGGAGGAAGGTCAATGGGCACAACGTCGGCAATACAGTGGAACCCCAATTTAAGGAACTTAATATGGGGTCTTCCGTTAAAGCCGTTGGTCCGTTAATTTGAAGAGCTTTTTTCCGTGGCCTAAAAACACCCAGGACAGTACAAATTTATTTTAAATTAATGTTTACACAGTATATATGTATGAGTGTTTTATTTTTACGTTATGATATAGTAACTTAAAATAAATTAGAAAGAGAGAGAGAGAGAGAGAGAGAGAGAGAGAGAGAGATGCTGTGTATGTTCCGTTTTAAATAAAGTTACATAAACTTACTTTTAAACATTGCTCTGATGGTCTAACCACTGCCCTGAAATACCGTGTGATCAAATAATGGGGCCTTAATATAAGGAAGCAAATAGAACTCCTACGAAGTAGTTCTGCTGTTTGCGAGGGCTGATAATGGCGTGCTGGTGGGAGAAATTTTGTTGCTGTTGTGGTTGTTGCTTTTGTTGTTGTAGTTGTATTGGTGGTGGCGTGCCGGGGTCACTTTCATGAGCCGCCGGTTTAGACTGGAAGAACGGATCCAACTTTGATTGTTCCCACTTTGATCCTGTTTGCGAATTATCAATTCCCTTCCTGTTCAAAGGTGTTGATAATTCATCTTAATTTCCCAATTTTTGGACTCATCCACAAATTTTAGCAGGGTATCAACGGCCAGATCTGGAACTAATGAACTTTGCTCGCTACGCGCGTGTGTTTTGTTTTCCACTCGGACATTACGCTTTCAGCGGATTGTGCCCGTCAAACCCTGAGTCCGTTAAACCCGGGTTCTGTTAAACCCGGAGTCCGTTAAATCCGGAGTCCGTTAAACGCCGAGTCCGTTAAACCCGGAGTCCGTCAAACCCGGAGTCCGTCAAACCCGGAGTCCGTTAAACCCGGAGTCCGTTAAACCCGGAGACCATTTGTTTCGAGACCGCTAATTAGAGTTTTTACTGTGTTTCGATAACAACAACGAAGACAAGGAAAATAGTTCTCGTGTGAATAATGTACTGTATATAATCGAGCATCATGTATTCAAATTAGCTTCAAGAATCGGTCTTCAAGCGTCGAAAGATACGTAAATATATACGGTAAATAAATAAAGCCTGGTAATTTCTTCCTATCTCTTGTAACTCTTATAGATAAATAAGTATGTAAATATACCTAATCTGATTATGTACAGATTGTTGTTACCGCACGCTGATTATATTATATTTGGTGCATTTAACTACTTTTCAGTGTCCGCTTTCAGCAAGGAAATTCTCACGAATGAACTGAGTGGAAGGTACTTAATAGGAACAGAAAATATAAAGAAATTGACTTAATTACATGGAAGAGTATCGATAATCATTTATCTCAGAATTCACATTAAATAAGAAGCAAACGCGATCTAAATCTAATCAACCAGAATCTGATTTAAAATTAATGTTATCTTGAGGAGATCTTAATCAATATTTTGAATTTTATACCTTCCAATGCGAAGGCAACCATATGATTTCACTTTATTTTCCTTTAATACCTGTAAGTTGAAATTAAATCTTTGGAAGTATATTCAAGTGGATTCTTATTCGATTCTTCACCGTTATGATTTGTAATTATCTAGAATGGTTGCTATCCAAGTCTATAGAGCCCCATTTGTCCCGCTCTTTAACCAGTAGTTTAGGAAAGAGTGAATTGGCTGGTGACTATCTCAAATATTTTAGGGTGAATGTTAAGGTGACTGACGAGGTCAAGATTCGAACCCGGTTAACCATTCTTATTTTCCATGCTGATAACATTTAAGCTATCCGTAAACAAAATCAAAAAAGTTGGTCAAAAAGCAATCTCGGTAAAATAAACTAATACAATCTGGTTTTGCATGAAAAAGACATTGTTTACAAGAAAACGTTAAGAAAATTTATTTTCAATAGAATATAAATGTTTCCTGCAATAAAAAAAAAACAACTGCGAAATTACTGAAAAGAAAAAAAAACTTTACTATTTGGCAACTGCAAATGGAAATCGATCCAAGGAAATATGTTGCTAACAATTTACAAAGAAAAAAAAGAGTTCGATGATTTGAATCAAATAAAAAGGAAATTTCTAAAATAGATTTTATAAGAATGTTTACACAGCTAAAAATAGTTCAGGCACGCTTTCTTTAATTAAATTAAATTTCTTTAATTCAAGTATGAATTATTTCTCCTAAATCTTGAGCGGAGAATCAGGTCAAAAATTAATTGAACTTACTACTATAGTTTCTTTATTTTTGCTCTTGTCTTGTTTCTCGCTTATCGACTGGCGCTACAGAATCACAAATAACTTCACTAAATAGCAAACACTACAATGATTGAATATTCCTAACAATAGAAATAAAATAAAAAGTACACGGAACTACAAGAGAAAATAATGATATAATTAATACGTGAAGTGCCACAATATTAGTTAGGAAGGAAAATTCCTATCAAAGTTCCATAACATTTAATGGTTATAAGAACGTTATTTTACATGGAATCTGCTGATATCATCATTGCAAATAAGAAAAAGAATGCAGAGTGTCTTCTTTCGCCTATACAGCTTGATTAAAATGGCTACCAGCTGGCGATTACGCCGTGGGTGTTTTCAAGAGCCAAGTTGAATGTAGCAACTGCCGTAATATCGAAAAAATGTTTTCTTAAGTAGACTTACAATTAAGACGGTTCTAAATTAGTTCATTTTCTTCATTGTTGTCTATCACATAGAATAATAATAATAATAATAATAATAATAATAATAATAATAATAATAATAATAATAATAATAATAATAATAATAATTATTAGTAGTAGAAGAAGAAGAAGAAGAAGAAGAAGAAGAAGAAGAAGAAGAAGAAGAAGAAGAAGAAGAAGAAGAAGAAGAAGAAGAAGAAGAAGAAGAAGAAGAAGAAGAAGAAAAAGAAGCATTATTCTCCTAGAGTCTGCTAAAAAGAGATTCCATTAACCTTAGCCAGGAAGTGAACTCGATTTCTACTTGAATCAATTTGTAACTTCCTTGTGTTATTTGAACGGGATTATAAGCACTGTCCATCTGCTTGCTTATCCCTGAGATATCATACGGAACACAGAATAGAACGATCTCTGACCTCCTTCATTATAAGATCAACTAATTATCCATATAACGTATTTCTAACCTATCGGTGATAATGGGGTGATGGTTGTTGCGTAGTATGTCTTCAAAGTTCCTAGAGATGCAATTATCGATCTAGTATGGAATCACAGAGAAGCATTATATTACTGGGTCAGCCACTCGACTATGCGATCCACAACAACATTGTTTTGGAGATCAGGTTGGCATCGCTGTAATGAAACATGAAAGATCCAGCTTGGCGAATAGATATTTCCTAGACAACACAAACAAAAAGAGAGAACGAATTCTTATAATAATTGCCGAATAGATGGGGACTGCTAATTATTGCATTTCATGACATATAAAATTTGATATTTACATTACATAATACAAAGTTTTGAAATCATTCGATGTACTTATTCTTTAGACTATGGGTGAATATTAACGCATCTAATATGTTCTTTTCTTTGGGGCTTGTCCCTTCATGACGTTGGCAGTCATAACTAACTTGTATCACTAACTAATGTCGCCTTGATATACCTCGCACTATCAGTTCTGTCATCCATTGAAAAAAAATCTCATTATATAGGTTAGTCTTTTCCTCTTCATTTATGAGTTTCAAAAATATGTCAAGAGACGTTGAACAAAAATATAGCTAACTTTTTACAACATGTTGCCGATTATTAAGGAAAGAAGGCCTGGAAAATTTAATACACGGAGGATATGATGAATGCAGGAGTAAGAGTGGAAGAAAGCGAGTAACCTTATTAACAAGATTTGCTGAAGATATAGAAATAGGGATTGAAACGGTTAAAAAATAAAAGGAAGTCAAGGAGAGCCATGTTCGCTGAAGTCATGAAGGGACGTGTCATATAAAGTAAGAACTGACAATAATCATATTAAAAAATAACAGATTTAAGTTGTTCGAATGAAGAATTGAAAATATTTCTCTTTGACAATTTTGCCTTTTGTCCATTGTTTTTAATATAAAAATATCTCTTTCTAGAACTTACTGGTCAGGTTCGTACTTTCTTTGATGCTAGGTAAAGTGAAAAGAATGAAATAACCTCGTCTAACCAAAATTTGAACTGTTAACGTCACTGAATTGTTAATGTCATTCTGTCGTTAGATTTATCTTTGTGTGAATCAGTAAAATAATTGATGTCCCTTCAAGCCATCTGTTATCATAACTCTCCACAGCGTCCTTTATTTTATTAAAGTAACATTTAGCACATTCGCACAAACTCTAATTACTGTTCCTCTTTTGTTTTTTGTTTTTTTGTTTTCAATGTCCTCTGAGTGTTAGGTTCTCTAGACCTCCTTTCCTCAGTATGTCTTCTAGAATTTTTCAACTGGCTCTCGGCTTGTATTATGAAAGATCAACTTGAGCATGTGACGGCTTTTCTATATTTTGCCAATATGGTCATTCCTCGAATCTATATTACACTTTGACATCTTCAAAAGCCACGTGCAGCTACTTGCTTTCTTTGTTAAGATCAGTGTCATTTTATTAAAATTCAACTTAATATTATTGTTAGAATATAACATTTTTTATTAAGACATATCATCCTGTTGTGTGTGTTTTTTAATTCACTTTTACGACTTAATATAGCATTAATACATGTTTGAGAATAGCAATGATTTTTAATATATACAAGTCTTACCATTTAAGCTATTGCTGGCCAGATGAATTTATACTTTCCTTAAGATTACGAGCGTAAATAAATGCAATGGAACCAATTGCAATTTGAACACGTCTCTCATCCCGAAGTATTACCCTCCTTACAGCACCTGAACATTCAAGTATATAACGAAATATAAGAAGATGTTTTTTTTTATTTATAAATATCTTTTAAAATCATCTACATTATACAGCTCCTATCAGAGGAAGTCCGAAGAGTCTATTGGTCAGAAAGATAAAAATCCTCTTATGAACGTTCTCACACAAACTGAATTCCAATTGCTCTTGGGTTCAACATGTAAATATATTGGCTGAGTTTTAAAGGCATGAAAGCAAAATTCGAAAACAAAAAACATGTAAAATTATTAAACCTATGTAAACGTCATCAAGACGCTTACTTCTCAACACGGAAGTGAACAATCACGCACTGAGTTCACTCGGTTGGGGGGCATCTTTTAATTCTTTGTAATGCTTACATTGAATTTCTAAAAATATTCCTGCGGTCGTCAACTGCAAATGGAGATTTTTTTATTTGATTTATTCTTGCAAGTAAAGACAAGCCTCTTCGGAGCCCATCCACCAAGAGTCAATGGCGAGTTCCTTTCATTCAATTCATTTGAAGAAAGATTTTAATAGAAATTCATCATTCTATTTATTTATTTATTTTATTTCTATTCCTCTCTTTGGATTCCATTCATGAATATTTAATATGAATTAATCAATTTACAGATATAAAAAGAGAACGAAGAGATATATAACTGTGCGTAGATCTTGTTTCTTTCCCATAACACAGATAGAATTGCTCTAGAGAGGTGGTAACGTCCTTGTCTTCTACGATGCACCAACATTTTGACATTATATCAAATCTAAGCTAAGTTTAACATTTTAAGTGTTTTTAGCGTGGTTAGTGAAATACTCTTCATCATCATTTCCGATTTCGGATTTCACTAAGTGCCCACACATCTACTATGTGTTCAGGTATCATTATACATCATACATTTTGTGATTGTGACAGTCTAAATTATATTTATATTATTTAGATGCGGACTAACTATTGCCCAGAACTTTATTGCTACGGACGTTCTACCCTCGGGCCTTCATAAGGCGTCTGTTGATCCGGGAAACCTACAGGGAATTTTGAACAGAGCACTTTAATTAATCTACAAGTCTAGATTGTTCTTGATCCGGTTCTCGTATTGTTCTTTTTTACATAATATCAGTTACTGCCCGAGATTTTCCGCTGAATCCAAGTAGACATTGGCTGGCCCAAGGATTGAACTCACAATTAATAAGTCATGAAATTCGGGAACCAATGTCTTAATACACTAGCCATTGTTGGAAAACAACATAACTATCAACACCAGTCGATTTACGAGGATTGGGGCATATCCATTAGTATTCATAGGTAGCG
>OZ038491.1:12499897-12567321 GCA_964036315.1 Acanthosepion esculentum
CTCTTTATTTTATAATATCAATCCATAAGTTCTTATGAAGTAATGCCTTTAAAAGAGTTTATTTCAGATCAGGCTTCAGATATTTACCAACCGATGTCTTAGGAACACCTTCAATATCAGCTGGCTGGAAGTCGTCTGCAACGGCCAACTGTGGAACAGGACCAGACAAGCTCTAATCGAGATTGACATGAAGAAACGGAAGTGGGGATAGATCTGACACACTCGCCGCAAGCCTGCTTCTAGTGTCATCAAGTAGGCCCTTGACTGGGACCCACAAGGGAAGCAAAAAGTAGGTCGACAAAAACACACTTGGCGCAGAAGTGTTGACGCACAGGTGAAGGCAGCCGGCACGACATGGGCCGAGCTGAAGAAGATCGGGTCCATTGGAGTATATATATACATATGTATATATTCTAAGATCATTACACAAGCATTTTTGATACCTGGATTCTACCATGGACGCGCCAAAGAAAACATCTAACTGGCAAAAAGTGGTTCACCTTTCCCTTCTGTATATGCCTTATTTTATTCATCATGTATTGGTTCATGCAGTTTGTCAGTTTTCCAAATTTGCTATCAACACTTCGGGTCTAAATATGCGTCAGTATGTTCTTTTGATTGTCTAGGGATTATCGAATCAGAAAGAGAAATTGACAAGACAAATTCTAATTGCTGGAAAATTGCATGTCCCCTATTATTTTCACCGTAAACGGTTCACTGTATTCACCCGAAGGATTGAATGCTATTAAATGTCATTTAGCAAGGTAACTTTTTTATATGCAAATATGGTAAATTTTAAATTTCTAGGAGACAATTTGGAATGGATTGGTGTATGTTATTCTAGACCTTATTAATTTTCCCAGACAGGAATATATGCCGAGTAGCCAGCTGTGACGTCAAATTGGAAATCTCAGAGCATATGCTTTTGATTTCGTATCTGACGGATATGTCAGCCGAATATATACATTGGTTTAAGTTATAGCTCTGAATGAAATGGGTTAAAATTAAACAGGATTTGATCTTTTAACCCAGACTTTAAATAAATGGAAAATTTGGCGTTTGAACAGTTTGGTATATGGGCGGAGAAATATGTATTAATTCAGCTCGAATTTCAGGATACAGGCAGACGGGCCGGGACCGCAAAGACAGACGAGTCGTCAGACACACGTGTAGTTGCACACCAGCACGAGGAAGGGACCCAAAATTGACTTGAATTTCTGATTGAACTTTGCTGAATACATAGTTCGAGATTCCAAGTTTCCGCCTTCTAATCTTATGTCAATAGATGCCAAATGTATCCGACTGTAAATTATTTTATTAATCCTCATTAAATAGTTTATATTTAACCAAAAGCGGCATTATTATTTCTCCGGTGAGAGCTTCACCTTATTTCCAGTCAGAGTCTTCGTCAACAAGTACTTTTCCACGGCTTATTGACTAAAAGAAGAAAGACAACTTTCTTCATCAGTAAGACACACAACACTTGAAGAACCAAGAGTAGATGATCAATGACTTATGGCACCAATCCTTAAATTAGTTTGGAAACTGTAGAACTCTCCTTATCCAATAGCCGTGCGAGGATTGAGATATCGGAACAAGCGGGGTCAAAACTAAGAAGCTGCATGTCGAGAGAAAGTGAGACTAGACCATTGGGGCCAAGGAGACGCCTACGGCAAGAGTGTGGGTTATCATTTTCCTTTTGCTTAACGGAATATTTTTAAACGAAGTCTTGATTGAATCCTTCATCCCCGCTTCAAGTACAGCAATAACGGCTTATCAAATTTTGGCAAAAAGGTGATAAACTGTAAAAAAACCAGCTTATCAGCTTTTTGCAGATTATTGCCAGGAAATATATTTAACAAATATCGAGTTTGAATAGGAAACTATCCGGCAAGCCATTGCACTATTCGGCCATGAATATCAACATGAGCCACAATTGTGTGACGGAGGGTAGTGGTGGCCATGGCGGTGCAAAATGCGTTAATGAATGATCGATTCGGAACCCGATGAGCCAAATTCTAATTACAGCCATCGTCATTCATTTCTCTTTTACTCAAATACCCTTGAGAAAGATATAAATCCATCCCTTATCCCCGATCCGAGATGTCGTTTAAATAGCATTGGTGACTGACCTTGAAATGACAACCTGTCTAAACCGAAAACACTAAGCTCCGTCACGTTCTTTCCACCTAGACACAATACTCAATGTCATTGTGCAGCGTATGATGCCCCTAAAACCCTGATGGGTTACGGGGCTCGTAACATGCTATATGATGGGTCGACATCTGACGAATGCTCAACTGAGAATATTTTATTATCACTGTCGCATGGACGATCAAAAATAAGAAAATGAATCTCTGATCATTGAACACAGAGCATCGGTAATCTCTATTGAGCACTGGGTGTGTGGATCTAAGGTTTCCTCAGAACGTGGATTCTACATTCTTGCTAGGATGGAACATACTCTCAAAATATTTCCTCGATGAGTAGCAGTGTAGATGACATCCAGCATACTTCACGAATACTAACATGTAGGGATAGTTACTGATTTATATATACGGATATGCATCTGACGGCTTAATAGGGTCATCTCTCAGGGGAAACAATTAATGGAACTGTCTTTATTGTTATGGTCCATGTTAGGACAAGGACAAACAACACAAACACAAGAATAGAAATAACGAAGATATATTACACGGAATAAGAATACAAGATATGGGAGGTGTGAGTATGACTGTCAGTCTAGTTTGGAGTGAACTACTATCGGCTCGACTCAATTCGTCTCTCTCTCTCTCTCTCTCTCTCTCTCTTGAGAGGCGTAGTATACATAGTGTTAGGAAGATTTCATTCTGTAGTTATAGGTAAGGACCCATAACAGTTATGGAAACTGACTGTAAAGTAACTGACTGTAAAGTCTAGTTTGACCTCATCTGTGATCAGTCATATATTTCGATATTAAGGTCAACGAATATATGTCCCCAGTTATTGGCATTGTAATACGCTTGAAATAAACTCATTTGTACTTTACTTCTGTAGGAATTTGGATTTATAGTGTTTTGCACATTGTAACGGCACTTGATCATTTGAATTATATCCTATTAGATTTCACTTTCATTTTGTTTCATTGTAAATCTTGAAGTTATTCAGGATTGAATATTTAAAAAAATATAGAATTCACCACAAATAAGGCAATGAAGCCACTAAGACACATGGGGTTAGTGGATGTGAGAGAATTAGGAAATAGAAGCAATATTGTGGATCGAGAAAAACAGAAGATTAATCAGGAAGACTGTACATAATAACTGACATAAATTATTAAAGATCATACGTGTCTGGAAAACAAGGAGCCGAAAGTGAGTTCCACCAGCGATAAGTGCGAGAAAAGGAACTGTTATCATAGAAAATATGGTTGCATCTAGCCAATCCAATTGTCGATTGATGAGACCTAGTTGCAAATCGAATACTGCGCTTAAATTCATAGACTTCAAGTACGATAGAAAAGAGCGATATTTATTTCTCGATGCATAGAAATGTGGCACAAGGCCAAAAAGGGGAAAGGACAAATGAGCGGTCTTCTTCTGTCTTAACGTTAAACTTAGCTAGTCACAAACACTGACCCAAACATACAACAGTATTCCTTACATCAAAACAATGCAATCTTTCTTACTACATACTCCAAAATACCGCAATGTCTCTACGAAAGTCCTTATGCACAGTTCATTGTGTGTTGGGGGAGCGGAATAAAACAACAATTAGAAAATAGCCCCAAAGATGACAGCTCATGTGAACAATTACCATGAAAGTATTTATGGAAAGAATAGAGAGAGACCACTTTACGGCGGGGGCGGGGGTGATTGAGACCTAACCGCCAGATCTGGACTAATAATGTTGCTGATGGTCTCTGGCTTTTATCAAGAATCTCTAAATATAAAGCAGAAGCACCGAACCATATGTGGCAGTAATATTATAAGTATGGACGAATTGGAAGACTTATAGATATGTAAGATAGATTCACGACAGAAAATTTATTTAGCCCGATACACGGACTGCAATAAAGATGGCATTGTTAAATAGTTAAAACATCAACGTAAGGTTCAAATATGAGGCTCCCAGAAACTCCTTATCATAGTGATCAAATTTGTTAGATTCATTTTTACGGTTTATCAACCTTTTGCTGGTTATTTAAAGAGAGAAAATATTTTTAGATTTTAAGGATTTGGGTGGGGTATAATAATGATTTCTATTAATTAAAATATAGCAGGATAGAACATTTGTGCGTAAGTGAATATAATGACCTCGATTGGAATTAGAACTAGGTTCTCCGATTTCCAATTCCGACCCATTATCTATTACACCACCCGCACACCAAGATGACAACACCTTCTATTCACAACCTATCGTGCTACTGTCCAGGCTCGACGGTGCTTAACTTCGGTGATCGTACTGGAAGTGGTGCTTAAACGTGATATGGCATTCAATCCATTGTGTCCCCAAAAATATAAAATATTTGTCTGCACTTGTATGTTTATTGTATATTTCTTTGACAAAAACCCACTTCATCCAACCTACTTGAAATTGTTCTTATTGAAACAAGTATCTTTGTTTAAAATTTCTGAATTTCTACGTCAGTTATCTTAGATGGAATATAATGCCGCAGAACAGTCATTTTAAAATTTTTAATCTCCTCCATTTGGCCACTTTAAGTTTTTAAGAACATATATTCAGGTAGAATACGCTAACGTGATATCTGTTTTTTGATAATTTTCATCCCAAATAGACCCACGAGCCACTCAAGGTAAAGGCTTATTGTGTGGATTTATATTAGTGTAGAAAAGAACAAGCGTTAGGCGTATAGAGATGAGATAGACATTATAAGGAACTGTAAACTCGATCATAAACAGAAAACAAGGGATACACCTCTACTCCTGTTCAAAAGACATTGAACCGAAAGATAGGTGAACTTATATTGGTTGAGGAGAGATAGCATAAAATTAAATAAATAGTGAATAATATTTCATTGTTTAGGCACAGGCGTCAGCAGTACAGAGCTGAAAGCCTTGTTCTCATATCTGGACTTTTGGCAAAAGAAATGAGTACAACGTTCACTACAAATACAGAAAACGAATAATGAAACATTAAAAGAACAAGGAAAATTTGCTCCTTTACAAATATATTCCTTTTAAAAAAATTCCTTTTATTTGCCTGATGAAAGTCACCAGACCGGAAGACGCATGTAGCAGAAATATGAAGAATAAAATATAATATGTACACTAAAACAAATCTAAATTATAAACAAAAACGTTTGCGGTTTCTTTCCTGTTTTAACATATATATATATATAAGAAGAAATCTGAAAATATAATTCCGGGTATAAAAAAAATATTAACCATCTTACCTTTCTCAATTGGCAGATGGTTAAGAACTTTTGTCTGGCTAGACGAGTCTTATTCATCGCCTTAATAATGATCCGTAAGACACACAGTGAATGCTTAGATATTAATCTAATGTCTTCTCTGTCAGTCGGTAGTTTCACTCTCGGGTTAAAGTCACTGCTGATCCGCCAATCTGAAGAATATCACCATATATCTTTCCAGTAGTATTCCTTGACTGTTCTTTTTATTTTCATTCAATAATTGTTCTTGCAGCAGCACATTTTCTACAGACAGCATCAAATATCAAATATTTTCAATTATATATATATGTTTGTAGGTTTCAGATGACCTTCAAGACAATGCCTTTTTTTTTAAAGCATTTCACACCAAACATGGCGTGAAGCCACTAGCACGCAAGGAGTTACAGAAGATTTGGAGCGAGAGCAGATAGGAGTGATAGAGGAAAGGATGTGGAGAAGGATAGTGGATAGATCAAGGCAACTGGAGATGTCGATTGACATAACATTTGAATAGTTGGAGATTATAGCTGTCAGGGAAACAGGAATAAGGAAGGGAGTTCCACAGACGAGAGGTGCGCGATATGAAGCTATTGGAGTAGAAGAGTGGGCTACATTTAACAGTTTCAACAGTGAAAGGGTGAGACCGGGATGCCAGCCTCGTAGGACGCTTAAATTAGTGAAGTCTGGGAACTATCGCAAACAGCTCATCGGAGCAATTACCATGGAAGTCTTTGTAAAAAAAAACAGAGAGAGGCGACGGTACGTCTTTGAGAGAGCGACTGTAGACGAGATGCCAGATCAGAGCCAATTACATTGCATATCCGTCTCTGGATCTTATCAAGAACCCCGAGGCAAACAGAAAAGGGCTCCAGGCCATATATGACAGCAATACTCCATGCAAGGGCGAATGGTTGATTTGTAGGATTGATTCCGGGGAAAAAAATTCCTGGGGCGGCATAGGGAGCCAACTTTCCTTGCGGTGGACGAAGCAGTTGACTCAATGTATTTGTTCAATCTCAGGTCAGCAGACAACATGAGTCCGAGCAGCCGCAGAGAGGTGCTCTCGAAAAGTTGAGAGTCAGACATTCTAATAGGGGGCAGGGAAGGATCTCTGTGGTGATTACTAGAGAGCACTTTTGCTTCATCTATAAAATTTAATGGCTGTTATGATTCTATGTTATTTTACCGAACTGTACTGTTTTTATGCGGATAGCCTAGAGGTTATCGGTGCGAAAAAGAGGATTCCACCAGACGACTTCTAATTGTGTCTATTACGTTCACTTTCGAGCAAGTACTCTTGGAAAAGGCGTGTATTCATCGACTTTCCTCTCAGATGAGCACTAAATATGTTTGACAGGAGTATATAGCCTTGGGCAACAGTCAACCTATGGGAACAATTGGATCGACAACATTAGCGAAGAAAACGCGACATGCTGCTCTCGACTCATCTGTTGTCTCAACAGGAGTAACTTTATCTGATTTCTCTCTGAGAACGAAATCTTTACTGAGTGACAACGTCCAAGGTCTCTGCTTTCATTTTCAAACCAGATTCCAGTTAGATATGTCGATTTCTTTTTTAAATAAAACATATCGCTATCGATTCTCTACGTCGACAGGCGATATGTTAACAATTATTACTAAATTTCTCAATAGTTTGATAGAAACGGCAAGACTTGGTCTGTTGCGTTATTAGGCCCTTTCCCGTGTCATCATTTGCCAAGTCGGTATTTATACGGGTGGCATAAATATATACTCATGTCTTGATAGTGAGTCCGAAAGAACGGCTCTGGAAAATTACCTCCAATTACTTGTGTACTGCATTATGATTCCAATGGCGTTCTTTGATTTATAGTTTCACCCCAAGCAAGGCGAAAATGTCCCTAGTACGCAAGGGGTTTACACAGAATGAAAGGGACTGAGCATGCAGAGGATTAAGGAAATTAGAAAATATGAACGGGGTGAAATAACACAGAACATGGCGATTGATGTTGCATCTAAATTTTTGAAGATTGTATTTATCAGTGAGGGAAACAAATAAATGGAAGGGAGTTCCACAAGGTGGCAGTGTGAGAAAAACTGATCGAGTAGAAGTAGCGTTTGCATTTAGCTATTTCAACAGTAAACGCATAGGCTTAGATGCCAATCTAGTAGCACGCGTAGTCGGGGAACAAAAAAAAAGCTCGTCAGAGCAGCTGCTATGAAAATATTTGTAGAAAAGACAGAGGGAAGCCACGTCAAGCCGGTGAGAAAATGACTGAAGTCAAGATGCTTTGTCAGGATTGATTAAATTATAAATTCATCTTTAGATTTTGTCAAGAACCTTGAGTTGAGTAGCAGGAGCACCAGACCAGATATAGTCGCCGTATTAAATGCACTGACGAATGGTAGATTTGCAAATGTGCAAGATGGACTCTGCGAGAAAAATTTTTTGGCACGATACCGTGATCCAAATTTCCTTGCAGTAGATGCAGCTATTGATTTGATGTAGTCATTCCACTTCAAGTCAGTGAAAACGTGATGCTGTCTATTGTCCTCATATTTATTGTTTTTATCAAAACGTTTCGGTCATTATGCCCTTTGGTCTTCAACGACCCGGGTAAACTACAAAGAATTTGAAAGTAGAACTTTATACATTTTTCTTGTTCCATTACCCATATCTAGGAATATCTGGTCTAGTTCTTATTTATTACTACTCAGTTATTCTATTAATGCCCGGCCCAGGGAGTGGATTCAAAATTACCTTGTCACGAAATTCTCCGACCAAGACTTTATGTTACTACCTTATTGTCTAGTGGGACAGTTCTGTGTCTAGATCTTGGAGCCTTAAACGTAAATGCTTTCAAATTAGTGTTGCTGCTTCTGCATACCGGGCTTTTTTTCGATGCGTCTGCGGTTGAAGTAATTACTACCAGAAAGAAACAGCTGTAATTACAATAAGGAAAGAGGAAAAGTTATGTCCTGGGTATCACGATAAACTACATCCGCGTCCTGAGTAAGACGATAAACTACGTTCAACAGAAAGGCCTCTGATCAGAAAGTTTTGGGCTGCGTGGAACCATCTCTTAATTGCTGGTGTTCCCAGGTCCACTCTGACCCGGGGTGGTAGAACCTGTCAGGATTCCAGCTATGAGTAAATAGTTACTCCCCAAAATGAGGTTAACACATTATGAAAGTGTAAAATTGGTTTTAATACCAGCAATAAAATTTCTGAAGGAAAAAATATTACCAGCAATACATTATTACCGGCAATACATATTTGCAGAAGAAATATTACCAGCAATACAGTGTGGAAGAAAAACAATACCAGCATTACATTTTTGATGAAAATAGTATGACCAGCAATACATTTTTTGGAAAATAGTATCAGTAATAAAAATATTGTCGGCATTAAATAACCTATTTAATATACCGTAAAACAAACCAAGCCAAACCATACTAAGGAGAACTTAAAACACACATGGAATTTTAAATGGGAGGACAGTGAGTATCATCATATAAAGAGTTTGTATGAATGGATACCTGAAACGGTATTGAATCATAGTTTGCTTAGAATTAAAACAAACAGGAAACTGTGGATACCCATTACGGCTCATTTTCTTCAAAGATATGCCATAAAATAAGAAGATAACGGTTATACATACTTAGTAACAACCACTTGTTCCATTCATGCCAAAGAAGAACAGAGGTGAGGCTATCTGTTATTTTTTTTTCGAATGATTAAATTAGCAATATAATTTAGGGTCACATTCTTAGAGAGCCTTACTGCCCTCTGACTTATCAGACATTCTCACCTACTGTGATGACTTCAGAATGCCTACCTTGAAACAGACATTCAATCTCATATCACTTAATAAAAAATATTTTAATAAAACGAAGTCGTTAATATTTTTTAAGAAGCGATGTGCATACTCCTGTTCTCATTGCTGACTAGTGGGTTCTAGAACATGTCATCACTTAATGGCTGATTGATTCTACAGCATTTTTGAGTCAATGACCAATCCAGTGAGGATCGAACTTAGCACGGATGGCCCAACAAATTAGACTCGTTAACCATTACCCCATGCACAGCGGCATAATCAAAATGATCAATAGAGGAATAGAAACTGAGATTGTGATTTGCTCAGCAATTGGCATCATCTTCAAAAGAACAGCTTCATCGCTGCAGGCCTTTTGCCAATGAACACAACGCAATTTTCCACTTTGAAGAAATCAATTAAGGAATCAATTCAAAGGTAAAACGGTCGGAATGTTTACCAATAAATTGGAAATAAAAATCTATTAAGAACAAATAAACAAAAACAGAAAATTAATCCCTATGTTTTCTTTAAATTTAATGCCTTCCACTTGTCAGTCAACATTATCTTCCGCACACTGTTTACTCTTTTAGAGAGAAAAAGAAGTCCTTGCAGATAAAGAAACCCAAAACAAGAGAGATTTGTTTCTAAATGTGGATGCTGCGAATACTCCAGACTGAATGTATGGATCACGAGAAAGATTTAAGGAAATAGAAATTCACAAAGACGGATTCAATCAGAAAAGGGCAACTGCCGGCGTGTATAGGATTAGAACAAGTTCAACCAAACAGAATATTTAACAGATAGAAAAGAAATGTAGTTAGAAAAAGACTGCTGAACTGTTACTGTTATGTATTTATATATTTTCTATCTCATTATGTGGCAGTGAAAGCTGCAAAATTTCCTTTCAGATGAAGCAGAAACACAAAATCGATAGTGATGTAGGTTTACAGCTAGATATTGAGAATAGCATGGAATTAATATTTGGGCAAAATGTTGGTTAGGAAGATTTGAGCTGCATGGAAACAAGAAAGATATAAAATAAATTTTTGGGACACAAAATATGAGAAAGAAGGCTATGATAATTTAAAACACAAAAGGCTTATTAAAAGCCGTGGGGTTGGGAGAGAATGATCTACCTAGGAACCTATTTGACTAGTTTAGCGTGAATGGTTAGCAGAACAAAGACAATGTGTTTTGTTTATTGCGTAATGGAATGCGAGCTTGATCACGGTAACGGAACGTTCCGACAACCAATCAACATTGCAATTTCCATGTCAGTATCACACTTCACGCAATCTTCAAATAATGCCTACCCATATATACAGAATATCGGCTGAAGATTTCTTAAGCCATGAAACTGGGAGTGAAAGTACATTCTTGATATTTATGTCCATAATATATCTATCTCTTACAGTCTGTTCCTATCTATCTATCTATCTATCTGAGCATGTTAATATCTATCTATTTATCTATCTATCTATCTTTCTATGTTTGTTCATATTTGTCTATGTAAATGTGTTCATATCTATCTATCTATCTAAGTGTGTTCATATCTATCTATCTATCTAAGTGTGTTCATATCTATCCATGTATCTATCTATCTATCTATCTATCTATCTGAGTCTGTTCATTATCTATCTATCTATCTGAGTCTGTTCATATCTATCTATCTATCTATCAATCTAAGTGTGTTCATATCTATCTATCTATCTATCAATCTAAGTGTGTTCATATCTATCTATCTATCTATCTATCTATCTAAGTGTGTTCATATCTATCTATCTATCTATCTATCTAAGTGTGTTCATATCTATCTATCTATCTATCTATCTATAACTGTTCTCACTCATTTTACTGCATCAAAAGTCATTTTTTCGGATGTTTATAGAGTAACAAGTGATTCACCATTATCATCAAATTTGTTTGAGTGGACTAAGTACATTGAATATTGAAGTCACCACAAATATGAAAGCTAAATAAGGGATAAACAGTGAAGATATTGTCGAAGATAATCGAACATCGATACAGAGTCAAAATGAAAATGGTATTGTGGACAAGTGCTACGCGGAAACACATATGCTCCGTGTTATTGTATGGTTGTTTTCTGCCTCATATGAAAACCTTCCTTAATATAGGCGCTGAGTCCGTGACTGTGTCGATTTTGATTGTCGTGTTTAGCTATTGCGGGTGAGTAGGCCAGGTTTGCAAATTCTGCACTGGGTGGTGGTGGGGGGGAGGTAGCGATACCAGTTTCAGCCAGGTACTTTTGCTTCGTTTCGAGAAGATGGAGTTCCAACTCTAAGAATTCCGACATTTGTGTAGATTTGTGTAGGGGCATTTTGTCTTTGAGAATTTGATTTTTCTTCAATTTAGTTCTGTTCACATTAGAAAATCTGTGTTCGATAGACGAGTAGGTAGTAAGACAGTCAGACCCACATCCATCAACAAAATGTATTGAATCGAATCGAGGTACCTATCCAACTGAAACCTTCATCATGGCATCGAGAGTTACCAAGGCTAAATACTGAACGATCCCGAACCCATTTATAAAATGGCAGTATAATAGCCCCGATATAATACACCTGCTGATTGGTAAACCCCAGAGGTACGGTTCCCTGAATATCAGGCGGGTATTGCCGGAATCCAGAAGAAATTTACCTGCAACACCCATAATGAAGGGACAAATTATCCAGGGAAAATATACCAGGGTGATAGCGTAAATGTACATTTCTCGTTTTCACAGAATTTAAGACAACTAAACTTCTCTTTGAGTCAGAAATATGTAACAGGTTTGCGACCACAGTGTGGAAGAATTGCTATATATATATATATATATATATATATATATATATATATATATATATATATATATATATATATATATATATATAGCAATTCCACGCTCTTGTCACAATTCCGCTAGATATGAGTACATATTTCTGACCATTTTTCAAATTAGTTCCCTTTTATATATATATATATATATGTGTATATATATATATATATATATATATATATATATATATATATATATATATGTATGTATGTATGTATGTGTGTGTGCGTGTTTGTGTGTATGTATGTATGCATGTATGTATATTTCTGCTGTAGTATCCTCCCTGTAAGGAGTCTATGTTGGACTATTCCGCCTACTATAAGATTAGTAGGAGAGAAGGCGTTGGGGGAACAGTCGAATAGATTGAACGCTGGTGAACCGACTTACACTCACTAGTCGTGTAATACTCTTCTGTTGTATTTACTGTATAATCTATGATATACATACAACACTTGTTTTGTTATTTCTTAACCATTTACTTGGTCACAACATCTTGGCGACGAAAGATTTGAATAAACGGACTTCACGTTAAATCAGATGAAAATTTTTTGCCAGTGTCTACAACAGTGGTGAAGAAAGGAATTCTAATCAAACTCTACGACAAAAGGGTGTCCAGTGTTAATTGTAACACTGACAGGGAAACAAAAATAAACTCATCAAAACAATAGGGTTTCTACAAGTTCAATTCAGTGGTTAGGAAGAAGGTTGGTAAAACTTGATATTTTTCCATTGCAACAACTCAGTAAGAGATGTGTGCAAGTCAAACAGATTTATTGTTTTCGCTAATAGTGTAATGTAAAAATATACCCCCTCTCCTGCTTTTGAAATTTTAAGTAAAAGAATCGTACAAGTCAAACATATTTATTGTTGGTTAAGAAGGTAAAAAATTCCCCCACCTCTCATTTCTTAATTTTACGTACTACCGCAGTAAAATGGACGAATTTAGACGTGCAATGCTAGAGTTGATGAAACACCAACAGGAACAACAACTACAGTTGGAACAGAAATATCATGAAAGACAAGAGAAATTCCAACGAGAACAAGCAGAATACCAGAAGACATTTAAGGAATTGCACCTAGAAATTAAGGTTAGACCAGAGAAACAGGAAGATATACTCATTCAAACACAGAATGAGCAAATGCACTGGTATAATATATTCATCAAATGCCAAAATGTGGACAGCGAAAACGCGTTCTCTCAAAATGCTATATAGAGTGTTATTGAAAACTTCAAAGAAAACAAAAATTTACGGAACCTTTAGAAATTACGAGAAAAAAAGTTATTGAACATCTTTCATTTCTGCAGAAAAAAAGAAAAGAACGAGAAAGAAGAAAATCTCCTCACTAATGAACATTGAATCACCAGAAAAGCACAATACGCATTGGGTTTTTGGAAATTATTAACATTATAATGTACAATTAAACTTATCCAATTTTTTATTATTAAAGAATAATGAATAGAGGCCTTAATAAAAGGGACTGTTGTTAACACGTAAAACTAAAAAAAAAGTGTGAACGTAATTCGTGTATATAGTTTTCAAAGTGGTGGTTTCTGAAATTTATTTTTGTGAAAAAGGGTTGAATAAAAAGTATTGTTTGGTAATTATAAAAAAAAAAGACTCCATACGGAGTCAGGCTTGTGCTGTCCTTCCTCTAAAGAGTCTATTTTAGACTCTTCCGCCTACTCTAAGTTTAGTAGGAGAAAAAGTCGAATAGGTTGAACGCTAGTCAACCGAAACACACTTACTAGTCGTGTAATACTCTTCTGTTGTATTTACTGTTTAATATATGATATATCTATAACACTTAAAACTTTTACTTGGTCACAACATTTTATTTATATATATATATATATATATATATATATATATATATATATATATATATATATATATTTCAATTTCCATTATTTTGTCTCCTTTTAACTGTAAGGTTTTGAGAAGTAAGTGAATTGATTACAATAAAAATTACTTACTCACCTTTAAGATATCTTGCGTTTGCAAAGTCGGTTTTTAGGAGAATTTTGCGAAATTCAACGAATGTCTCTCTTCCTAATATACGTAAACTGCGCTGTGAAATTGAAAATAAAAAACAAAATAATTTTCAATAATTTTTAAAAAGATCTGAATAAAAATGATACAAAATATTACAGAGAAATAAAATGTCAGCGTTTTTCTTTCAAGAACATACAAGTCGACCTCACGAAATCTAATTCAATCCGTAGCTGGGAAATAAATCTTTCTAGTGTTACTAATTTATATTATTACAGAACATGATTCATTCTTTGTGGCGAACAGATTAGTAAAACAAGATAATTCTTATATTTTGTAATTTTATTTCAGATTTCAATTAAATTCAATTTCCCAGCATTGACAATGTTTATTTTCAATCTCTGAATTATACTAAAAAAAAAATCCAATAAATTATTTACATTATTTAAATTTGGACTATTGTCCTCATTGTTGTTATAATAACGTTTCGGCCTTCCGTGCGTGTATATTGAACGAATTCATGGAATTCTGAACATAAACCTTTATTTCATTTACGGAGGTAGACTATTCTCGTTCCACTGCAATTTTCTCCGGATATCACGTCTAGTTCTTATTTTAGTACTAATCAGTACGGAACGTAGTGACAACAACATGAAAGTTGAGGATAACAGTCAACATATAAGTAATATAAGTGATGTTAAATCCTCATAAATAAGTCTATATATATATATGAGGTTTGCCATTATGAGAGACAAGCAATACTATTGTTGACAAATTATATCTCTTGACGGTTTTGTATTCGGATTTGCCTTTTCCCTAGACCCGTTGCCAAACAAAACTCCTGAGACCAGATTGTGTTACTATTTAATCCATATCTTGAAGGAAGGAAAGAAGAGATGAATTGCTACCTTTCCCAAGGTCAGTGATCGTAACGAACTCGGCTTTTCCATTTCTTATTCCCGGCCTCTATTAATTACACCATCCGCACATCCAATGCACCAACGGCTGCCCAAACCTCACTTTCCAGTTTCGATAGAGTTCAAAATTATCTACGCGTCCTTTTGGGCGACAAACTATTTTCTGCTCTGTAATTCCTCTTTCACAGAGGAGATGTCGCAAGCCTCTCACTGCTCTATCGTTATTTCAAAGAAAAGTGCTCTGACGAACTAGATTCCACCAGTTCCACCAGTTCTCACCTTCACGTCTACCACCCTCAATTTGTGAGATGTAAGTTCCAATCCAGTAGTTTCTTCCCGCGAACCAATTCTCTGTGGAACCGACTCCCAAGGGGGGTTCAGATTTCCTCAATCTTAACCTGTTCAAGGCTATGGTCAAACGTTATCTTCCCCTCATTCTGCATAAACTGTGCCTCTTACTCTGTAACCCTCTAGCAAGATGGACTCTCGGGCCTTGTAAATGATGAGTCTCGATCTAAAAAAGATTATAACGAGTAAGCGATGCACACAAACAAAGCAGTACACACATAAATATACATATGTGCGTGCGTGTATGTGTGTGTGTGTGCGTCTGTTTATTTGTGTGTGGATGGAGTTGAATTAGAACCCAAAGGAACAGTATTGATTTTCCTAGCGTGGTTTAGATGTGGCACCCAATGAGGATCGAACTCACTATTCAGTTGTAACTGTTTTAGCGAGACCAGCTTGCTAACCATTACAACAAGCCGAGGTGCCCATAGTGATTTTCCAAGCGTAGCTTAGATGTGGCATAAGGCCGACAGTATGGGCCATAAGCCGAAAGTATGAGGACCGACCCAACGGAACAGTAAATATCTAATAGGCATGCAATAATAGTTTTTTTTCTTGCATTTCCCTTGTATAATGCGTCCAAAAGTAACATGAAATAAAATATGTTATGACTATATTGTTGGAGTGTCAAACACACAGCATGCTACGGAGATGCTCCATTTGCCTCACACTTAAAACACCTTGTTCCAGTTCAATCAACTCTGAGAGGACGTGTACAGTCAATACAAATGGAAAAGGAAGAAACATTCTTCCTATCGGTTCGTTCCACACTGGGTAGAAAATATATGTGGTCTTTTCCCAAATTAATTTATTAAAGTATTTTAGCAACACGATATGGGCCAATGATATTGCATCGAGTTTTGGGCACAATTTCAAAGAATTGATGAAATATAGTAATTTTCCAAACGGAGCACAGATATGGCACAAAGCCAAAAGCATGGGCACCCAGTGAGAATCGGACTCGATATGCAGATACGTAGAAAAATAGGAAAGAACACGTTAGGTAAATAATCGGGAGTTCTTAAGTATTTCTGTTTTTATTTTTTTTTAAACAGTGCTCTATACAGAAGTAGAGCTTAAATTATAATTATTTAAAAAAATATGATTCCTTCGTTACATAAGAGTTCTCATGTTTCAAGAACGAGAGCTGAAACGCTCAATATAATTATTAAAATTAAATTAATTAAAGTATCAAGCCCAGTTTGATCCTCAAGCTTAAATAACCAATCTTGAAATTTACGCATATTTATAATCATGTTCATTCGCAAAATTAATTACTATGGAAACGGCTGGGGCGACCATTTCGATAAGGGACCTAAGAGTTAATTTTTATCCACATATCAGTCACCTTCCTACTAATAGCAGACTCAGCAAGATCTTTAATAAAAACACCTTTGAAATTAAGTTACAGTTACACTGAAAATCTAGAAAGAATCATAAAAAAAAACATAATAATAAAATCCTGGAAAAGCACCCATGCTAAAATAGTATTAATAAAAATCCTAAACTTAAATTAGACAAAAATATTGAAAAGTTATGTGGTATACCAATGCACTATCTCATCCATTGAGAGTCCTAACAATGAAAGGATATACATTGGTTCAACGAAGAATAAATTTAAAATTAGATGGAGACAACACAAAAGCTCCATCAATAATATTAGAAGAAGAAATCAGGCATCTCTATCCAAATATTTTCAGCCTTTAAAAGAAATGAATAAAACACCAAAAGTAAAATGGAAAATAAAAAATAGAACAAGAACTTGTAAAACCTGGGATGACCCATGCCCTTTATGCCTACATAAAAAAAAAATACACATTATTAAGTTTCTAAATAATGAAAATTTATTAAACCATAGACATGAGTTAACGGGTTTTTTTTGCCGACATCAACAAATATTCGCATTAAATAATTAGCTTAATTTTTTTTTTAATTAATTTTCATAGTCCAATAAAAGGCTTAAAAGCTTAACCCAATCATAAGATAGAAAAACCCTTTATGAAGTCGTCAAAAAACAAATTATAGTTCAGTGCGACGCGTTTATATATGAAACAGCACTTTGGAAAAGAAAATAATGAGATAAAATAAAATAAAACAAAACAAAATTTTCTAGACACTTCACGACATATCATGGTGCCAAAAGCTATCTTTCGTTGTGACTGTCCAGACGACGTGCGTACATGAATGCCATCATTCGCTTTGAAATGGACACCCCACCCTACCTCAGCTTGACCTCTTTCCAAAGGTGACTGATATGTGGATAAAAATAGTAATTCCATAGTAATTAATTTTGCGAACGAACATGCTTTTAAAGATGTGTAAATTTCAAGATAGGTTATTCCTAAATTTTCGCTTGAGGATGAAACAAGGCTTGATACTTTAATTCAATTCAATTTTAATAATTATATTGAAGGTTTCAGCTCTCGTCTTTGAAACATGAGAACTCTTATGTAGCGAAGGAATCATATTTTTTAAAACATAATTATTATATATATATATATATATATATATATATATATATATAATTCGTAAGGTGTGGGCTGTACTCGTGAGAACAATTTTTTGTATTTCTTTAAGGCACGTACTTCCAAGAATCCCTTCAATTAGTCTATTGGAATCTTTTTCAACCAATCCGAGATCTCCAACTACAACGGGGATTGTTGATATTCTCCTGGGTCACATTTCTTAGATTTCGATTTCAAAGTCTTTGTATTTTGATAGCTTTTTGAAGATCTTGAAAGATACATGGCAGTCTGCAGGGACTGCCATATCAATAAAGAGACACTTTTTTTGTGTGCGATCTCTAATAACAATGTCTAGGCGGTTAGATTTGATTGTTCTGTCTGTGTGTATTGTGTAGTCACATAAAATTGTAACACCTCCTATCTGCATAATCGGGTTTGGGTAGTGTTCATGCCAATTTCTTTCAGTTTTCTTCCTGTAGAAGTGGCAGATCTTCCAAAGCAGATATTGACGGGTTTTATATTCAGTGGGTGCCAATACCGTGTAACCTGATATAAGATGATCAACTGTTTCTGGATATTTATCACAGAACCTGCATTTTGGGCTAACACAATATTTTAGTATATGTGCTTGATAATTTCTATTTAACAAGCATTGGTCCTGTGCAGCAAGGATAAAACCTTCAATTTCAGCTTTCAACCCTTTCCTACGTAGCCACTGATGGATACGGTTTTTGTCTACGTCAGATTGTTTGGTACGGGCAGAGTATTGGCCATGAAGCGGTTTATCTTGCCATTGTTTCTGTATCTGGTCGGTTGCTTTTCTTTTTGCTTTCTTTTTTATGTATTTTGCAGCTTCAGTCGTTGTATTGGGCTTTACTTGTATTTCTGCATCCATTTGAAACTCCATTCTGAACTTATTATTATTATTATTATTATTATTATTATTATTATTATTATTATTATTATTATCATCATCACTTTAAAGGCTATTTTTATAGGATACTCGTATTTGATTAGACGTCATATTTAATTCTTAAACAGTATATTTATTTGTTTTCGATTACCGGCCTGAATGTTCGAGAAATGGTTTTAAAGAAAAATTATAATCTGTGGTTGGATTCAAAAATCCGGCATGCTCTGACCGTTTGAACTACAAAGAACCAATCAATCAGATAAGATCGAAATCATACGTTTAAGGGAAACTTCTCTCGTCATATATCTGAAGTATTTAATATCTGCACAGTTTCGCATCCAACCGTAAAAAAGCGAATTTTGTAAAGACAAAGGTAGAAGAAAATAAATCGATATAATGTTGAATAAATAAACGAAGCGTCCGCTGAAATACGAGTATCTACTAAAATCGGGTTTAAAATGATTCAAAAAATCTGTCGGATTAATAAAGTTCCATTATTTGTTTAGAAAATCTGCTTTGTTTACGTTTGGATACGAAACTGCGAAATTGGGAAATATTTCTGTTGATCTTTTTTTTTATTTCAGAACATTTTAGAAAAGTTCTTTCAGCCGTAAGAAAAAAAAAAGATCAATAAAAACCATACCTAAAGAAGAACACTTCGGTTGGTCATCAAGCAAGCCTGTCTAAATGAATGACTACTACCAGAATATCCTTAATATGTCTTTTTATTTCTAATGAAAGCGGTGAAATATGTCTAAGTATGTAGAAATATTCATTTTCTTTCTGCAGTTGAACTTGTGCTCGTATTTTTCGAACTCTTACTTAAGTCAGCCAAAATTTGTTCCAAATGGGAATTGCATTGAAGCAACAAATATCCAGTTGTCCTCGCCTTACTTCCAATATTAAAGTCGACAAAGTGCAACTTCAAATACGATTGTGAGAGCGATATAATTTATTGAGTTTGGCATTCCCAACAAATCATATCTGCCCAGCAGAAATCACTCACTCAGCTTCTTAAGATTGGTTTCATCTCAAAGGGATTATCCTAATCCTATTTAAAGAATTTAATCTGTAACACAAATATTGTTAGCCTCTAAAGCTAAGCAGTTGTTTCTCTAGGTAAGAATTTTATGTTCAAAGTCGAAAATAATACTAATAAAAATACTACATCAACAAGATCATTCGTTTTTGACTAAAATACTTTGATAATAACAGGTGCCTATTGTTCTAAAATTATCAAATCTTCTTACACTTGAAATATCCTAGGTGTGACGATAAACTATATCTGACAGCAAGGGCTCTGATCAGGAGGTTTTAAGGAGCATGTAACCTCTTAATTGCTGTTGTTACCAAGTTCACCCTGACCCAGTGTGCTAGCACCTGTTAAGGTCGCAGTTATACGCAAATAATTAACCCCTAAACTGGGTTCAAAACATTATGAAATTTTAAAAATACATTTTTATAATAAAAAATAGCGGCAAGACATTGTTGAAAAACGAAATATTACTAGTAATACATTTTTGAAAAAAAATTATTACCAGCAATACAATTTAAAAAAATATTCCAGCAATACATGTTTGAAAAAAAAAATATTACCAGGAAAACATTTAAATCTTGACATAAACAATCTTTCCAAAATTACGTCAATGACACTTATCTAGAAACGAATTTCTTACAAAGAATAGATATTCTATTCATACGAACTTACCCTAAAAAAGTTGCCGCCATGAAGTAAGACATTGAGCTTGATAGGCTGTAAGACAAAATAAGCCAAACCAAACCTCCCCTTGAAGCTGTGTTTTATTCAAATTTAGTAATTCACTTAGATTCAGATGAATAAATTATATCCGTCGCAAGTTATTTTATTTCTCTACCTAATATCTTATAGTTGTCATCCCTCACATCAGGATATTCCTTCTCTCTCCTTAGCCCTTTTCTCTCACCTGGTGGAGGTGGCGGCGATGACCCTGAATCAAAGAGAGTTTAACAAGCCTATTCGCGTGAATTTGATTTTGGTGGACTGCTTTGCGTAATGAAGACGCCCAAACACTTGGCCAGAAGCGCCTCCCGCGCCGCTCAAACGAAACTGAGACAGGCGGGATTTGGAAAAAGCTGGTTGCATCGGGCTGTCGGGTGGTTGGTCTGTCAAGGTCCGCCTTGGTAGCACCAGCCCGACTTAGCGGAAAGTGAACAAAACAGAATGGTGTCGGAATTCAACTCCCTACGCCGAATATAGTCTCCTATAACCGTTAAACTATGTGCGCATCGAATGTTTACCCTTAGGGAGAGTCTTGTCTTTTCTCGTTATAGCTTTTGGTCAGAAACTATTTGATAGAATCTGCTGTATGTTTCACAGTTTTTTTTTATTTCTTTTTTTTTATGAGCATATATTGCAAATGTGCCTTTTCACCAGTTTCACCATTTGCATGGGTAAGCGTCCATAATTGCCATATAATTTAGAGAATCGTTATTCTTTTCAAACTGGTTTACCTATTTTTACATGCCTACGTCTAGCTCTCGAGGCAATACCGTGTTTTGGTAATTCATTCACTAAGCTTGATACGAGAGTATGTAAGGAAACAAATGCAATTTGGTTTATTAAATAAGAAATAAAGAACACAGTCAAACATATACGTCAAGACGTCAGATATGTCAAGATATATCACAGGTTCAAATACTATTTCTCGATAAACCCACCACTTCTTTCAATGGTAGTGATCAACCAAATGGTTTCATGTATCCCAGCTTCAATAAAGTCAACTTGCTGTTGGTGAAGCTAATTTCTTGCATCAGTTTTTCACTTATTCATTACTTCTTTAACATTTTCCCCTCGTTAACACTTTTATTGGAGCAAAGAAATGAAGTTTCAGAGCGCCAAGTCAGGTGCTTATGAAGAAGTGAAAAGTGTTGTAAGCTACATTAGAAACCAATTGTGTTTTACAAAGCTGAATCATATAACCTCATTGTGTGGCGATTTCTAAGCTAATGTACATGTGGAAGAAGGCCGAAAGTGTGGGTCAACGAGGTTCGAAATCCCTACTCAGTCATAATCGCTCTAACGAAATAAGCTTGCTAACCATTACACCACACTGAGGTGCCTCTATGATAGAATGAGTAGTTAATAAATATATAGGAATAAAATAATTTACGAAAATTTTGAGGAAATGTTTCCACTGAGTTGAAGTGCTTACTGCTCAGCACAGAGATTGAACGTACAGTCACCAAATCCAGTAAACAACGATTTAATCGATGTGGCTGGTGTCTCTTAGTCCGACCTTCAACTCCTTCGTAACGGAGCGAGCAATACTAAAATATAAGAACTAGATGAGATATCCGTGGATAGGGAGTGGAATGAAGACTACCTGTGTAAATTAAATAAAGGGTTCTGTTCGAACCTACCTATATGTTATCCGGGAACACTTACACCTGATGAAACACAATGGCTGAAACTTTGAGAAAAAAATAGCAAAGACTATAAAATAGTAAAGACAATAATCACCGTGTAAATAGTTTTAAAAATACCTCATCATCTCAGAAATTTTGACAAAAAAAAAAATTAAATTTAAAAATGTTCAGTTTCAGCGTTTCAGGTCTTTCAATAATTATATTTGATGCTTACGTTTTTATATTTTTCCTCTATCTTTCCTACGCATGCATATATATATATATATATATATATATATATATATATATATATATATATATGTATATATAAATAAAAAAAGAACAGTAAGATATATAATCCAGTGGTCTTATATATATATATATATATATATATATATATATATATTTCTATGAAAATTTTTCGGACATTCAGGCCGATAAATTTTATTTAATACTGTTTATTATAAAGAAAGCATTTACTTAAATACTTGTATCTATAAAAAGAATGTTAAACATAAAAATGTCTAAATAATTGTCGGACTTGTCCATTTCTTAATGTATGACATCATTTGTTTACATTTCATACGCCATGAGCATTTATTAATGTACGTGAGAGATTCATGGAAAATTGAAGTTTATAAGCAGTAAATTCGATCATCAGTGGCCAAATCGGTCAAGGCACGTCAAGCTCAATGACGGTTCCGCATAGGACATAGGTTCGAATACTGTCGGAGGACGAATATTTTCCATGAAAGTTTTTCGGACATTCATTTAAAAATACTGCATTTACTTAAATACTTGTATCTATAAAAGGAATGTTAAACATAAAAATGTCTTTAAAAATATATATATATATATATATATATATATATATATATATATATATATATATATGTTGAGTACGATGCGTAAATTGTTGTCATTTCTATTTTATAATTTCCCGCTTCCACGTTGTTTATTATTGATTTTCTCGACGGTCCTAGGGACAGTTGGGCACCGTCTATGTGATAAAGGGCACCGCGTCACTTCATCCGATCAGAAATGTGGGATTGGCATTCGTGCTAGTCGCTTCCATACGAATATTTCAGACCGTTTGAGTATCAATCTGATAGCAGTGCAGAAGATTCGGAAAGAGTTTGAAGAGTCTAACGGTGAGTACGAAGGTGTTTGGTGTGATCACTAGTGATGGAGAAGTTGTGCCTCCATTCACCTCCCCACAAGGCCGCAGCCTCACCAAGTAGGACTACATCAAGGGCCTTGTGGATGTAGTGCTGCCCTGGGTGAAGTGAGTGATTGCTGGAATAATCTATGTTTGGCAAATGGACTCTGCACCATGGCACACACGCAGGAGAACAGAAAGAATGCCAGGATTATGACATTAATCACCAATCTAAACAGGAGAAGTGTGTAGAAGAGTTGTAGAAGATTCCGAAGTCGTCTGGAGGTCGTGGTTGAAGCCAATGGCAATTTTATTGAATATATTTATTCTTTAGTATTTAAAGATATTATATCTATGAAAATGAGAAGTCAGTATTATTTTCAATTTTGAGTCAATGAGACGACAATTTACCCAACACACCTTATAATTCCCACAACAACAACATTACTTTAGTCCGATGAAGCCTTTCGAGAGGAAGAAAATATTTTTCTTTTTCCATTTATTTGCCTAATATGTCATGATTGATATATTCAAAGTAAAAAGAATAAAAAAAAATGCCGGTGTCTTTTTATGAAGTGTAATTTCTCAAGGATTTTAAAATTAAAACCAGTCAACTAAATGCTGAAGTAAATTTTATTTTAATTATTGCAGGAACTGTCATTCTGAATTCATTTTCTTTGTGTTCTCGAAGAATTAAATAAAAATGTATTTAGTGTCATTGCTTCATTTTATTTTGTTCTTTTCGTCCTCGGCTATTTTCGGAATTACTTCTGGTAATCCATCCGACAGGAAAATCCAAGAATCAATCTGCAAATACCCTTTATACTTCCATTTCATTTTCAAGCCGTAATCAGTATCAGACATTTTTTTTTTATTTTGAAACTTAACAATATATTTTTCTCTTCTCCATTCGGAGAAAAAAGCTCCAAATGAAAAGGTAGAAAAAATTTGACTTCATATAAATAGAAAAAAGATTATATGGTTGTAGTCGTCACATGCAAAAGTCAGAACTTTGATTAGATTGGGCTAGATAATATATGGAATTTACTCTCCCGTAAGCTTCTTAAAGATTATCAGGACTTCCGAAATTCAACTAAAACCAAGATCTTGTTTTATGCGGACTAAATTTATATTATTTAGTAGCGTTCGATATTTGAGAACGGAAATTTAAAATGTCAAAGTTTGCAGTTCTACAGATTAAAACGCGTTAAATAAAATATTCTCAAAATCTCGATGAATTTGCATTAAAAATAATAATGCTTAAAAAGATTTAAAGAACAGATCTCATTATGATTGGTTTATTGTTTGTTTGTTTAGCGACACATCAACTCATTTATGGGTCATTTAATGCCAAAATTTAATTTTCTTTTGAGCTTTGAAGTAATAAAAATATGATGATATTCTGCTTTCACAATTGAATACATGGTGGATAAAACTCAGCTTTTGGGCATATACATGTTTGTGTGGATATCATTTCTAGAGCCAGTGATGAGTTTTTATTTTGCATCTTTATAGAAGTTATATTTTGGAATGCAGTTTGATTTTTAAGAAATTGTAGGATATTCTATGGATGAATGTCAAGAAAGTGTTCTTTCATGCTGGTTGTTTGGTTGATTTTGTTTCTCATATACAGACCTCTATGGGCAATTTAATGCCGAAATCTAAATATTTTGAACACAATTTCATAGGTTCAACTAAATATATTCTGAACGCACTTGTATGCTTTCAACTACAAATAAAATGTATTGTTGGCCATTTTGCTACAAAATGGATTGTTGGCAATTCTGCTATAAATTGTATATTTACTTGTCATTTTACTATAAACTAGCAGTATAACCCGTCTTGAACCAAGTGTTTCATTACTGGGAATTTTTACCGTTCAATTGAAGCAGCTTTAGTTTAAAGTTAGCCCACCCGAAAATCAATATTAATAACAACAATTGGATACAATTGAGGCAAATCCACAAATGGTGGGGGTGGGGGGGTGTTAACAATTTGAATAGAGGGTGGCCAGAAATTTTTTGCGTTCTCAATCTTGCAACCTATTCCGTGGCCATAATAATAATAATAATATACGATGAATTTTACTGTTAATTTTTTGTAATTCTAATAATCTTTTGCGTTAGATTTCAACTCTCTAAATTCATTGTACGCTGTTTTTAGAGACATTAAATTTTGCCTTTGATTTTTGCACAAAATGTAAAAAATCATTTTTTTCCATTTTTTCCATTCAAGGTTGTAATTTGTTCCTGACAATTTGGACTCAAAACCGGCTCTGAAGAATTATCTATTAAACAAACAAACAAACAAACAAAAAATAATTGACGAAATCGGATAAAAACTGTGGAAACGCATAAACAACACACACACACACACACACGCACACACACACACACATTCAAACACATTTTGAGAATTATAGATATAGATAGGTATTATTGTTCATTTTACTTTAAATAGGTATTATGGTGATATCTTCCAATCATTTTGAACATTTCTAATGTTGATGTACCTTTTGAAAGTTCAGATTTTATAACAGAATTCTGAAAGGCCGTTAAGTCACAAATGTAAACCATAATTGCACGATTATAAAGTCACTCATTAATAATTTCGAACAATGAAATATCGTATTAATCATGCAAATGGCTGCGGTCTGTTTACACTTGCGCAGAAATTTACAGTTTTTACACATCACACGCATATAACGATCGCCATGATTCAATGAACATTCTATTATATTCTACCGTGGAGTTTTCGAATAAAATGGAAAAATGTAACCTCGTTAATAATTCGTTATACAGTCTATGCCTATATATATATATATATATATATATATATATATATATATATATATATATATATATATATATATATATATATCATTCATTCATACAAAAATTAGATTAGTAAAGTTAATGATATAAAATGGAGAAAACTTTTCGCAAACCAAAATTTTAAAGTTGCATTAACGTACAAACCACTCAATGAATGTTATGATCCTTGTTTTTAATAACTGCAAGCTGTATAAGGTCTTTTTTTAATTTGCTAGTACTGTACATACAGTCATCCTCAGGCATGGAAATTATTTTGTTTTTAGTAAATCTAAGTAGCATTAGAGAAGAAAGATTAAATGCGAATCGAAATATGTTTTTTTTAGAAATGTGTTACTGTTAACGTATGAAAACTTTTGGAGCGTATATATATATATATATATATATATATATATATATATATATATATATATATATATATATATATATATATATATATGTATTAAATTAATTTCCTCGTCAAGCGAATTTTTGACTCCAAAATTCGCTTGACTAAGAAATGGAACTAATGTCTTTAATTTGGTAACAAAACTGAATTCAAAGGCTTTGGCTTCCATTTTTGAAACATGTTTATCACTGTGTAGCGAAGAAAAACATATTTTAAACCAATTAATTTAAAATATTAATGCTCTGTAAATTTACATTGAGCACTATTGTGTAAAAATAAAAATATCTATAAGAACACCGGATTTTATATCTTACTGTTCTTTCTTTTTATTTATATATACATATATATATATACATATATATATATATATATATATATATATATATATATATATATATATATATATATATATATATTAAACATGTAGTATTGAATGTTAAAGACAACATAGTCTTGCATATTTTCTTTTTAATTTTCTCATAATCTCTAATGAGACTTTTTATTTGAAAAGAATTTCGAAATATGTATTGTCCATACATTAGAGAATATGAGAAAATTCAATAGAAAATATGCAAAACTATGTTGTCTTTAACATTCAATACTACATGTTTAAAAGAAAAGTTGCTGCCAAATTACACACATATATATATATATATATATCGCACATTTATTTCTCGGTATAAATGACATATTAATTATAAATATATTTCTTTCTCACTGGTAGAGCAAATCAGAGTTTAATGCACAAGACAATCTCCAGCTTCTGATTGAAAAATGGTAAACAATTTATCAATATATATATATATATATATATATATATATATATATATATATATATATATGAATACAGACAAAAGAAAATCTTATATTAGCCGAAGCGTTTCGTCATCTGAGGAACATTATCAATCCAAATATTTTTAACATGTGACAAGAGTGAAGATGTTATTATTTTTTTTCAAAATTTTGGTATAGCATTTCTAATGAATATTTATCAGGATAGAGGAATATTCATGAACAATCCTGTATTTTGGCTCTTGCACAAAATAAAATCCTTACATTTGCTTTGGTAAATTCCCTCACAGGACGAAACGCGTCAGCTAAGATAAGTTTTCTTTTTGTCTCTAACATATTGTACTCTATCTGAAAATTTATTTACACATATATATATATATATATATATATATATATATATATATATGCGTGTGTGTGTGTGTGTGTGTGTGTGTGTGTGTGTGTGTGTGTGCGTATGCGCGCGGGCGTATGTCTATAAAATGACCCCATGAATAAGGACAAAAGGAAAGGTTTTCTTTTAACAACGCTTTCTGATCTCTGATGAACTTTGTCATCAAGTTTCAAAGTTCAGACTCGAGACTACTTGGTGTCCGATTGTTCAATCTTGATAGGCGAAGAGTAACAAAGATCAACATGATAAAATTGGGCAACATATTCATTAACTTCATGGAAAATGATATGATCATCATCCTGAAATAGTCATAAGAATATTTCAGTCCATCATTATCTGTGACTTTGCCATATAAAAAAAAACTAAAGTACTTGTCATAATGTTTAGGATTTAGTATTGGCGTAAGGGATAGCAGTTTTCTATGCTAAACCAGGAAATTCCGTTCCAGTTCGTTATACTCAGTTACTCACAATTACTTTTGAGAAATTCATGAATGCAAGTCAGGTCAGGTTTGCCGTATTTTCCGGTTTGGAAGACGCACCCAATAGTGGAAAGAGATTTCTAAGAAAATAATGTCATTCGCATAAAACAACATATTTCCCATGCGCTCCGCACATACTGGCGGCACGTATTGTTTACATTAATCACTCGTCCTATTTTGTTTGTATGGCAATGACATGCTAGTGAAGAGCAGAAAGTTTCCTGCCGCTGCTAATAACCAGAGCATGTTTAAGTTTATGGCTGGGCTGCAGGTGGGTTTATAGTAATGGAAATTCTTGTAACAGCTACGTAATGAGATTGCATCATATAAAAGGCTGAATTAGATAGCTAACATTAGAGTGTAATGACTCAACACAAAATCCACGTCCCTATTAGTCCAGCCAATTACTTGAACCTGGGCGTTGCCTTACATTCGTCTTGGGAGATGCACATATATTTTATGGTATTTTGTAGGAAAAGAAATGAATCATGTAAGCCGGAACATGCGGTAAATAGAAGAATATAGTGGGCTCTTAAATTTTGGTTGGGAGCCAGTTGTAGAGAATGCAAACTGAATTCAAAATCATTTGTAACACTAGTGAAGCACCTGCTATGCAGATAAATAAATGATCATGTAGTTCACAATGACACCAGTATAGCTTCATAATGATTAAAACTACAAACAAATATACCTTGTCATTTAAATGGTAGATCTCGTAAGCGGAATTTATCTGTCAAAGAATATGATAATTTAATATAAGGAACTAAACGGAAGGTGCGACACTGAAATCCGAAGTTGCATTGGAATAACGAACGTGGCCTTCCAAAAACTAAGCAAAGTATTAAGAAACAGGAGGGCTTTTTTAGAAACAGAGGAAAGTGTGCTGAAATGTTATATAATATCGGTAAACCTATATGGCAGAGAATTCTAGGCAATCTCCTCACAGATAAAGAAGAGACTTGAAGCTACAAAAATTTGCTTCTACGGAACGATTTTGAGAATAAAAGGATTGGATATTCAAATAATATCAAACTTTTAACGAAAATGGAAACAAGAAAGAACTCATATTTAGTCTACAATTTCATAACGAGAAAGAGGGCTTAGAGAAATTGACACTCATAGGGTATATTTAAGCCAAGAGAGAGGATGACACTTAAGCCGTGCCAAAGGAATTTGTGTAAACGGTTGGCATAATAGAGGCGAGACGGGCCAAGAAAAACCTCCGAATTACAAAAGAAGAATATATGTCGAGTCATGGTGGGCCACGTCCTGAAGACCGACGTCCTGTATTTAAAATTAAAAACAAATGTGATTACTTAACACAAATGCATTGCTGGAATAATTGAATCCATAAACCTAGGGTCCAGTGCTTCTACCGTATACTTTAAGATTCTTGATAAAATCTAAAGTACCAGCGATATTATTATGGTTAACCTGGTGTCTCAGCTTCAGTCACTCTGTCACTGCCATAATGTGACTTCCTCATGTCTTTTCTATGAATACTTCCATAGTAATTGTCCGTATAAACTATTCGCTATGATACCTAGAGATTATGAAATTAAGCGTAGAAATAGACTAGAGGCAATGTCTCACAGTTAAATTGGCTAGATTTATCTGTAATTTCTATGTTAACAGTTTATTTTCCCACACTTCTTGCTTGCGGAAGTTACTTCTGGCTCCATGGTTCCCGGTTGAGTCAACCGGGAATCATGGAGCCGGCAGAGGACCAGACCGAGACATTCAACATGAAGAGGATCTGCGACATGCTGTCAGGAGGGCCCAACTAGCCTCGCCACTCATCTGTGACTCCTCACGACTGTTCAGGAGTATACAGGGTGTTCACCGCCATCTACGCCAGCGCCACCAGGGCGGAGAAAGGGAATAAGGAGAGATGACTACGATCCCGATGCTCGAATGGGAACGGGTGCCAACGACGAATCTCAAAATCTTTACTAAAGACGAAAATGAGTTGAAAGGTATCCTCAATATTGCATTCAAGAAAGGGAGATCTATCTACCTTCTTTCAAAAAGATTATGGAACTGGAACAAGCAGAAGCCTATAAACACCAAGAAATCAGGGAAGGAGATGGAATACCGCATATACAAATTAAGGAAACAGTAATAAAATATGCTACAGTCATGTGCGCCTGGTGTTAAATCAGTTATGGGTTATGTTTGATACACGCGTAGGTGATCATGTATCTTTCGATACATAACTGAAGAGGCAGATATTTTTTCCCGCAGTAGGTTGCCATTTTTTTCTGCGGTAGACCTGTTGGTCTCTAAGGCTATAGATCCCGTTCTGTCCCGCTATTTACCAATGGGTGGGAAGAAGAAGAGGATTCATACCTTTCCCAAGGGTGTTAGCACGTAAGCAAATGTAATGGTTCCACTGGAATTCGAAATCGGCTCTCTGATTCCTCAAACCGAGCCGTAATCCATTACTCTCTCGTTCGAGCCGATTTCACAAAACAGAATATCAGCCATAAACATTTTCCCTTTGGTGCAATATAGTTACAACATCCTTAACAAGACCATAGCTGTCATTAAGCGAATGGATGCCAAAACGAGAACGCTTCTCATTTGCATTCGCATTCATCATTCCAAGGCTGATTTTGATCGTCTTTACGTGTCCAGATCCGTAGGAGACAAAGGAATAGTTACATTAGAACTGTCTCCCCAAATTAAAATAATCACTCTTCAAAGATACCTGGAATATAACAGAAAGAATAAACAAGATTAAGTAATAACGGAATTAAACAAATTCAAAATGTTATTTCACGTGAGTGAATATAAGACTCGGCCTGATACAGTAATTCAATATCTGTACTGGAAAACTTGCAACTTTTATGAGAAGGAATCTGCAAGAAACTAGTTGAATATCACCCAGCCCGGTTACAAAGACAGGACCTGTATAAATACTTTGGAACTTTACAATACACACAGACAGAAAAATCAAAGCTAATCGGACAGACATCGTGATCAAACACCACAAGAACAGAATGTGTCTACTTATTGACATGGCATCTTTGAAGATTTTCCAAAAATCTATCAAAATACATGGAGTTTGAAGATTTTTTGTAAAAGTTTTTGTAAATCAAAAACCTGTGATGCATGAGGACATCAATAATTCCAGTTGTAGTTGGAGCCCTCGGTTCGATTGATAACGTTATAGACTCATTGAAGGGATCCCTGATAGCGCTTACCTTAAAGAAATTCCAAACAAGTTGTACTCGCAAGTACAGGTCACACATTACGAAGAGCTTTACCTATGTCAAATGTGTGTGATCAGGGATAATATCATGAAGCCATTTCTGATTTTAGCTGTCTGGTTAGGACTCGGAAGGAAATGTGTATACAACAAAAATCAAACGTAATAATAATAATAATAATAATAATAATAATAATAATAATAATAATCTACACTGGGAAATCTGCAATTTTTACGGAAGTGAAACTGCAAGAAATTAGTATGAAGACTACCAAGCCCGGTTACGTAGATAGGACCTATAATATTTTTATGGGTCTTTACAATACACAGAGACAGAACAATCAAAGCTATTACCCATGACATCGTGATTAGAGACAGCAAAGACAAAAAATGCCTCTTTATTTATATGACAATCCCTGCAGACTTCAATGTATCTTTGAAGGTCTAAAAAAAAAAACTATGAAAATACGAGTACCTTGAAATGGAAATCTCAAAAATGTTGTGCATTGAAAATTCCAGTTCTAATTGGAACCTTCGGATTGATTGGAAAAAATTCCAATAGACTCATTTTGGGGATTCCTGGTAGTCCATGGCTTAAAGAAATACAACAAATTTTACTTACAAGTACAGTCCACACCTTACGAAGGGCTTTATTTATGTAAAATACGTGTGATTCTTTTTAGAACAGCTCAGTGGCAAATGTCATGATGCCATTTTTGACCTTAAGTCTCTGGGTGGAACATGTAAAGTAATGCGTACACACCAGAAATCAAAGGAAATCAAATGATAATAATGTAACAATATATCGATCATTATAACAATGCAATTTGACACCGAAAGCAAAGAAGCCAACAAATATCAAAACCAGTCATGAAAGTCTACAATTTTTACGTTTTCAATGACATCGGAAACTTTTCTATGGTCAATATCCAACGCATAACAGAGCATAGAATGTAAACTAAACGAAAGCGCATCTGTTGTTATAGGATTCGAGGTTCGAGGCTAAAACAGAAAAAGGTACATGCTGTCATTTTAGTGATCAGTTTATTTACAATAAGAAAAAAACCGTACATGTAAACATATTTAAAAATCGTGTTGAACCTAATTGTAAGGGTAAAATTGAAATTATCGATCATTTCATGGCATGATGTTCAGACGATTTAATGGATCGCGAATCGGACAATACCAACAACATGCAACCTGAAAACACTACCATCGAGTGGTATATTTCTATGTATCATCCTGAGCACAGAGACAGGTGCTATATACAAATTATAGGATTTTCAAACACACTACAAGAAAGAAAACTCCTAAAAGGCCAGTCATTACAGTAAAAGACTTTAACGAGGAAAAATGACTATTGATCGATATGTCTGTCCAAAATGACTGAAACTTTGCTCGAAAAGACATTTAAAGAACTTTCCAAATATAAAAAATACAGGAAATTGCTCTCATGCTGAACATATTTTAAAGTCATTCTGGTAATCCTAAACAAATAAAACATAATTAGTAAAATGTATTGAACTAGATTGGCAGATAGGTCTCATAATTTCATTTTCGCTTATTGCTATAATCGAAACTTTTGTGCTACTGGATATGATGGTGAAAAGTGCGAGGGTTTATGGTCCATTTTTACGCAACAATAGATTGTCGCACTATACAAATGTAATCTTTTGAAAAGTTTAAAAATCTTGCATTTAGGATGACAGGTTGAACTATACAACGAGGAAGAATCTTAGGCTACGTAGAAGGCCTACCAGAATTAGGCATGAAAGGAAGCAAAAGTATGAGATAATACTTCGTATAAGATATTTTACAGTAAATGTTTTTCTCGCCATTTTGAAGTAGCTTTGTACAAAAAAGAACGAAGACTATTTATTTGCTAGATCATATATCCAGGAAGTTGCTAAATAGTGCAATATTTGACTACGGTCGGCCCACTAGTATTTTGTAGAAGCTGGGGTCGCATTACTCATCTCTTATAGAAAAAAAAATCAGCTTTTTCACAAAAATAATCAGGGGTCGTAAAATACATGAAATACACTTATACACGATGATACAAAGTGTGATCGAAAAGTATCGGGACTGATCCTATGGAAACGGAGGTGAAAGCCGTTTGGCCTATATTAGCCTTGAAATCTATCGCAAATATACACTAAGTTATAACATTCTTTCTTACTTCTTTTGATCATAGCAATGCTTGGAAGGAAAGTGTGTAGAATATGACTGTCTCACCACACCACAAAATTTCCATCAATGACCATGGCTTTTGGCAAAGTACAACACTCTGCAGGTCCGACAACCACCATATATCCGAGATGTCGCCCCTTGCAACTTTTTCCTTTTCCAAAAATCAAATACCGCTTGAAAGGAACAAGATTTCAAGTCGCCGTGGGAATCCAAGAGAATGTGTCGAAGCAGCTGCTAGCTATCCCGTAAAAGAATTCCAATAATGATTCCATCAATGGAAACGACGATGGATAAGGTGTGTGGATTCAGAAGGGGACAAATTTGAATGTGTTCTATCTATCTATCTATCTATCTATTACTTTTTGTTCATATCTGAGAGAGAGAGGGAGAGAGAGAGAGAGAGAGAGAGAACGGAAGAGAGATAAATATTCAGTTTATTAATATCTATTTCTTCATATCTCTCTATTTATGTATCGCTCTATATTATCCAATCTCTTCATATCTATCTATCTATCTATCTTCGCATAGTGATCAAAAATATCGGGAATAATAATATGGTAACGGATCTGAAGTATGCAGAAAGGAAGACTCTTGGCACACATTGAATTTGAAAACTGTTGCGTATAAAAACGAAGTAGCAACTTTCTCGCTTATTTCCCTTGTTTATAACGGCCCTTTCAAGGAAGGTGTGTAGAGTGTGGTCGCCTCAGCACACCACAGATGTTCCATTAGTCACCATAACTTGTGCAGTGGTTTTGGTCCAAGGAGAAAATTCTCCAGGTCTGACAACCATCATATTACCCAGATGTAGCACCATGAGACATTTTCCTAATCAAAAATCAAATCCCACTAGCAAGGAACAAGATTTCAAGACCTTGAGACAAGCCAAGAATATACGTCGAGATGTTCGCTATCCTGAAAAAGGAGTTCCATGAAATATTCCGTCAATGAAAACGATGCTGAAGAAGTGTGTCGAATTGATAAGTGCTGTAGCTTTAATTTTATAGCAACAGACCCGATACTTTTTGATCAGACGTCGTAGACGCTTATGGATTCTTCACACGCACGTTTGGTTTGTGGAACTCTCATCCGCTGTCCTACTTTGCTGTCAAGTAAGATCTTCTTAAATTTAAATATTGATCCCTCTTCTTTTTCTTGCTCTCACTGTTTCATTTACTCTCAGTAATCTCCCTTGCGTCTTGGTGGATTGTATCACCTGCCTTGGTGTTAAACGATAGAAAATGAATTAATAAACAGAACCTTTGTAATCATAGGTACAACTTCTGTTATCTTCAGATTTATCTTCAGAAATGTCACCCAAAGCTCGAGAGTCACTCAATGTAGTGTTTTATTATGTGAGGTGTGTGATGTAAGCGATAATAAAACCGGTTTGTAGTGAAAATTTGGAGGATAATGTGCGAGATAAGAAAGAACTGAAAAATGAAGTAGTTAATTTGTAGTGGTCAGCCAATTCTATTAAGAATGTAGTGTTTACAGGAGTCTGTCTTACAAAGAAGCAGTTATTGGCGAATTTCTGTTTATAATTAGAATACGGAGGAAATGAGGACGATACGGATCCACAGAAGTAACATGAAGTTGGAGCGCTTTATAGGATCTAAAGAATAGATCTTATGTGATAAAACAGAAAAATGATTGCAACATTGAGATAAAGTGAGGCGATATAAAGGGGTGAAAGATGTGTACCTTCATTTCCGTGTGCGGGCGAGCGCTTCTCTCTTTCAGGCAGCGAAGATTATTTGTCTTGATAGTTTCCGCTAAATAATTGCATTCATAAAGTCAGCTCCTCTCAGCTGACCTTTTTTGTTAGCGCTGGTTGACACGTTTCTTGGGAGGTCCATTTCTTTCAAATGACCTTCTTTGTTAAGACTGTAATAGTTAAAAGGATATCCGGAACATCCTGCAAGTGTGTCTTTAAGATGTCATCTAACTAATGATATCGCGAAAAACACTTACTAAATTTTTAGAGTAACAACTCTGGACGATTGGATGGATATAGCAAAGGATAAAACAAAAGCCGATACATTGCAATCATCCCTACAAATACGTTTGTTTAAAGATACAAACATGGTTATTTTTTCTTTCAGAAACCAAAGCAAAACATTTTGAATTGATATGTTACACCAACTTTCATTAGTGTATTCAAAGGCGTAAAAACAAAAAGGGTGATTAACAGTAATATTTCATTTTATTTATTGAGCAATAAAGCCTAAGGGTTTTTCAAAATCGATAATAGTTGTAAAGTTGAATCAGTTTAAATAGCAGGTTCTATTGCACCTGCGTATTCACTAAAGATACGTTAAAAGAATTTAAATTTTTTCAAGCGTCGAGTAGATTTTCTTATCGGTAATAATTTCTCCAAGGAAGGAGACCTAGTATACTTGAAATCATTCATTGATTCTTCGTGTGTAGATTTATTAGGAATGCGATAGCCGATTCCAAAATTAAATGATAGGTAAAAATATTTTCTCTGATTCCTTCCGTCATTCTTTTCTATACCTTTCCATGAAATGCATCATTTTAATAATAACATTTCTTGAAATGACATCTTAATTATACCTATTCTTGAAATGACATCTTCTTAATAATACCTTTTCTTGAAAAGGCATCTTCTTAATAATACCTATTCTTGAAATGGCATCTGCTTAATTATACCTATTCCTGAAATAGCATATTAATAATAACTTTTCTTGAATTGGCATCTTCTTAATTATACCTTTTCTTGAAATGGCATCTTCTTAATTATACCTTTTCGTGAAATGACATCTTCTTAATTATACCTTTTCGTGAAATGGCATCTTCTTAATAATACCTTTTCGTGAAATGACATCATCTTAATAATACCTTTTCTTGAATTGGCATCTTCTTAATAATACCTTTTCTTGAATTGTCATCTTCTTAATTATACCTTTTCTTGAATTGGCATCTTCTTAATAATACCTTTTCTTGAATTGGCATCTTCTTAATTATAACTTTTCTTGAAATGGCATCTTCTTAATAATACCTATTCCTGAAATTACAGCATCTTTATTATACCTTTTCTTGAATTGGCATCTTCTTAATTGACCTTTTCGTGAAATGACATCTTCTTAATAATACCTTTTCTTGAATTGGCATATTCTTAATTATACCTTTTCTTGAAATGGCACCTTCTTAATTATACCTTTTATTGAAATGGCACCTTCTTAATAATACCGTTTCTTGAAATGACATCTTCTTAATAATACCTTTTCTTGAAATGACATCTTCTTAATAATACCTTTTCTTGAAATGGCATCTTCATAATAATACCTTTTCTTGAATTGCCATCTTCTTAATTATACCTTTTCTTGAAATGGCATCTTCTTAATAATACCTTTTCTTGAAATGACATCTTCTTAACAATACCTTTTCTTGAAATGGCATCTTCATAATAATACCTTTTCGTGAATTGGCATCTTCTTAATTATACCTTTTCTTGAAATGGCATCTTCTTAATAATACCTTTTCTTGAAATGACATCTTCTTAATAATACCTTTTCTTGAAATGACATCTTTCTAATTATACCTTTTCTTGAATTGGCATCTTCTTAATTATACCTTTTCTTGAAATGGCATCTTCTTAATTATACCTTTTCGTGAAATGACATCTTCTTAATTATACCTTTTCGTGAAATGGCATCTTCTTAATAATACCTTTTCGTGAAATGACATCTTCTTAATAATACCTTTTCTTGAATTGGCATCTTCTTAATAATACCTTTTCTTGAATTGTCATCTTCTTAATTATACCTTTTCTTGAATTGGGATCTTCTTAATTATACCTTTTCGTGAAATGACATCTTCTTAATTATACCTTTTCGTGAAATGACATCTTCTCAATAATACCTTTTCTTGAATTGGCATCTTCTTAATAATACCTTTTCTTGAATTGGCATCTTCTTAATAATACCTTTTCTTGAAATGACATCTTCTTAATAATACCTTTTCTTGAATTGTCATCTTCTTTATAATACCTTTTCTTGAATTGGCATCTTCTTAATTATACCTTTTCTTGAAATGACATCTTAATTATGCCTATTCTTGAAATTGCATCATCTTAATAATACCTTTTCTTGAATTGGCATCTTCTTAATTATACCTTTTCTTGAAATGACATCTTCTTAATAATAACTGTTCTTGAAATGGCATCTTCTTAATAATACATTTCTTGAAATGGCATCTTCTTAATTATACCTTTTCTTGAAATGACATCTTCTTAATAATACCTTTTCTTGAAATGGCATCTTCTTAATAATACCTTTTCTTGAAATGACATCTTTCTAATTATACCTTTTCTGGAATTGGCATCTTCTTAATAATACCTTTTCTTGAATTGGCATCTTCTTAATAATACCTTTTCTTGAAATGACATCTTCTTAATAATAACTGTTCTTGAAATGGCATCTTAATAATCTTTTTTCTTGCCATAGCATACTCGCAATAAACTAAATGAACACGACAATAATTATACTATAAATAAAAGATTGCCATGTGGCTGAATGGATAAAACTTTCGTTTCTAACCATGAGACTCGCGTATGAAATTAATCATGGTAGATTTGTCAGGAATGTGAGGTTCTCTGTCTGGAAGCGAAAATTCCTGAAAACAATACCAAGACTTGTGAGTGAATTTGGGTAGACGGAATTATTTGGAAGCCGTCGCCAGTTGTGCTAGCATGAAGTCATAAGTCATCATGACCGAGGGTTTGAGTGTGCTGGACATCTTCAGACTTTTGATTACGCTAGATAACGCGCACTTCCCCAGAAACTCTAATTAACATCTCCTCAGCATAGTTACAGTATAGACCACAGGTGGGCTTTGTGTGTTTTGCACAAAAGGCGTCTATAATGTTGTTGAACTAGCCGCCATAGTAGACTGGCATCCCCGGAGAGTGGCTACGATATTTTTAATAAATAAACAGAATACATGCAATATGTGGTTTGTGTATACCATGATTTCCAACATTATGAAAAATATTGGATAATCAGTTTTTACGGTTTAGCTACCTTTTAAATAAACTAGGTTATTTAAAGCCAGAAAATAGTTTTAGATTGTAAGAGTATTTTTGAGGTGATAATGGTTTAGTGATTCAAATGTTATTAGATAACCCATAGCTGGGGGAGGTGATGCGTATTCATACCTTTTGCAAGGGTATTTGCGCGTAAGGGAATATAAGGAAACCAACTGGAATTGGAAATCGACTGTTCGATTAACAATAAAAATCACATCAAAGCTTACAACGTTTGTTATTCCAAACAGTCAACTATCTAGGTACTGACCAGGCTCGGCGTTGTTTAATTTCGGTGATCGTAAGGGAACCGATATTTCAATGTGATATTGCCGTAGGCAAGAAGAAGAAGAAAAAGTTACTCTGTAAGAATAGTCTTTACGTTACATTTGTAAAAGCGAATAATATGAGAGCGCCAACTGCGTGTAGACAAAAATACACACTTACAGTCTTTTCATAAAGGGAAAAAAGGAAAACCCACACAATATATATATATATATATATATATATATATATATATATATATATATATATATATATATATATATATATGAAGTAGTAGACGTATTTATATATGTGTGTGTATGTGTGTGCGAAGTAGGAGTTGCACCAGTCTATTAAGGTGTCATTGAAAGTCACCTCCAAACATTATCGATTTCATCTCGGTTTGAGCCGAGGCCTCAAGAGAGCTATGTGTGACGGTCACTGGCCAAATGGTTGAACTTTGCAAATATTTCGAAAAAATATTAAGCACCTAGATGTCTGTAAAGGTGAGAATTATGATTGTTTTGGATCGTGAGATTATAGTTGGTCATCCATGCAGACGCCTCTCAGGTCTATTTAAGTTTCTTCAACACCCACAGCCAAACTGATGCTGAGCGAAAATTAGTTAAAGTTTCTTGGAGCCAGTGTAAAATCTGACATGATTGAAAAAGGCCAACGCACTGAAACCGATGGTCACAAGGATTTTGCTATAGAATAATCATCGATGAATTCCTCGGCTTTCATTCATAAACCTTATGTCAACAATGTGGGATTGATCTCAGACATTTCCTTTCTGTACCGAGTGGACTTGACCCCCAAAACTTCGGTTTAAATATAGTTACAAAGTATCACATATTCATGAGTGAAATTGCTAAATCTAAGAGATAGAGCCTGTATAAGTGTAGACACTGAAATAAACACCGAATGACGACAGTCTATTTCATGCTTCAATGAAATGTTCATATCATCTTAGAGTTGACCTAATATATATATATATACATATATATATATATATATATATATATATATATATATATATATATATATATATATCAATTTCTGATAACCCTGGCGAGTGTTTTGAAAACTCGGGATTCTAAATTTGCAATCAATCATTTAAGTGTATTTTACTTGTATTAAATCTCACTCACTTCTCTCTCTCTCTCTCAACACACACAGACACAGACACAGACACACACACACACACACACACACACACATATATATATATATATATATATATATATAAATTATTTTCAGGTAAAGTGTATTTGTAAAGGAACAAAGTGAATAAAAAATAAGAGCACTATTTACATTATTCGGACTATTGCCCTCATCTTTGTCACAATATTTATTACAGCGTTTCAGCCGTTATACGTTCCGACCTTGAGGACACATGGCAAAGTGGATAAAGGCGTTTGTTAGATCCAGTGACAGGACCGAAACAGTGTGAGTTCAATAACTGGTTAAGGCAGTGAAGAACTTGTAGAGGGGAATTAACAGGAGATAACTGATAACTGACATCCATTATACACGGCACGTGGAACTAGAACAGTCTACCCCAGTGAGCGAAATAAAGGGTTCAGTTCGCCATTCCAACCAACTGATGAAGGCCGGAGACTACAACGGCCGAAACGTTGTAATAAATATGTCGACAAAGATGAGGACAATAGTATGAATAATGTAAATAGTGTACATAATACCTTATCTCAGTAATATAGACAGATACTGAAAAAATAAGAGGTAAAACAATTCTTCGTCCACGCGTTTCATCATCTGATAAAATCATTCAAAGGACGAAACAAGTCACTTAAGAATAGTTTTTCCTATTGTCCTATACATATATATATATATATATATATATATATATATATATATATATATATATATATATATATACTCGACTCTACCGTCAAATTCGACGTATGAGGGTCAAGTAGATCAGTTCCTAGGAAACTGACAGCCCGACACCAGCACATGAGATTTGATTATAGTGGTGAAGGTTTTTTGCAGGACCATCCACACTTTTTGAAGGGCTGAATACAGAGACTGGTTTCACTACGTGCCACAAGGCCTCCAAACAGCCCTCCGCAGGTTTTGAATTCAGAGTTTTCCTTCTCCTAGACTAGTTGCCATCCAAGGCTGTAGAACATAGTCTGTCCTGCTATTTACCTATAGCTTTGGCTGGTATCTTTACTGTATCGTGCCTCCTATAATTATATATATATATATATATATATATATATATATATATATATATATATATATATATATATATATATATATGTGTGTGTGTGTGTGTGTGTGTGTGTGTGTGTGTGTGTGTGCAAATATGTAGAAAAATAAGAAAGAACACGTTAGGTAAATAATCTGGGGTTCGTTAGTTTTTTTTTAAAAACAGTGCTGCATATGGAAGTAGAGCTTAAATTATAATTATTTTTAAAAAAATGATTCCTTCGAAAACAAGAGACAAAAACCTCTATATAATTATTGAAATTAAACTGAATTAAAGTATCAAGCCCTGTTTCATCCTCATCGAAAATCTAGGAATAACCAGTCTTGAAATTTACGCATCTTTATAAGCATGTTCATTCGCAAAATTAAGTACTATGGAAACGGCTGGGGCGACCATTTTGATAAGGGGCAGAAGAGTTAATTTGTATCTACATATCAGTCACCTTCGGAAAGAGGTCAGAAGAAAGAAAGAGGGCCGGGGTGTCCATTTCAAAGCAAATGATGGCATTCATGTACGCACATCGTCTGGTCAGTCACAGCGAAAGATGGCTTTTGGCCACCATATTACGTCTTTAACTGTCTGAAGAATTTTATTTTATTTATTTATTTTTATAGTTTTATATTGATACAGTTATTGGATATGAGAAACCCATTTTCCTTAAAAACTTAGAGATTTATTTAAAAAATTACAAAAGCAAGCAGTACTGGTTGACTGATTAATAAATGCTGAACGTTTCTCATAAGTAAACTGCTAATTTACATTATTTACATTATTCGGCTTGATATCTTCATCTTCATTGCCATATTCCCAACGTTTCAGTCGTTGTACGCTCCGGCCTTCTTCAGTGGATAAAGGCGTTGTTTAGATGCAGTGACTAAACGCAAAGGGATTGAGTTCACTATCAGACTACAGCAGTGGTGAACCAAAAAACTTGGAAAGTTGAGTTAAAAGGGAAATAACTGAGACATCCGGAGGAGGCGTGTCACGTGAAACTGGAACAATCTACCCCAATGAGATGAGAATAACACTCCGAATAATGTAAATAATGTAAATAATCATAAAACCTCATCTCAGAGATATCGACCGAACAGCTAATATTACGAACCATTTGGATTAATGCTCTTCGTCTTCTATGTACCATGTTCATTCAAAACGTTGGAGATCATGGCGCTCCACAACTTCATGGAGCTCTTTGTAAATCTTGTTTTTTTCTTTCTCTCATAAACATCCTCTTCTGCCCACGATGTTACAATTGTCTGTGTGTTTGTGTATATATTTTCTGGTTAAAGACAGTTTGCTACTCTCCTTTCTCTGTAACAATGTCTTCGTTATGGAAGAGATGGACACTTGGAAAATGACTATGAAGATTGTAGGTGCAAAAAGAAAACCAATAAAATAAGCAACCGAATCAAAGAGCTGAGTATAAAGTAATAAGTGCGCATATGTTTAATTATATACATGTGTAAAAACATTAATCGTGGGCGCTTAACCAATTCAACATTTTTACGTTATATCTAAACTAATGATAGAGATAATAATAATGTTCACATTGGGCAGAATTATCAGAGTGGTAAAGAATCTGAGAGCACTTGTTGTCTCTTGATCCCCCACGAACAACGTAGCCTGAACAGAGACAAACTATCATTTTTGCAAGAATTAGTGAGCAATAAATAATTTTGCAGTCCTCATAGTATTTAGTACTGTTGAAGTTATCGCTATGAAATCAAATCTTTGACTTTTTTTTCTGTTTATTAAGTTATTATTCATCCGGTTATAGGTAATTATATGAAATATATGTTTATTCATTATTTGGAAATACAATAAATTAAAAATCTCTATATGTACGAGCATATGCTTCCCGCCCCCATTTTAAGTATTTGTTATTTTACTCATGAAATTGTTTTTTTTTTTCATCATAATAGGAGTATTTTTATTAAATAATAAAACATTTCATTTTTCCCCAAAATTAAAAAAAACAAAATATACACCCTTTAAACTATACTTTGTGTCATCTCACCTGTTTGTATTTCTCCCCAAAATTTGGTTTCGATCAGTCAATATATGTTTATTTATAGGGTGTGATTAGCGGACGGACAAACTAACGGAAATCACATAATTTTATATATAGATACAGTCACTGAAAATTCGCAATATATAAAAGCCTGAGAGAATGTGTCTTGTTCTTAGACTGTTTCCAAATAGAGCTAATCAACATGTTGCAATTCTCAGAGGTGGAAAATTGTGATCAGTAACAGACAATAAATACATTAATATATTTTTTTCCAAGAAACATTCGGGCATCAGTTTATTGATTGCCCAAGAAGAAAAGTAATATTTTATCTCTAGAAAAAAAACAACAACAACAAAAAATCTCGCAGCGTTATATCTCAAAGTATAAAACTGAAGAATGTCGTTGTTGGAAGTCTTTCACATATTCATATAAATTTAACATTAAATTTCGAGTAGAATTTAATTACTTTTAGTTTCACATTTCTCTAAGAAGCTTTGTAAAAAAAAAAATAATAAAATCCTGAGTTGTTATTGTTTTTTTAAAAGCTTTTCCGTTTGTAATTTGGTGATATTAAAAATGTAAGGAATTCTCAAACGAAGTGATCTGGCAATATCATTATCCAAGATATTACAATTCTCTGAAGAATATTATTCAAATAAGAAAAAGATTTGTATTCCACAACAAACCCAATCAAACATAGACCGACATTTTGAGAAAGTTTGTCTTTTCTCTCTTTTATAAATTATTTAAACTAATATCTTCAATATATGACAAAAGATCTTCATGAATACCAAAATAATGTTAAGATTGTAGTGATCGGGGTAGCATCGTCTCACAAATCAGTTCTATAAAACTTGAGAAGCTGTTCGAATTGACATTCTTCCTTACTTATGGAATACGAAGGGAATGATAGTGATTCGATCGTATATACATGATATGTCGAGTCTTAGATGTAAAGGTCTGCACTTATGGAACTATGGAATGTAGATCGTGGAAGCGTTTAAAACTAAAATGACGACAAGGTAGATAGAAGCTTGCGATATATCATCTGGACATTGCAGAATGGTAAATAATTCATCCCCGTCAAGTCCGCGTAAAAACTCTTGATAATTGTCGAGACATGAAAGAGGGCATTGGTCATCTGCAAACCAGATATGGCAACAATACTTAATTTTTACCCTGATCAGATTCTAGGATATAACGATAGGTTGATATAATTTTTACAGCTTATTAACATCTGTGAGTTATTTACATCTGAAACATATTTTCGAATTGTAAGAGGTTGCTTACAGTAAGCGATATGATCAATAGGGTAGGTCGATTTTGGAACTGTAAAAAGAATAACTCGAGGAAAGTTACAAAATAGCATACAAAATTACCACAAAAATATTTTTCTTAAAATCTTCATATTTATTTGAGGAATCGAACTTAAAGACAAAATAAATTGCGATTTTTATCATTATATCAATGTCACCGGAAGCATGTGTAGCTTAAATTAAAACTTGTCTTAAGGAAAAGAAAATACGCTTAATAATGCATATTTTTTAAGTTTAGTATGTATTCTCTTAATAAATAAAATTACCAAAAAAAAAATAAAAAAATAAAACGCACTAAAATATTTGGTTTAAAATACAAATAACTACTTATGAACGGCGTCTTTTTTACTGGATATTTTTTTCCATATTTACCGGTAGTAACTTGCAAGTTCGTTTTATTTTCGTATACTGTTTACACTTTTAACTAGCACAAATATCTATTGTATTTTTAATGAAAATATACTTAACTATTTAAAAAAATACAACTTTTATAATTATTGTAATTTGTTCATATTTTCAAAAGTAGTTTATGAGCTAATCTCTGAAATAACTCTACTTTTAGATAAGTAAACACTACTTTTCTAATTTCATAATGTATTTCGAACTTTATTTTCAAATTTAATTTGAAAAATATTTTTGTGTAATTTCTGATAATACATATATTTTCTTTTTCAGGTATTTTAATATAAATGGCAGGAAAAAGCATCCCAAAGGGCCTTATAGATATATCAAAATTCTACGGTATGCTTTTGAGTTGATCAGGGGTGATGTATCTTCCAATCTTGGAGCCAGCCTGGCCAATACCTTGCTCTTGGATTTGAGGGCTATGGGCCTTCTTATCCCCAATATTAAAAGATATCTATATAGATAAATGTAAAATTGATAGAGCAAAGGCTAAAATGAAAACAAATGCCCATCGACAGCATGATGAAAAGGTTGAAAATACTCTTTATATTGGAGTTGATGGGAGAACTGACAAAAACACACTAATGTACAAAGAAATAGTGGAGGAAAATGTAGTGTAGACCCTGAAATAAAAACAAGAGACCAGAACGCCACTTCAACAGTGTGGGCACTATCAAGGCTATCCTTGTTGACAAACACTAATGCCAATTCAGGCTGTGAAGGTGGATTTGCTGCACGTCTAGAAAGAAAACTTAACAGAAATCTTCACACTACTGGTTGCTCCTTGCACCAAAATAAACTTCTGTTTAGAGCTCCTTTTAAACATGTAGATGGTACCACAAAAAAATCCCTGCCACATTCAATGGTCCACTGGGTAGATTTTGTGCAATTGATTACCATAATTTACCCCAAATATCATTTTCAGTTGTTGGCTGTTCTCTGGATTCTATTTTTAAAATTGAAAATACAGATGCCTTTAATTGTGACCAAAGACTCCTTTATGAATATACAGTGGGTATTTCTAGAGGTAAGGTGGACTCTAGATTTGCATCATGGAACATTGGTCCATTAAAGCAGGCAAGGTGGTTAACTTTAGGCATCAGTCTGATGTGTTTACGGACTCATGGTGCATACCCACGAAATCTTTCAACCAAACTCCACAATTTAATAAATCTTCTTGTGAATGTGTATGCCATTTGCTGGTTCGAAATTAAAAGAAATAACAAGTTCCACAATCAGCAAATGGATATTTTCAATATGATCCAAAGGATTAGGAAGAAACCATATGAAATCCAACAGATCACATTGAAAAATATACAATACAATTCATTCGCCTTACTGCCTGAAAATATCTTATATTCAATGGTCAAATCTGATGAACTGGAAGTGAGGGAAGAAGCTATAAAAATAATTTTGGCCATTAGGTAAGTAAATATTTATTCATATAAAACTGACTAAATTAGTTATGCTGATTTATAGAATCGTTTTAAGGATTTTATCTAATTTCAACATATATATTAAAGCAGTACAGAGTGCATTTTTTTAAATAACTCAAATTAATTTTTATATACTTCCAGGAGTGGGGGGCCAGCCAAGAAAGGATTTAAAAGAATTACAATTACCAATTTTAAAGCTATGCACTTGACACAGTTAATAGATATGTCATTGAGTGGGGTTTTGGAGATAACACTCACAGAGAATTGTCTGAAAATGAACTTCAGGAATCATTATTAAATGGTACGAAGCTTGACTTACCAGATTTGCCCTCACATTCTCAAGGCGTGGCACGGGAAGTCAGCTTAACAACAGAAGCTCCCCAGTCTGTGTATGGCTTTGAAGCAAGGCACAGAGCATATTTTAGCAAATGTTTTGTGTCAGAAATTGAGACCATCATTTTCGTCTAAGGGATCTTATATGGAGATATTTGACTCTATATATTAATCCCTATTAAACTATTATTTATTTTTCCATATTTGTTTTTTTGTTGTATTTTCATTCAAAACAGAAACAAAATCAATTTTTTAATATATTCAACTACTACTGCTTAATTCATGAGGTAAAAAACACCATTTCCAAGTCGGCACTGATAATGGGGGGGGCAGATTTACAATTTTAAGTTTACTTATAATTTTTTCCATTTATTTCATTTTTATAAAATAAAATAACAACATTCCCTGATTTAAATACTGAAATGGTTTGGTTTTCTAATCGATATTTAGGCCAAATCTTGCAAAATCGAGGACTTTTCAGTGCATTTTGTCTACGATCTTTGATGCCAAATGCTCAAAAAACCGTTGAAGTGTCAGATCTAATTTTTTGTATCAGTACTTAATAGGTATATTATTCGGTATATTATTGTTTTTGATATTTTTAAAAAAAGGGAAAAATCAACCTAACGTAATGATCCATTATCTCCCTATCTATATAGAGACCGAGCTGTAAGCATAGATCATGGCAGGTGCTGCCAGGTATTTTCTGCAACGGTATAGGTAACAGGTCATTTCCCCAACGTCTTAAACGATGGATTGGATTATAAGAGATACAACCTATTTACAGTTGAGATTACAATTTATAAGTACTCGGAACCAGGTATATTAAACATCCTTCCTTCTCTAAGTCGAAAGAATTCTTGCTTCAACTCAAAAAGTTTGTTATTAATAGTAATGTATATGTTTTGTCTTCGACTGAACCCTGAAGAACGAGGAACGATTAAGTTAGCTTCATTTTTCATTTTTTTCATTTGCTCATTTCCCACGTTACGTTTAGTTTTTTTCGCCTTGTTCTTCTCACCAGCATAATATTTTTTGCCTATATATATATATTTAAAAAGAGAGAAACCGCAATTTTTTGTTTATAATGTGGATTTGTTTTAGTGTATATATTATAATTTATTCTTCATATATCTGCGACAAGACAGGAGGACAACCTGGGAGACGGGTGCTTAGGTGGGTCCATTTTTTTATCTTATTTCTAGGTTTTCATCATACTGGCCTTACATTTATTGCTCTTAACTGAATCCATGCTGGAGAAGTGAACACTCTGAGAACGAGTAGTGACTGAAAAGAAGTCGTACGTGCAAAATGCCTTTTGAGTCACAACCATTTTTCCATATATATATATATATATATATATATATATATATATATATATATATATATATATATATATATATATTTCTTTGATCCCAAAACTTAAATGAAAAATTCTTATAATCCGAAATATTTTCTGGTTTATTTTTTTAATCATTTCATACCAAGCAAGGTTATAAAGCCACTAAGACGCGTGTGGTGATTGTGCATTAGAGAATATTAGAAAAAACATTATTAAGGCGTGAGGACAATAAATGTACACTAATTCAGAAGACAGTAAAGACGAACGATGTTTCATTTGAATTTTTGAAGTTGGCTGGAAAGCAAGAATCCAGGATAGAGTTGCAGAAGTGAGAAGTACGATAGAAGAAAGTGTTTGCATAGAACTTACGGTTATATCTACCCATTTTAATGTAAAATGATGAGACCGTTCCGCCAATCCAGAACTGCGCTTAGATTCATAAAGTCTAGGTATCAAAATGGAAAGTTCACCAGAAAAATAAACATGAAAATATTTATAGAAAAGGTACAGGAATATACATTATAGCGTTGGGATAATTACTGAAGCCGAGACCACAGGACTATTAACATTCCAGTTTCTTCTTTGGATTTTATCAAGAATATATAGTAAGAGAATCCGACTAGATGTGGCAGCAATATTCAAAACAAAAATGAATGGTAGACTTATAAATATCTAATTGTCTGTCATTACACAGTGAATCAAATTTCCTACCAGCAGACCTAGAAATTGATAAACCGTAAAAACCTAATCAGTCCAGAAGAACATTCTTCCTCTTCTTCTTCTACTTATTATTATTATTATTATTATTATTATTATTATTATTATTATTATTATGACTGTTGTAATTATTTTAAAGAATGCCAAAACTGTTTAATGTGAATAGTGAGGATAGTTTTGATTACTCAATTATTTTCAATGATTTTTTTACGATTGAAAAAGACGAGAATTGTCAAGTAGAAAAAGGGATTACATCAATCTTACAAATTAATTTTATTGATAGCAGTAGAAGCCGCTACAGTAACCGCAGCAGTAGCAGCAACTGCAACATTACTAGTATCTTATTGCTATGTTTTGCAATGACGGTTACTAATTATCAAGGTTCCCAATGTGCGAAATAAAAACAGTAAAATTCTATTAGCCAAATCAACATTAATCGAAATCTTCCTTCCATAAAGCTGACTCCAAAGGGATATTTTCTTAACTAATCAGGTGCAACTATTTTTTTCAGCCAATCAACAGTGAGTAATTTCTCAAGTCTTCATCAGCCAATAAAATTTGGCCGTTTTAAAAGAAAATCTAATTCTAAATAGTTTTTTTTCATGTTTCTCCGAAAGAGCTACAACGGAAAAATGAGGAAAATTAATTTGGTTAACGTCAAAAAGGATTATAAACGTAGCGGTTATGCCTTTCCTGTCAAAACATGGAAAATAATAACGAAAGTAATTTAGCAGCAGCCTAACCCCCAATGACCCAAATGATAGAAGTTGCATTGGCGTTCCTACATTCTGAATTCTCGCAGCAAACATAGAATGCAAATGCAATGTTCAACATACAAAAAATCAAGAAACATAATGCTTACTAGACACAGACAATTACGAATATACATTATCATCTGATATCGATATAAACAAAATAGTATTTTTATACACTTACATACATATCGTAAAATATATGGTTCTTCAGGTAGACTGGAATGCGTTATTTTCTTGAAACTTCGGATGGACTGGTCACTTCACCTTGAATTCGAAACACCTCAAATTATACTAAGGTACGGTGGAGTAATGGATAAAGGTTCCGATTGAGGAATCGCAGAGCCGAGTTCGAACTCACTTCGGGATAATACCCTTGAGAAAGGTATGCATCCTCTTCTTCTACCCACCTCCAGCTATGAGAAATAACATGGCAGACATGGTTCTATAGCCAGTCTAGATGAAGGAAAAACTCTGAATTCAAAACCAGCATCGGTTCCATCATTCTCGTTAGTTAATCTACTTAGCCTCGTTCTCTCTCTCTCTCTACAAACGTTCGTTTAAACGAGTCAAATGCACGCAATACACGACTGACCAATGAAAATCAATCAACACAAAATTAAACATAGCAGAATCTCTATCTTCTTTTTCTCTGACGAAACTTTAATAAAAGTGAAACATGCTGGATTGATAAACTTTTCCTGTTTGTTCTTTATTTTATCAACGTTATATCTTATAAGAGTGCGTAAGTACAATTTTATAACATAAAATACCGTTTTATTCACTTCTGATTGGCATCTAGTTATCGTGACCGAATCCTGAGTATGTTTAATGTCTCTCGTCAAGTATTCTTGTAATAGTGTCTAGGATTCCTTCCTAGATCGGGCGTGATCCAATTGTCGTCTATGTGCATATACCAAGCTATGATACTTGCTTGTTTTCTGTTGTTGCAACAACCAATATCGTTCTAGGCACGATTTTCCGCTTGGTGGATTTTAGGTAACCTTGTAGACCAACCGTTGCATTTCCTAGGGTTTTTGACTTTCTGATTTAATACTCTTTTAGGCTATAACCATTACATATTGGGATCACCATAAGTCAACACTTAAATAAAAGGTTCGTCATACGTATTAAATTCGTTTAAGACATCATGCATATCTATCAGTGAATCTTATATTACACAGCAAATGAAAACACATTTCCAAATAATGGACAGAAAAAAGTAAGAAAGAAAATAATGAATTTTAGAACTTTATACTTTTATGAGTTACATCGTTCTTGAGTAAATGTTAACTAGACAGGTGTGATTTAAAATTACTAATAACCAGTGAGTTTGATCATTGACTGGTGTTTCTTACAGAATGCGATATTAAATTAATCAACAGTGGTTGGGATTTAATCAAATCAACGAACCCATTATTTACACAGATACGTATTCAAATAAGGAATGACAAAATGAAGTATTTTAATTTCTGAATAATGTTATGATACTAAAACTGACATTAAATATAAGTTAAAAAAATCGGTCTTATTTCCTACCTGAAAGGATTATTATCATATACATTTATAGCGCGTTTAAAACGAAAGAAGTGAAATAAAATCGCCTGCTGTCTCTTTTAGCTTAAATGAACATCTTTCAGTTGATATATAACGATGTACTAAGCATGCAACACACAGTATGAATCTAACTCACTTCTCAGTTGTAATTGCTTTAGCGAGACATGCTTCATAACTATTAAACCATATATATATATATATATATATATATATATATATATATATATATATATATATATATATATATGAATATGTATATATATATATATGTATATATATATATATATATATATATATATATATATATATATATATATATATATATATATGTATATATATATGAAGAAATATACACTTAAGGTGTGGTATATTTATGGGATAAAAGTGAACATTGAAGTCAACACTTAGAGGCGAGAAGCTGTTTAATGCTAGACGCCAAATATATATAATATTTTTATTATAATAGATTATAATAAAAAAACATTTTTACAACGCTATACAAAAGCTTACATGTTTCAATACAATGTTTTGATAAATTGGATATACATATATATATATATATATATATATATATATATATATATATATATATATATATATATATATAACACTTAAGTTAATTTAAAAAAAATAATTGTGGTTTTTGACTTACTATTCCATTTTGATGAAAAAATAATGAAAATGGCTTTAATTCGTTCAATAATTTTCCTTAATGAATATATAGTTTAATTAATATTTTTTGATGATCTGGAAAAAAAAAGACACAAATTTTCAAAATACGAATTTACTTGCATTTGCGCACCTCTCTCGCTCTCTCTCTCTCTCTCTCTCTCTCTCTCTATATATATATATATATATATATATATATATATATATATATGAAAACGATATATATTCATAACATATCAAGAACTATATTGAAATAAGTTTTCTTGTGTCCTAAAGGACAAATCCCGCCACAAGTAAACCTTTTCCACTTTGTCATACATTCCACCCACCATATATATATATATATATATATATATATATATATATATATATATACAAGGTGGCGAAGAAGAAGAAGAAGAAGAAGAAGAAGAAGAAGAAGAAGAAGAAGAAGAAGAAGAAGAAGAAGAAAAATTTCCTTAAAAGGTCTTAGATAAAGAAGGAAGAACAAAATAATATACCAGGTATAAAAAGGTAGAGCGATAGGAAGGACAAGGGATAAGAAGTTTAAAGTGTCACAACAATTTTCTCTGATAAAGTCAGTATAAGAGGTGCCAGTTTAGAGAGCAAGCATCACCGCATAATACAATCACCATCATCATTTTGAACTAATAATAATAATAATAATAATAATAATAAATATCCAACGTAAAAATTATGTGTTTGCACGCACATTTCTGGGCCAACATTTTATCACCAGGTGTATGTGGTAAGAATGAAATCAACTGTCTCTTATGAACGACACATATCTACTAATATCCATATGTGTTATAAATAGCATCATGTGTCTCGTCACTACGGCACATATTTGTCAGGTGTTGCAGGAGAACGTTAACCGTCCAAGTTTAATTCATGAACAAGATAAATTATTTGCGAAAGACAGTCTGGTGATGTGTAGTATAAAAGATAAGAGCATGACTGCCTATCCGAAATGCATCGATGATATAAAAGATCACCAATCACCGATGCAAGTATTTTATTGAAGTCATGCCATCACATTTAATCAAACAAAACGGCTACAGTGGCCAAAGTTCTATATCGATTTAATCAAGTGTAAAATATTCGGTCAAAGTCATTGAATCCTTTTTGAAGATTGGTTTACACAAGCGTGGCCTATCAAAAGTAATCTTGTCAAAAAATGTCAATTGAGAAAGCGTGTTGAGTAGGGATAGCAGCATCAGACATGTGACTTGTATCAATGTAAAATGTGGCTTGGTCCAATACGTTTCGCGATCTCCTAAATAAACACGATACATTTACCTCATCATCATTTAGAAACGACGGATTTAGGATGCAGTTTGCGAAAGCAACATGTCTGCATGCTGTGACGTAATGCTTTCGGCTCTATTCCAGTGAGGAACATTTTGGCATTTTTACCATATGGAAGCTTCTCATGGACAGAACATTCCTTTATAGGTACTAAATTCTATGATGGCACTGGCAATTTTCACTCGGAAGATAAACCTCGCAACACTGCAGGACACGAGCATGAATAATCTAAGAAAAAAATTATCATATTGTTCTAGCAATAAAATTCTCTAGGTCTTTATCCTACTGACTATATATATGGGATGTGTTGCTAAGTAGGGGTTCCATTATGAATCTTCTTGTAGCGGCTATTTTGAGGGCAAATGGTTGGCGAAAATCTGTTTATATCTGTAGTCACAATGCTTTGACGTTTCAGTCCACACTAACCTATTCTGTTTTTTTTTTAATACAAATAGTATCCAAAGCAAGACTCGGGAGTCACTCAATGTAGAAGAATACAGTCAACAAAATAGTAAGGCTGAATTAGGTCTGTGCTATCAATGAAAGTAAAGATAAAAAGAAATTAATATCCCGAAGAGGAGGAAGATCGATAGCGTTGGCTCTTGAGGTCAAGAGTGAAGTGCTCAAGAAAGCAACCACGCAGGAGTTTATTGTATAAAGCGAGATTCTTGGGGAAACCTTTTGAACGGAACCTTGCATTTGATTGATTGATTTTTTGGCCTGTTTTTAGGATTTATCAACCATTTGCAGTTTATTTAAAGGCATTGGATATTTTTAGATTGTAAGGATTTTCTAGACATAATAATCATTTAGTAATTAAGCATAGCTGGTGGAAACGGTGGATTCATAAATTTTCTTGGGGTATCTGCGCGTTAAGGAATATAACAAACTCGTTATGAAATTGAACCTCGGTTCTCCGATTAACAATTCTAAGCCGTTATTCACTACACCAGCCGCACATCAAAGTTTACAGCACGTAATATTACCAAGCAGTTACCCATCTAGGTAATGACCATGCCAAACTTTGCTTAACGTCAGTGACCGTAAGTGAATCAGTATCTCAACTCTATATGACGGTAAGCCGCTTTGGATTTGGTACACGGGGGAAAGATGTGCCATTCGATTTCATAAATGTAGCATGTCCTCTCTTAGTTTTAATGGTCCGAACTGGCGGAAATAGTAGCGCTCATCAGTTTATTTGCCATGGAAATTGAGTTAGACTATCGATGGACTTACGATTGGGAATGATTTCGCTGTGTGGGCAATAAATCTTGTGCTACAGAGGCACATAAATTATGTTGAATTCTCTTAAAGGAGAAAAGGAGTATAAAGCTGTTTCAATCTAATGTAAATATCATTTTTTTAAAAGTCAAATCTCACTTCAGTGAAGATCCACCAGGACACCAAGCAGATAGCATCTGGAGCAATAGGATGAGTCGGCCATTTTGTTTGCGGGATGGATAAACCAACATTCTGAAACTTTGCGAAGATATCTAGTCGAAAGGAACATTAAATGACTTCTCACTGGTAACATTGATATTTCATCGGTTGCTCATTAGTGACTTGTCTCGTGTGGTCAATGTATTTAGTGACCGATCTCGTGTGGTTAATGTCCGTTATTGGCAATAGAAACTCTGTTATGTACTGCATAGTTTGAAGCCTGGTTTCCCGCTGGTTTTGGAACCATTCCAACATTCTGAGTACAGCGCTATCCTACTGGAAATACCCAATGGCGCCCTGAAGTTTGAACCGACATGGAGCCTCTTCGCAAGCACTAACAATAAAATGGAGGATCTAACCCCCAAAAAGTAGTCATTGTATGGATACTGGTTAGCTCACCGAGATGATACAGCTTGGTGTTCGAGCACTGCAAGACCCCACTGGGAAAGATTTTGGAGTCATTTATTCTTGCCTTCTGCACAATTTTGAATTCAGAATTACCATTTCACTAGACTGGCTACAATGCAAGTCGAGAGGTCGAGATTAGTTTATCTATTTAACTTACAGCTGTGGGGACAGTTACATTCACGACTTTCCCAAGGTCATTTAGGGGAAGAGAAGAGTAGAAGCCGAAATATAAACTCAGCTATGGACTTCCAACTTAACTGCCAATAACGCTTTGTCTACCTTCACGTATCATGCCAGTGTTTTGTGAAACCACTAGAACGCCATCAAAACTGTTTTCTAATAAAGCTTGATAAAAACCAATATATACTCACTGCCTCAGATTAATAAGCATATTTACTTTTACAACTCGCTTAACGACAGACATCTTGTCCAATGACCTGGTCGCGAAACGAACTGGTTGATTAAAGTGTTCGTATCCACTTCTATGTGCCGTATACGTTCAATATACTTCTCCCCAATCTCATGTCCTATCTATGTGTGAGCAATTTTTTTTAGCTATCTTTCCTAATCCCTATTTGCTTCCTGGATAAGACGATAAACTATGTCTGCGTCCTGGGTAAGACGATAACCTACGTCCTCGTCCTGGATAAGACGATAGACTACGTCCTCGCCCTGGGTAAGACGATAACCTACGTCCGCGTACTGGGTAAGGCGATAAGCTACGTCCTCGTCCTGGGTAAGACGATAACCTACGTCCGCGTCCTCGGTAAGGCGATGAGCTACGTCCGCGTCCTTGGTAAGACGATAACCTACGTCCGCGTCCTGGGTAAGGCGATAAGCTACGTCCGCGTCCTTGGTAAGGTGATAACCTACGTCCTCGTCCTGGGTAAGGCGATAAGCTACGTCCGCGTCCTGGGTATGACGATAACCTACGTCCGCGTCCTGGGTAAGGCGATAAGCAACGTCCTCGTCCTGGGTAAGTCGATAACCCACGTCTTCGTCCTGGGTAAGGCGTTAACCTACGTCCAACAGAAAAGCCTCCAATCAGGAGGTTTTGATGTGCGTGGAACCACCTCTTAATTTCTAGTGTTCCCAGGTCCATCCTGATCCGGGGTGGTAGCCCCTATCAGTGTCCCAGACATGGGCAAATAGTTAACACCCAAAGTAGGGTCAAAATACTATGAAAGTGTAAAAATAGGTTTTAATACCAGCAATATTTTTTTGTAAAAAAATATTAACAGCAATGTATTTTTGAAGAAAAATCTATTACCAGCAATACATTATTACCAGCAATATATTTTTGAAAAAAATATTAGCAGCAATTTTTGAAGACATCTATTACCAGCAATGAATTTTGAAAGAAAAACATATAATCAGCAGTAAAAAGTATGTCGGCAATAAAAAAAACCCATTGAGGTTGATATGCCGTAAAATAAACCAAACCAAACCAAACCAAACCAATAATCTGTCAATTACACATGCTTTTATGATAGGCTATTTATTTTGCCCTCAATAGTTTCTGTGAATGTCAAATTCTCATAGCCCTCTTTCCTATCTAATAATTTTCAAATGTATTTTTCTGATTCTAATTATAAGCGTCCTATTTATTTCCATTTTTCCTGAAACTTCGTCATTGGTCATATGTTCAGTTCCTGATTGATATTGCGGGCATATATCTCTTGTAATGGACTTGCGTAAACCGGCTGCAGATGGTTTTAGTATTAATTTTAAACCATACCATTTGTAATTTATTTTTAAACTAGAAAGGCCTGTGAACATTTCATGGCTTTGCAATTTGAATTTTCTGAAGAATCTTAATTCCTCAGTTAAGGATTGAATGATCTAATGACGAGTTCTATATCAATAGATTATCCGTAGAATATCCCCGATAAAAAATATTGCAATAACGGTTATAAATATGAATGTTGATCGTTATTTTAACAAGCGGACACAAATGAAAAGATTTGAAATTAAAAAGAAAATGTATAAATTCATTTTCATATATTTACGCTTTATTCAAATTCTAATCGTCCCTTTTGAAAGCAGTAAATATTGACGAAAAATGAGGGTAGCTAAAAAAAGCGTTGTCATGGGAACATGTCCTCTTGACATTACGTCTTATTTCGGTTACGTTTTACATGATTGCCAATATATACTCAACGTATCATACTAATCTTACTAACATAATCGTGATTTGCTGGGCTGTTGATGATCAAATTTTCCATCTTTGACCGAACTCCATAGCGACCTTGTGGGTGATGACATATTTTTCATCCTACAATACCTTTTCCACAGATGAAAGTTCGCAAGTACAGTATATTCTATCAATATTTCCATGGAAAAGGTTCTAATAATCTACATTCGTTAGTTCAGCCAGTTCAGACATTTTTGCCTAAATATCTGCATGACGTGTGCACAGAAGTCATCCATCATCATTCCGTTTGGATCCCAATGGTAAGTCGTCCGTTCCCTTCGGAAAGATTCTTCCGGTAAATGCTGCTTTGTGGAACGGACATCAGAGTGTATGATTTCCCGAATCGTATCATCTTAACCTTCTCTATTCTCAGGTCAATCGTTGTCTAATTTCAACGATCATATTTTGAGAGGGTCTTGGGCATTGTATGAAGTGAACAAAAAACATAAAAAAATACTGACTTTGAAGACAAATAGGGCACCACAAAATCGAAATCACGGCAAGATGAAATTAGTTTATGAGGGAGCCTGTTTATACTCGTACAAGACTAAAAGCTTTTTGTATTTATTCTGATATTTTACTGGTTATAAAAAAAAAATTCACAGTTGTTAATATATTAAATTTTAAAGAAATCAGAACGATTTTTCTCTCTGCAAGGGGGCGGGGAATTCGTATCACAATTCTAGTACCAATATTGAATTGATTTCGACGACCTAACATTTTTTGAAATGTCAAACTAATAAACATTCGTTCAAGTTTGTTTCTTTTCTTATATCGTTGTATTTTTCAAAAGTTTTCATCGATTGCTTCTGTTACTTCACAAATGGTTTCAGTTGAGTGTTAACCAAAATGGTAAGCCGGGGAAAAGCAATAATTTTATACAATGTTTTTTTTCAAAAAGATAGGCAAATTCAATGAGAGACCAGGCCGATAAAATCAATTTAACACCTGCCAAAATGAATTGTACTATCGGTATGGGAACTTGTGAAATAGTATTAAAAAGAAAACCATATATATATATAGATATATATATATACGTTGTTCTTTTTTCTTACCATTTCTTAATGTGTACAAATGTCACTGAACATTATTGAACATTACTGTTTATAGCTTCATAGAGTGAGGAATTTACGAAGCCAATTCTTTGTCCATTAAACATTACAATCTAACTAGTTTGTGCAAAATTGTCCAGAAAAAACTGGTTTTAAAATTTGTTTTACAAATAATTTGTGTGTATATATATATATATATATATATATATATATATATATATATATATATATATATGTATAGGCAGCATTTTTTTCATTGATGCATGTTTCATTAAATAATAGAGAAAGGTTTTGTCTATTTATTTTATGCAAATTTCTTTCATATAGTCTGGTATTGCTTGTAGTTTAATATCAATTCCTAGTATGTGGCGTTTCTTATACAAGTCCCGAGTGTGTTTTTTTTCTCGGATACACAGTAAATAGTTTTTGTACTACAGGTGTCCAGTATTATTAATAAGCGACGGGGAATTTAAACTTTAACCCGTTAAGATTAATGCAAATTAGTTGAGTTATAGATTTATAGATTGTGCGTAATACCCGTGCACCCAGTGTAATAAATCATGCTGTGCAACACAATTATATGCGTATTTATATGCGCATATATCTGCATACATACATATATGTAGATTTACATGTTCATAAATATATGCCACTATACGTTTAATTTTAATTTGTTTGGGAAATAATTTAATTTGTTTTAGTTTAGGAATTGAAGGAAAAGGGTCTGAATAGGATTAATGGCGTTTCGGCTTACGGGTATTGTTTTCCATTTAGTGTATTATATATATATATATATATATATATATATATATATATATATATATATATATATATATATATATGAACACTCCTATTCCTAAAAGGTTAAGGGTCAGAGTTGAATCAAACCAGGAAAGAATAGTATTAAGTGACCCAAAGAACATTTTGAACCAGAATTCTAGGTCATGAGTTCTTGCATACATATTAAAAAATTCCTCTTAATCACATATGAGGCTGGATAAAAAAAAATCTGCATTTCAATTAACCACCCACACCGATACATTCATAATACCATGGATTTTCTTCCGCCTTTTTCTCCTTCCTTTTCCACCTTCGCTTCCTCCTCCTCCTCCTCCTCCCTTTTATCACGCCCAACGTCGTGCGTTTATTTATTTATTTTAAATAAAATAGCGTTCTTTACTTTGTTTGATTCTTTTTTAAGCATTGAGAGGTCAATTGATAAAAATCGCCTGAGTATACCGTAAGATTGAAACCAAGTTAGCTATTTCAACTGATCTCCTAAAATGAACACACACACACACACACACACACATATATATATATATATATATATATATATATATATATATATATATACACATACATACATATATATATATATATATATATATATATATATATATATGAAGAAAACGGAAAAAACTTATCTTAGTCAGGCCGCCTGACGATTGCATCTAGCATGAAACAGACTGTCGCCTCTAAGTGTTGACTTCAATGTTCACCTTTATATTTACATACGCTCTATCTCTGATATTGAGCACTTTATCCCATAAATTTAGCACACCTTAAAACTATATTTCTTCATATATATATATATATATATATATATATATATATATATATATATATATATATATATACGTTTTACCAGTTTGTGACTGGAAGGGATAATTCCAAGGAGGATATAGATCCAAGGAGAGCTCAATGTAGACTACTAAGCATTACAAAAAAATGTAGATTTTAATTATCCATTTCGTTTATAATTTTTATTTCGTATCCATCTCATCAGAACGAGAACCTGCCACACGAATTGAGACACCACACCGGACGTATAGCTTATATATATATATATATATATGTGTGTGTGTGTGTGTGTGTGTGTGTGTGTGTGTGTGTGTGTGTCTGTGTGTGTGTGTGTGTGTGTGTGTGTGTGTGTGTGTGTGCATTAAGAAAACAAGCGCGATCGCGTTCTGTTATGATAAATGTTAGATTTAAAATTTATCTGTTGTAGCATTTCGTTTACATTTTTTAATGCATAAGCAACTAGATGTTTATCTTATCAGAACGACAACCTGCCACACGAATGGAGACAGCACACCGGATGGTTACTTTTGGCTTAGCCGTGAGGAGGGAAGGTGAGCGAAAGGGACTGGGTAAAGCTAGGACTAAAGAGACTTGGGGTTAGTAGTGATCGGTTTCCTCAAACCAAGAATTTGGGGAAGAGGAAAGTGATATGGGAGAGGCAGGGTAGTGATAGCCTTAACAGCCTGCCTGCTAAGGTAATATTTGGAAATATGAAAATGGATTTCTATCGTGGGTTAATTGTTATGGGGTTGTCAAAGTACAAATATTAATTAGAATTCACAATAATATATCAGATACAATAGCAAACTTAGGGAATGTCTGATGTTTAGTAGAAACATTGAGAAGAGAGGAAAAACGAAGGGGATATAGATGGAATGAGATGCTTGGAGAAGAAGAGGGTGAGAAGGAAAAGGCGGGGTAGTGGTAGCTTAGTAGCTTGACCTGCCTAGATATTACTTAACTTTTGAAACTATATAAAGGAGTTTATACACTGAGTTGACAGTTATTAGTAATCATTGATACAATTAATAATATGAATCACTATGATATTGTCAATTACAATAGGTGGATGCAGCATATAACTTTAGAGAAAGAGATGACGAATAGACATTCAAAAACATATATCAGACTTAAGGAAGAAGGTATGGATTATGGAAATGTTATAAAATGTTTTAGTTTGGAAACCTTGTTAAGACAGTTTTGGGTTCCACCATGAATGTATAACTTACGCATATCCAGCTACGTGTCCAAATCTAACAATCGACACATGTGTGTGCTCCCGTATGTGCTACTATCCTTATCCACGAACCACCACTTTCTGTGTCATCCTCCCAAAATCCACGCCGTAAGCGTTGTTAGGGGATATTATATTTGTGTTTATGTCTACATTTAAAGTTAAGCTCGCTACGTTGGTTTAATAATTGGTTAGCTTTTGTGCACTTGATTATTGCATTTTTTTCTGTATTTCCTCTGCATCTTTGTGAACTTGTACATACATGGTGAAATGTACATATGTATGTATTTATATATGTGCATATATATATATATATATATATATATATATATATATATATATATATATATATATATATAGTTTGAGAAGCAATCTCTCTACTAAATGTCTTGATATTAACTGAGTAGAAGACAGTGCCAAATGATATGGGAATAAATCTTGAAGTGTCTATGGTGTCAATTTAGTTTAGAATATATTATCCACGTTATAAGACCGATAACTCAAAGGTGTAGTTGGTCAATGCGTGTCAGTTATTTCCCCCAAGCATTTTTAATTATAACCATGCTCATAAAATTTTCTTAAAATTGTGCTTTCTTTTTCATTGGTTAATTTATTCCAATACATATCACTTCCATTTTATAAGGTTTCATTTCTATCGATTCTCTGATCTTCAGGCATCACTATTTTGTCTACTGCGATAAAATAAATCTCCTTTTTAAAGTTGCACGTGCTATTATGTTATAGAATCTAAACTATTTTAATATTACTTTTTGAACTATTATCTGTGCCGGCATAAAATCTTCGTTTTTAAAGCCTTATGAAATTTTCATGAGACGATTTGACTCTTAAAGAAAGACATTGTAATTTTAGATATAGTGAATTCTAAGTTTGTCTGAAGTTATGACATCGTTATGTGAACAGGTAGACGAGATTAATAGTACTAGTTTACATATATTGTTTTTATTGTTATTTATGCGTTTTTAACTTGAATTGAGTAGAAATTTCGAAATTATTTCGATTTAATGTCTTTATTCATCCTATGTCTACATCGGTGTAAGAATGTACTTTATTCCATTATTTGTTTCGTCAAATATTTACCATTCACCTGTCATATCTCTGCTTCTGTTATTTAAACCTTTGAGACCTGACCACCTCTTTAACTATGGTAGAGAAAAATAATGTAATGCACAAAAAAAAGAAATATATATATATATATATATATATATATATATAATTTTGCGTCGTTTTTTGCCATTGGTTCTCTTATTTTCAAGAGCCAATCAGATAAGCGGTAATATTCTGATGTCATCGAACGTTATATCAACATGTCCACGCCTTTTCATTGTGTTTTATGTATGTATTTCGGATAAAAAAAAAGATAGTTTTTACTATATTAAACTGAAGGAATGTATTCATACTCTCCACCTGCTTAGTATAATGATTATATTTTTTGTAACTATTTTTATATCTACTGTGACAAGTTACCAATTATTTGCGAATTTTGACTCAGGAGCTCAAGGCAGAAGGGTAGAAATTGTTCAGGAAATAACTCGCAACGAAAGATAGTAGTTTTTGTCAAGGAGATTTAAAATGCAATATTTAGATATTTGTACATAAGATTATTCAAAGATATTAGTCCTATTTTGTTCTACTATATACGACCATTTTAAATTAAATCATTAAGCAATCCAAAACAGTAGCGGTTCTCGGATCTATTTGTTTTCAAATACGTTAAAATGTTCATATATGATATCTGGAATATCACCGCGATAGCCCGTGTCATGTGGCCTTACTCACCGTTTCGATTTGGCTATCATGTCTGCATGAAGGCCAAAATAATACCCTGCTTCCAGATCAAAATGATCACTTTTGAATCACGAGAACCACTTACGAAACAGTACTCTAAACAATGGCTTCTTCTTCTCTCATATACACTCTGTTCAGGCCTGACTGAGGCAATTATGACCCCCCCCTCCGAGAACTTCCTGTCCTTTCTAACACAAAGTTATAATTTATAGGTTAGTCCTCCCAGTCTCTGCTCTGCCATCCGCGTTTACAAACACACTCTTTAGTTACATGCTCGCCCCCTCTACCACATGGACACTCAGTGTATCCAGTGAAGTATCTTGAAGTATCTTTTCATTAGTATGCATCCTCATCATAAGGATAGTATTTCTGCTATCCTTTTACTTACAATAATCTTAGTTCTGGGTATCACGATGAACTACATCCGGCAGCAAGGCCTCTGATATGGAGATGATGGTTTTGATGAGCTTGGAATTGCTGTTGTTCGCATGACCATCCTGACCAAATGTAATGGCAAATATTACGGTCCCAGCTATAGGCAAATAGTCAACGCCCCAAACAAAATACTGTGAAAGTATAAAAATATATTAAGATTTTTAATATCTTAAAATAAATAATATATATATGAGTGTGTGTGTGTGTGTGTGTGTGTGTGTGGAGAGAGAGAGAGAGAGAGAGAGAGAGACGTTAAAATTTCCTTCCTTTTTCTAGAGGAAAATATCTGACTTATGTCAAATCAGTCGGGTTTCGATCCTGGCTTGAAACAATCGGACACTGACCACAGCAAGGAGCTCTGATACAGCGAAAGAGTCTGTCTGTGGATGACTATATATATATATATATATATATATATATATATATATATATATATATATATATATATATATATATATATATATATATATATATATATATATATATCAGTGAACATTGAAGTCAACACTCAGAGGCGACAGGTTGTTTCCTGCTAGACACAATTGTCCATTGCGTCTAGCATGAAACAGCCTGAATGTTTACTTTTATATTTACATGCGGTCTGTCTCTGATATTGAGCACTTTACTCCATAAATATAGCACACACCAAAACTATATATATATATATATATATATATATATATATATATATATATATATATATATATATATATATATATATATATATAATAAGTTTCATTTACCTTTCAAATGAATTCACATGTTCAATCCAATCCTATGTAGCGTCGTTAGGAACGGTTCCTGATCACCAGGATCGTCATCCTCTCTCCCCTTTCTGGTGGCAGTAGTGGAGATAGTTTTTAAGTCACAGGAGTCTCTTGTATATTTTTAATGTATATTTTTCGTTGTGTTTTTTAAAGAATCTGATTTCCTAGAATTTGCTGTCTGATTAATATTAATAGACAGCAGATATTATGTTAAATAAGTTTTTATGACCATGCAAGCTGTAGGCTCTATGTTCCGGCAAAACTATAACTTGAAATTGTCATAATTTAATTTAATAAAAGTGAGAAAAAAGCGACTAGAAACAGTATTGCATCGTGTAGCATCTGCAGGATAGAAATCTAAGCATGAAAAGAAAACTGATAGATATTAGCTATTATTTATTTTAATAAATGCGCACGTGCAAATAAATGCATTTTATGCATTCTGCTGATAATGATGCATATATACTAAAGTTAAAATATGTGGACTGATGCAAATGTTTCCAGCAGTTTTAAACGTAAACCTTTATAAAATTATTATATACGCCATTGAAATATTATCACCGTTTTCTGCCTTTCTATACCGAATTTTATTTAAATTGTAAATTTAAGCATAAAACAGATTTGTTTTCACCCAATATTTTCTTTGAAGTTCTTATTTTCCCAACGCTTGAACCGATTATTGAGTTACATAATCATCGGTTTACACACATCTTCTTTTTTTTAATTCGAGTTCACCCAAACAAGGCAGTGAAGCCAGGGAGACTCAAGGACTTACTGCGAGAAGAAAAGTAAAAAAAAACAAAACAGGAACATTACTATATGAACGAAAACAGAGGAAGAGTAATCAGGACGACAATAGATAACGATTGACGTTGGATTGAAAATTTTGCAGGTTAAAGTTGACTGCAAAGCATGCAGCTGGAAGGGAATTCCACAAGCGAAAAGTGCGAGGAAAGCAACTGTTAGCAAAGAATTGATGGTTACATCTAGCCAGCTCAACTGTAAATTCGCGAAACCTCACCATCAATCTGGTACTGCGTTTAACCCTAGAACACTAACCATCAATTAAAGTTACACCACTATTAACCATGGTACCCGATATTGAAAATATAAAAAACTATTTAAATATAAATCTTTATTTGAAATATTTTACATGCTGGCACTTCAAACTTTGTACTTTGAGTTTAAATTAATAGGAACTGGAAAGAATATAATTTACGTAAGAAAATCAGGTACCGAAAATTGTAATTAAAAATAGGAAAATTTGCGCTGGGACCTATATACTCATGGTTAGTGTTCTAGGGTTAAATTCGAACAGTCTCGCTAACATAGCGAAGAGCGATATTTATTTGTAATTTATTTACAAAATGTGGCTCACGGCCAAAATGGGGAATGAGAGAAAAAGACGGTCTTCTTTTTTCTTAATATTAAACTTAGCTAGCCACAAACACTGACCCAAACATACAACAATATTCCTAACACCAGAACAACGCAGTCTTACTTATCTTTCTTACTACATACACCCTAATACCTCTTGGTCTCTATGAAAGTCTTAACTAAACCCTATATGTAGAATTCATTGTCTGTGTGTGTGTTGTGGGGGAGGAACAACAATATGAAGACAAATCTATTTACAATAAACTAAACAAAATAATGTTATTAATACCGTCCCACAACCCTTAAATATTAATTGGACCAAATCAATGCGAGACTATAATGTAAAACAATCATTCATCCCAAGCACTCACACAACCACACACTCATTCAGACACAACAACAAATACGAAAATCACGAATTAAAGTAAAGAAAAAATAGGGATAGAAATAAAAGGGGCAATTGAACATACATCCCCTAGCTAAGTTAACTGGAATGAAGCAACTAAGGACACAAAAACAAACCTAAACTAACCTAATTTCGGGAGGGGGTTAGCCTCTGTTCAACACAGGGAGAACAATATCCTGATGCCTGATATATCGAAGAGGTCATCTGAACAAAAGTAAAAACGAAAGTATTTATAGAAAAGACAAACAGAGGCAACCTCGTAGCGGTGGGAAAGTGAACAAGGCCGGAACATCAGATTGCGGCCAAAAATATTGCTGGTTCTTTGGATTTTATCAAGGTGCTCTAGGTATATAGCAGGATCAGCGGACTATATGTGACACTACTATTCTGAGCAAAACTTTATACAGAATAAGGGTGTTTTTAATTCATTCAAACGAGCAAATTGCTCACTATAAAAGTTACTACAAATTTGCTTTCTAAACATTTTTTTATATCCAACCCATATAACATTTTTTTAAATAAATAAAACTCCTTATTTAAGAAGAAAAATACAAGTTTTGCTTTGAGCTATCTTGTTAGATTGATTGATTTGTTTCTAACAGCTTATCAATATTTTGCAGGTTACTTTAAAGCCAGAACGTATGTTTTGATTGTAAGAGATTTTTTTGAGATAATAATGTTTTATTGATATAAGTTCTACTAATTAAGTCATAGATGGAGGGAGAAGCTCTGGATTCATGCCTTTCCCAAGGGCATTTGAAGGCAAGTGAATATAACGAACCCGAGTGGAATTAGAACTTAGCTTTATAATTTCCTATTCCGAGTCATTATACCTTATATCACTTACATCGTTTACAGAACCTGGTATTTCGGAGCGGTTGCCCATTTAGGTATTGACCAGACACGACGTTGCTTAATATCTGCACTCGTATGAGAACCGGTGTTTCAACGTAAGATGACTGTAAGCTTTTTGCTTTAATATAATTAATATAAATAGACGTCAGCTAAGATGTCTCTCCTTCTGACAAGCTTCCTGAAAAAGTGACTAAATGGTCAAAGATCAGATTTTTTTAAGGGGATTTGGTTGGGACGAGAATTTTTCAGCATGTTTTTTTGAATATATATAAAATTTTACCAGTTGTTTATTAGTAGATAATTTCAATTTTCGATTTAGGAATAACTAATGAATTACTTTTGGTCATAAATAGCAAACAGTCGAATATATATATATATATATATATATATATATATGTATGTATATAGATAGATAGATAGATAGATAGATAGATAGAATACGTAAGGATATCAGTGCTAAATTCGGACTTTTATATGGGTGTGGGTAAGAATTAAAATGTCTAAAACAATAAATTTGATAACTGAAACTTTACTTTACTGACTTCACCAAATCCTAAAAAATGGACAAAACTTCAAGGGGTTTTTAAAGTGTTTCTTGGTCCTGCTGAAGACTTTTAGGCACATTTGTGTGCAATCACTTTCTTAAAAGAAATCGTCGGTAAAAGTGAAAGACATTAGCTCAATTCTGTCTATTCTGAAGGCTGTTAAATGATAAATCACTGATCACTGGTGACTAAAGCAGATTAAAAAGTCGCTAAATTTCAAAGAGATTTCTAAGAGTCTTTAATGTTGGACAACAAATAACGCTGATTTTTTTTTCTTTTCCTTTTTATTTACTTCCTAAATGAAACGAGAAGTTAATTTGAAGGAGAATAGGAACGCAATAAATTAAGTCATTTTAAATCATTTTACACAGAGTGTATGGAATTTAAGACAAGCTGCGATAAACCTGCCTGAAATATTTGAGAAAATAACTTAATGAAGAAG
>OZ038491.1:12567521-12705021 GCA_964036315.1 Acanthosepion esculentum
AGAAGAAGAAGAAGAAGAAGAAGAAGAAGAAGAAGAAGAAGAAGAAGAAGAAGAAGAAGAAGAAGAAGAAGAAGAAGAAGAAGAAGAAGAAGAAGAAGAAGAAGAAGAAGAAGAAGAAGAAGAAGAAGAAGAAGAAGAAGAAGAAGAAGAAGAAGAAGAAGAAGAAGAAGAAGAAGAAGATGAAGAAGAAGAAGAAGAAGAAAGTTCGACATTCCAACCACATGAAGAAGTCCGGAGCGTACAACAGCCGAAACATTGTAATAAATATGGCGGCATAAATGAGGACAATATTCCGAATAATGTAAATAGTGTACATAATACAGCATTTTCCAGCCTAGAAAGAGTCCAAAAGACTCTCCGAGTTCTTGTGAGTGACGAATTATTTTACACCCTTCAACCTCTTTCTCACAGGAGGGATGTGGTAAGCCTCTGTTGGTCTATCGCTACATTCAAAGTGCTCAGACGAACTACATTCCTTGGTTCCGCCATTTCTAACCTTCACAGCTAGTACCCGCCATGCCAGTTACATAGTAGCAGACGCCCCAACATTACATCCGTATTCCATCGCTGAGATGTAAGCTCCACTCGAAAAGCTTCTTCACGCGTACCGCTGCTCTGTGGAACAGACTTCCAAGAATATGTTACCCCGATCACTACAATCTTAACCTGTTCAAGTCTAGGGTTAACCTTCCTATCCTATTCGTAAAAACTGACACTTAACGTAACACTTTATCTTGAGTGGTCCTTCTACAGGGGGAACCTTACTGTAAAAAAACAAAAACAACTCTGATCGGGATACGTGACTGTGTTTTTACATAACACGTTTGTTTAAATGCGAAAGATGAATTTTCAAAATAATGATCGATTTTCTTATTCGTATATACATTTAAAAGCATTTGCGACATACTGTATTTTACGAACGCGGGTAAATGGCGAATTGTTGCTGTTTGGTCTCGAAAGCAATTAAAATGTCGTTAAATTTCAAAAAGATTTCTAATGCTCCTAATATTGAGCAACATATGGCACTCGGGTGTTTTCCTTTTTGCAATCAAATTCATGCATTCCCTTGATCGATCACCGTCTTGCACATTCTTTTCTTTTTTATTGCAATCATTCGGTTCATGATCATCAGCCGAGAATCTGTCACGTATTTTGGCAATGTTACCTTAAAAAGAAGAAAAAAAACAGGGGAAAATAAACTATGTTGCTTAATTTGTTTCATAAGGATTGGATCTGCTATTTTGCGTAAACATGCCCTTAACCAATGCCTCTTACTCCAAGACAATCCACATCCATTGATAGACTCCATGTATCCCGACATCGGTTATTCCAGCAGGGGAATGCATCATGGCATCACGTAAAAATTACTCAGAATTGGTTTGACAAGCACCCCGACGACTTAATATACAAAAATATAAAAGAACGTAACACGGGGTTGTGTTTAAATTATTTACATTGTTTAGAATGTTGTCATGTGTATTGCCTTATTCACGACGTTTCGACCGTTGTACGCTCCGGCCTTCTTCAGGTGTTTGGAATTTAGAACTGATACCTTTAAGATGAGGACAACAGTCCGAACAATGTAAATAATAATTACAATACCGTATCTCAGAAATAGATAGATAGAGAGATACGGGAATGTGTTTTCTCACTGGACTTCTTTAACATATACACTGAAGAAATCTTAACAGAAGTACAAATCCTATCAGAATTCATTAAACAATCTTAATAACATTAAATTGACAGATGACACCGTGTTGATAGCAGACACAGAAAGAAAGATGCAGGTACTTCTACTGAAGGAAATCTAGAAGAAATTATATCAATTGTAAGAAAACATTGTTATTGGTTGTCTACTGAAAACAAAAATCAAACAAGTAAACATTTACAGATTTCGGAATTGTTTAAACAGTGGATGGAAAAATGCGACACTGTCATTAGAAAGGGTATTTGTCTCGCGAAGGTCTTCCTAAAGATAAATGCTAGAAATTTCTTTAAAAACAAAGAGAAGTTTACCGAATTCTGATTTAATGCCATTCCTCCTATATGACAATGAATGCTAGACAAACTCCTCACAGATTAAGACAGTTTTGGCAAATGAAACGTGGCTTTACAGAAGGATAATGGGAATACCATATACTAACCTTGTGAGCAAGCACAAATTTCGTAGGGAAAATATAAACAAAAATCATACATATACTTCGAAACAGTTGAAATTTCTCGGGGTTATAATGAGTAAAGTAGGCTTGGAGAATCTGATACTTACAGGGCAGAGTAAAGACAAGATGGAACGAAGGAAGCAACGAATAAACTACTAAACGAGTAAAAGTTTAACAGAACAGAGGATATCCATTTCAGAGAGATAGCAAAAAGACAAAAATTACTCATCGCTATAAAAGACAGAAAGGCGTCGAAATCCGTGATCGGCCCCGTCCTGAAAAAACATGACTGACAAAGGAAGAAAGTGGTATTTGAATCCAAAATATATTTTGCGCAATAAGGATAATTATTCTTTTTATGAGTGAATATTGCATTACAAGTATTATTTTAGAAAAAAAAGAGGTCCTTTTACTCACTCGGTTGGTGTGGCGGGGTGTGGGTGGAGTTTATGGATTCGGACTTTTTCAAAGTTTATTTGAAAGTAAGTGAGTGTAACGGAGGTAGCTTATAACTTAAACAATAAACTTTTGTAAATTGAAGACAGAAGAGGAATCAAGAGACATCATTAACTAAGAGCTACAAAGGACAGGAGATTGTGGAGAGCCACGATCGTCCTTGTCGTGAAGGGACATGGCGCATAGAATAAGAAAAAAGAGTCTGTATAAATGGTTTCCAGAACAGGGTTTAGAGAGACAGCAAAAGGACAAATTTTACTAAGAGCCACAAAGGACAGGAAAATGTGGAGAGCCATGATTGTCCACGTCGTGAAGGAACATGTCATATAGAAGAAGAAAAACGAGTCTGTATAAATGTTTTGCAGAACAGAGTTTAGGAGAGACAGAAAAAAAAAACAAATTTTACTAAGAGCTACAGAGGGTAGGAAATTGTGGAGAGCTATGTTCACCCACGTCGTGAATAGATACGGGAGATATAAGGTGACGAAGTCTAGACATGGCGTTCATTCAACATGAGTCCAAGGAAGCATCTATAAAAGGCTGTTCAACGGTCTGTTTTCACGCAAAATCCGGTGCCCACTAATATCAGGGAGCTGTGAACAACTGTACAGACAGTATAGCTGTTTGGAGATGACGTTGTGTTTCGGGTGTGGTTCAAAGCTCATGAGAAGGTAGCTTTTCCATAAAAACCTGTTGCGTGTTAAGCTGGTGTGGGCTGAAACCGCTACTCCATCTCACGTCATCGTTCGGGGACTGCTACGTTACAATGATTTATGACTATCTCCCTCGATTCAACGATGGGTAATTCCAGTAGCATAATACTTCAATGAATTAAAGCAACAAGCATAAACTTAAATGCACACAACTTGAATGAAATTAATATGGGGTCTGCGTTATTTCCACTTCTGCCTGGCAACAACTCCTGGTTAACAAGAAATTTTAGAGAAAATATAAACAAACACCAGAAATAAACGGTTGAAGTTTCTAGGACGCATAATGAGGTGACAGGGCTTGGAGAAAATGATACTCACAGGGTAAATCGAAGGCAAGGGACAAAGGAAAACAGTGCATAACCTACTTAGCAGACCTGAGGAAATGGATGGCAGAAGAATGTTTCAAAGTCATGTGAAAATATAAAATTTATTAAGCGTTGCTAAGGACATGAAACTGTGAAGAGCCATAATCAACAATGTAAGCAAGGTACAGAGAAAGAAGAAGAAGAAAAATAAAACTCTGATTAATCACATGTCAGCATTTTGAATCTTTGAATCTGACCTTGTTCCATATTCTTTTCGAATATATCACGTATTTCGCATTTCCTATTTAAATTTGAAACTGTTTTTCTTTTCCTGACCAAACTGCTATTAAGCAAATTGTGCAGCAATATTTAATCTTAACCGCAGTTTATCAATGCCAAAGTTCAATCCACTTATATCTCAAAACTGAGATACCGACGAACAATTTAAACTCTCGAACAAGTCGAGGCTCGATAATGTAAACCTATTAGAAAAAAAAACGTAATCGGCTTGATATTTGTACATATACTTTCTTATTTAGCAATCGTGAACCTAGATCAGTCCAGACTAGAATTCAAATACACTTAAGTAGAAAAAATTCAACGATCTTTAGAAAGTCTGTCAATAACGGATCTTCTGTCAATAAAGATTTTGATTTGGAATGAGTCTCGGTCTAATACTGATTTCCTAGACTCCCGTCACCCAACGCTCTGGATTGATAGGCAAACTCATATAAACAGTCCGCTGTTGCTGTATTTAGTCTGTCGTAAATTGGAAACCTTGTGTCAGCCATTGTAATGCATCGCAAATAATATAAATCAGGTCGTAGGCGAGGAAGCATTTGAATCATGTCTTTCCTAAATGAAATCATCGCTCTCCATTACTTCCAGTATTTTGCCTCTATGCAACTTGTTCATCTATATATGCATTTCTGATAAACCTAATTAGACAAGCTTTTATAACCACAAAAATACTTCTCTCGGGAAAAATGAATAAATTCCTTAGTCTCGAACCTAACAAAATTTCGATTACATAGACAACAAAATGAAGCAAGTTAGCAAACGTAAACGTGTAGGCTGTGTTTTAACAGAGGTCGTGATATGTGTCCCCGAAAATCAAAAAAGGCATTGGAACAGAGAAATGACTGTCGAAAGATAAAGAAATTATTAAGAAACAGGAGATTTTCTTTCGAAACACAGAAGAGAGTCCTGGGCGCTTATGTGGTTATAATGATAACACGAAGTTTAGACCGGCTTAATGTAAACGTAACTGAAGACGGACGGCGTGATTTATTTATACAAATCATAAGACAATGGAGATAATGAGGTTGTCCTACCACAGTGGTACAAGTTCTTTTATAGGCAGTGAATGCCGGACAATCTCTTACAGATGAAGAAGAAACTTGTGGCAACAAAAATGTTGCTCTACAGAAGGATGCTGAGAATATCATGGACTGAACATATGAGTAACGAGGAATTGTTTAGAAAAATTGAAACAGATAATTGGCATTTCTAGGAAACATCACGAGGAGAGAGGGCTTGGATAATTTGACACTTAAATGTCATACTGGAGCGAAAAGAGACATGGACGATCAACGAATAACCTCCCGAACAAACTTGTGTAAATGCGCAACAAGGATTAGGAGACAAAAACAACAAAATTTAATTACAAAGGATCGGATGTTAGGGAGAGCCATGATTGCCCATATCCTGATGGGATACGGCACATAGACGAAGAAATTCTTAGTTCAAAAAATTAAAATTCTAGTTTCGACAGAACATAATATTTTGTCTCCGAACGAAGCATACATCACAGGATGGTGAATTTCAAAGGGAAGATGGGGTTTCTTGTATCTAGGTTTCGGCAGAGTAGTTTTTATCGGAGTCCCAGAAAGCAGTTCTGTCCGTTTTAGTTTCCAATCTATTGTGTCTTTGCTCAATTCTTTGCCAGTTGCTTGTAGTTCATTCAGAAAATATCGCCTTATGCCTGACTTGTGTATTATTTTCCGACTAATGGATTTCGCTGTGCATTCATTTCCATTAAATAGACGTCATTTCCATGTTAATTGGTAGTCAGTACACGTTCTTGCTTTCTCGCTATGATAGTAGTATTATACTTTTCGTTATTCTCTGCGTGACAGAGATTTTTGGATGTCCCACACTACGACTATGACGACCAATTCTCCCTCAAAAATTATTAGACATCTTTTTTATATTTACAATTTTGAAAACATTATCAAGTGCTAAGACGTTCAATCATGGAATATTTTGATTGGTCGGCTGACAGTTTTCAGATTAAAAATTTGAATAGAAACCAGTACCAAGTAACATTTTTTAAAAATTATATTGATTTTATAAGAGTGGCAAAAAGCCGAAAGTAAGGGATACCCAGTGAGGATCGAACTCACCACTCAGTCGTAAGGGATCTAGCGAGACAAGCTTGCTAAACATTACACAATACCGATTTACTCCCATCTTTAAATACGTATTCTATGTGCACTTATAAAATACATTTTAAACTTTCATCGGCAAATTTTCCATTGAAAGATGTGATTTCGGGAAAATAGCAGTTTTATATTGATTTGCTAAGCGTAGCTTAGATGTAGAACATAGCCAAATGTATGAGGCATCCAATGAGGATCGAATTCACTATTCAATCGTAACTGTTTTTATCGAGACCAGCTTACTAACCATGACACCATGCTGCCCAAAACAGCCGTTTTATAAATTTTTTAATCGTGGCGATTAACACTTGAATAAAAACTGAATAAGGATATACTATAACAATGATAACTACCGCGTTATCATTGATCAGCATCCGTATACTCAGATTTATTACCTTCGACGCAAACGATTTATTTAAACGTACCATGTAGAAGTTTAGTCCATATAACTAAATATCGGGTTGCAGTGAATGTCCTGTCCAAATTGTCAACTGTACATTTTTTACATGATTTAATGAAACCAAATTTTAACTAATGTTTACCAAGTTCAGAATAACTAATATATCTCATTCTTTCAAGGTCACCTGGAAACTATTTAAAGAAATCTATCAAGGTGACTCCATTTTTACTCCAAATATATAATAATATTTTAAACACGACAGCAAAACTTATCAAATATACATCTGGTAATGGCGTAGTGTGCCATAGTAAATGTAATTTATATTTTTTCGCGTTTCAGATATGGATGTTAGTCTAAAAGATGAGACAAGAGATAGTCACCCAAGAGGAGTTATTCCCGACACACGGATGCAACGATTGATGCTAATCCAACCATTACATGTAGGGAGACTTGTGGAATGAGAAGATGTGGGGAAGTTTGTTTTCTTTTTTTAAGCATTTCACCGCAAGCAAGGCGGGAAGCCACTAGCACGCAAGGGGTTACAGAAGATTTGGAGCGAGAGCAGATAGGAATGATAGAGGAAGGGTGTGGAGAAGGATAGTGGATAGATCAAGACAAGGGGTTACAGAGGATTTGGAGCGAGAGCAAATAGGAATGTTAGAGGAAAGGATGTGGAGAAGGATAGTGGATAGATCAAGGCAACTGGAGATGTCGATTGAGATTACATTTGAATAGTTGGAGATTATAGTTGTCAGGGAAACAGGAATAAGGAAGGGAGTTCTACAGGTGAGAGGTGCTATATATGAAGCTATTGGAGTAGAAGAGACGACTACATTTAACAGTTTCAACAGTGAAAGGGTGGGGGCGGGATGCCAGCCTCGTAGGATGCTTGAATTCATGAAGTCTGGGAACCAGCGAAAGCAGCTCATCGAAGGAATTACCGTGAAAGTATTTGTAAAAAAGACAGAGAGAGGCGACGGCACGTTTGTGAGAGAGCGACTGCAGACGAGATGACAGATCAGGGCCAACCACGTTGCAAATCCGTCTCTGGATCTTATCAAGAAACCCGAGGCAAACAGAAGGAGCTCCAGACCATATATGGCAGCAATACTCCATGCAAGGGCGAATGGTTGATTTGTAGATTTGAAGGATCGACTCCGGGGAGAAAAATTTCCTGACCCGGCACAGGGAGCCATCTTTCCTTGCGGTGGATGAAGCACTTGACTTAATGTATTTGTTCTATCTCAGGTCAGCAGTCAGCATGAGACGGAGCAGCCGCAGAGAGGAGCTCGCGAGAAGTTGGGCTTCAGACATTCTAATGGGATGCAGGGAAGGATCCCTGTGGTAGTTAATAGAGAGCAGTTTTGTTTTTGAGGCGTTAAAGTCAACCAGCCAATTCCTGCCCCAGTTCACAACCGATTGGAGGTAATTTTCGAGACGAACTGCCAGGTTAATTTTGTCAGTGACACTAGTTTTTTTTTTTGAGGCAGGTGTAAATTGTAATGTCGTCCGCCTAGATGCCAACTTGGGAATCTATGGCGTCAGGAAAATCATTTATGAAGATAAGGAACAGAGTAGGGCCTAGGATGGAGCCTTGAGGAACACCTGCGTTCGTGGGATAGGAGCTGGAGGAGAATCCGATGAGAACGACCTTCAATTCACGGTTTGACAGGAATTATTTTATTAAGTCAAACAGTCGACCTGTAATACCATAATCCTGAAGCTTGCGAAGAAGGCCGGCATGCCAAACCCTATCAAACGCTTTGGAGATGTCTAGGGCCACGGCACGAGCTTCTCCGTTCTTATGAAGAGCTTGGTAGACAAATTCGGTGATGGTCGTAAGCACATCAGCTGTAGATCGGCCAAAGCGGAAACAATATTGCTTGTTTGAGAGCAGATCATGGGGTGTAAGGTGGTTAACCAGTTCGGCCTTGATTAGGGTTTCGAAGATTTTGCCAAAGAGGGGTAGGAGACTGATAGGACGGTAATTACAATGGTCGGAGGGGTCGCCAGAGTTCTTAAAGACAGGAACAATGAATGAGAACTTCCAGCAGTCGGGAAACACATGGCTCCTTGAGGCAGTAGTTATATAATTTAGAGTGGGCGGGCGCCAATTCAGGCGCGCATTTCTTCAAGACAATGGCTGGTATCTCATCTCCACCACTCACCTTGTGGGGGTCTAAATTAGAGATAATGACCAATACCGATGACGGGGATATGTGTAACCTGCTCAATAGGGTCTCGGTTCTGAGAGGGTAATCTGGTATGGGTACACCGGAAGAGTCAAGCGTTGAATTGATAGAAAATTTCCGAGCAAAGCATTCAGCCTTGTCGGCAGAGGAGGTCAGGGCCTCAAACTGATTGAACAGGGGAGGAATGGAGGGTTTGCTATTGTTCAGAACGCTCTTGCAGAGACGCCAATAATCCTTGGAGCCGAATTTGCAAGATGCAATACGTTCCTTCATCCAAGCAGAAAATAGTGACTTAGCTTCGTTGAGGACACGCTTACACTTGTTAGGGCGGAGGCAAAGAGACGCCTATTACAGTCGAACATGTCACTATGAAATAGGTGGAAGAAGTGGTTCCTATGGGCAATGGTGGCTGAGCAAGCAGCGAAGAACCAAGGGGAGGAGCACGATTTGACCGTAAATTTCCTTGAGGGGATGAATGCGTCAATTCCAGATTTAACGCAGTATGAGACCTCTGAAGCACATTCTTGAACGAGGAGCTTAAAGACAATATCCCAGGGGACATCGCGGAGGAAATCACGGAACGAGTCCCAGTCAGCTCGTTGATAGCAGAACGAGGTTCTGGTGGTAGGAGGCTCTTTGCAGGGGGTGGGATTGATCGGAGCTACCAAGAAGGCAGAGCTGCGTGGCACTACAAGACTCGGGGGTGGAGGTAAAACACAGATCGACAAGAGAGGCCTTACCGTCTCGGTTGTAGGTAAAACGCGTGGGGAAGTCATGTATCTGCGTGAGGGATTGAGAAACTGAAAAGTTAAGAGTATGAATGCCTGCGGGGTCAGTAGTAGCATTCTTAAGCCACTTGTTGTGATGAGGGTTAAAATAGCCAAACACAAATATGTGAGCGAACGGATGGAGAGAGAGAGCCTTGTCTATGCTGTCAGAAATGACATCAAGTATTGCACAGTCCTCTGAGGATGGAGAGCGATAAAGGAAGAAGAGATAGCTTGAGGATAGATAGCCGGAGACACATGTAGGAATGGTCCGGCGATTCGAAAGACAACTATCTAGCCAGAGGGAGATGGTCCTTGACGTAGACACCAAGGTCATGCATGTGGGTTTGAGAGTCTTTTCTGAGGAGAGTAAGGTAGCCGGGGATCGAGAGATCAGAGGAGGGGATAGACGAGTCAAGGTTGGACTCACACAGAGCCATTATATCTGGGCAGTTTGCAGTGCGGAAAGATTCCACACTGCAGAAATTGGTTCTAATGCCACGGATGTTGGAGAACGAAATGTTGAGGGGTTTAGGCGATTTTTGGAGGGCTGGTTTAGGTTTACTTTTTCTATCTTTGTAAGTCATAGAAATGTGGAATTATGGTTGGAAGATGAGAAGGCCTGAGGTAAAAAAAGCCGACGGTTATCGACCGTGACGTGAGCAGAGAGAATTTGGCACAGCCTGCATCATAATGTGGCCTCAGGGTTGCCCACCGGAGGTGACTGCAGGGACACCTTTTCATGCGCGACAATGGCACTAAAGACACCCCGGTATTATAAAACTGTTGATCAGCGCGGCCGCTCAAGACGCTACGCAAGAGTTAGGTCTCCTAACTACCAGCCGGAAACAGCAACCAGGGAACTGTCAACCGTGTACCCTCAGAATGAACGGGCAATGCCACAGACTGCACACATCATGGGAGAAACACAGCAGCACTAGTACGGATGCAAGAGAGAGAGAGAGAGAGAGAGAGAGTTCTGGGAACCCCTTCATAAACAAGAAACAAGGTGTGAGCCTCTACTCATGTCCAAGAGAAGTGGGGGAGTGTTGATCGGGCGGTAGGAAAGCCTACCTACTCCTATGACATATAACATATACAATAACTACAAGAACAACAAAAACATTAGAGGGGGTGTAGTTAGTATAGTCTCCGGGATGACACTAGATGTATGTACTGGGGGATACGAATGGCATATTGTTTGTATTTTGCCCATTCACAACACTACGTTTTAACTTAGTATAAGTCACATTGTGCTATACTAAAAAAGAAAATAAAAAATATATGGTTAGTCAGCTTTGTGGACACGGCATAAACGCCAACCCACTCATAGCAGAATTGTAAACCTTTTCCTACATGACCTGATCCAAGAGGATCAAAACGCATTGATCATTTCCGATTCAGGGATTGTAACATTATTGCAACAACTGTACCGTTTTCTAGAAGGCGTTAAGATGGTCCCGGTATAGAATTGTAAATATATTGTTTCATTATCTTGAGGCATACTCTCTGACAGTCTTATCACAGAAGGCAAGAAAGAACGATATACCCCTACAGACTTTCGAAAGCATTGCCTGGCAGTTCCAATTTGTGAAGAGTTACAACTGGAAATGTCGAATTAAAAAAAAAGGAATGTAGTGCGAATGTTTCTTGCATATTTTATCGATTAAAGATCATAGTCAAGCACATTGTTAATCTCAAGGATGCAAATGAGTTTCTCAGGTAACCGAATTGGATTACTGTTGGAATATTGATTTACAAGTTGGTACTTGCAGGTTTTTTATGCCCTTTAAAATAACTAGTCATAGTTGTAAATAAATCTAAAAGAAAGTGAAAGTATTAGAAATCAGATAAGAACTTAATCCAAGAGATTTTAACTAAGTTTATCGAAGTCTGACAAAAGAGTAATTACTGCATGATGATCTTAAATTTAATATTACCAAAATTTTCTGTAGGACACACGCTAGCAAATCCTTACTCTTCAGAAAGGCGTATTTGGAGAAGGCATTTGTTTAAGCGTTTCACCCCAAGGAAGACAGAAAGCCACTAGCACGCAAGGGGTTGCAAAGAATTGGAGTGAGACCAAATAGGAGTGATAGACGAAAGGATGAAGAGAAAGATAGGGGATACATCCAGGCATGTGGGGACGTCGATTGACATTACATTTGAATAGTTGGAGATTGTAGCTATCAGGGAAACAGGAAAAGGGGAGGGAGTTCCACAGGCGAGAGGTGCGAGACATGAAGCTATTGGAGTAGAAGAGACGGCTAAATTTAACAGTTTCGACAGTGAAAGGGTAAGAGCGAGATGCCAGCCTAGTAGAACGCTTACATTCATGAAGTCTGGGAACCAGCGAAAGCAGCTCATCGAAGCAGTTACCATGAAAGTATTTGCAAAAAAGGCATAGCGAGGCGACGGCACGTCTGTGAGAGAGCGACTATAGACGAGATGCCAGATCAGGGCCAGTTACATTGCATATCCGTCTCTGGATTTTATCAAAGACCTTAGACAAACAGAAGGGGCATATGGCAGCAATACTCCATGCAAGGGCGAATGGTTGATTTGTAGATTTGAAGGATCGACTCCAGCAAGAAAAATTTCCTGGGCCGGCACAGGGAGCCAACTTTCCTTAGGGTGGACGAAGCTATTGACTCAATGTATTTGTTCCATGCGAGATCTGCTGTCAATGTGAAACCGAATAGACGCAAAGAGGAACTCTCGAGTTTTTGAGCATCAAACAAACCATTAAATTTAAAATTGTCCACATCTTTGTTGTTATCACAACGTTTCGGACATTACAGTTTTCTGCAAGTGTATATTGATCTGGGAAATCTACAAGGAATTCTGTACAGAACACTTTATTTAATCAACTGGAATATCGTTCCACTACCCATGTCCAGCAATATCGTGTCCAGTTCTTATAGTACTGCTCAGTTGTTGTCTATATTTCTGAGATTAGGTATTATGTACATTATTTACATTATTCGGACTATTGTCCTCATCCTCACGCCATGTTCATTACAGCGTTTCGGCCGTTGTACGCTCCGGCCTTCTTCAGGTGGTTGGAATGTCGAACTGAACCCTTTATTTTGCTCACTGGGTTAGACTCTTCTAGTTCCACGTGCCATGTTTAATGGATGTTAGTTATCAGTTATCTCCTGTTAACTGATAACTGACATCCATTAAACATGGCACGTGGAACTAGAAACGTTGTAATGGCGACGAGGATGAGGACAATCGTCCGAATAATATAAATAATGAGCTCAGTGGTTGACTTCCCTGTTTCCACTGAATCCAGGTGCACACTGCTCTACCCACGGATTAATCATGACATTACTATGTCAGCAAATTCAGGAACCAATTTTTTAATCCTCTAGGACACTTCCACTTTAATCAACTAGGTTCTAATCCCAAACCCTGGGCCGGACAGTTTGTAATTAGGAACAGAGTGATCAATAATAATAATAATAATAATAATAATAATAACATTGCATAATCTTCTTTGAATCACTAAATAAACATCAGGAGCACCAGAAATGATGTGGCAACAATATTCATTACAATGGTGATTGGTAGACTTATAAATATGTAAGATAAATTCTGTCTATATCTCTGAGATGAAGTATTAAAATTACTTGTATTAATTACATTTTCCGGGCGGTGATTCGCACCTTCATTGCCATATTCAAAACGTTTCGGCCGTTGTACGCTCTGGTTTTCTTCAGATGATTGGAATTTCGAACCGAACCCTTTATTTTGTCCACCGAGGTAGATTGTTCTAGTTCCACGTGCCATACCTCTTCCGGGTGATTCAGTTATTTCACTTTTACACAACTCTCCATGTTTTAGTTCAGCACTGCTGTGGCCTGGTACTGAACTCATAATACTTTGGGTCTAGTCACTGGTTCTAACCAACGTATTTATCCACTGAGCGAAATAAAAGTTTCGTTTCAAAATTGCAGTCACCTGAATGGCCAGAGCGTACAACGCCCGAAACGTCGTGAATATGGTAATGAAGATGAGAATAGCAGTCCGAATAATGTAAATAATGCAATTAAAAATTAGCAGTCTATATATTTAAGATGAGTAGTGTTGTATAATAGGTACCCGTAATAATAATCCTTTTCTATAACCCCCTTGCTTTATATTATTATAGGTTAAACAGCCCAGAGCAGCAATAACGAAAATCAAATAAATATTATTAAACTTAATGCTTAATGGAAAGGAGTCCAGTTTTCTATATAAATTATTTGTAATTTGATCAACCTACATAAGCCAAACTAAAGCATGCTGGTACTACGTGACCAGTTTTGTTTTGTAAGTTCGTTATATGGAATGATATCCTATATTACGAGAAATAATATTTGTAAAATTAAAGAAATTGTGAATATGGCAATGGAGATGAGGATAACAATCCAAATAATGTAAATAATACAAGTAATCATAAAATCTAATCTCAGAGATATAGACAGATATAGAGAGCGACATAGACATAAAGACTGGAACATACAACGGCCGAAATATGGCAATAAAGATGAAGGTGAAGATAGCAGTCAAAAAAGTAAAAATTAGCTCTATATTCTATCAGTGAAAAGTTTACGGCATATCAACCCCAATGGGTACTTTAATGCCGACAATATTTATTGCTGGTAATAGTTTTTCAAAAGGTTTTTCTGCTACTATTTTTTTTACAAACATGTATTGCCAGTAATAATATTTTTTTCAAAAATCTATTGTTGGTAATGTATTGCTAGTAATAATTTTTACAAGAATGTATTGATGGCATTAAAAATTATTTTTACACTTTTATAGGGTTGACCCCAATTTTGGGGTTAACTATTTGCCCATAGCTGGGACCCTGGCATGTGCTACCACCCCGGTTCCGGATGGACCTGGGAACGCCAGCAATTAAGAGGGGATTCCACGTTCCTCAAAACCTCTTGATCAGATGCCTTGCTGTTGGATGGAGTTATTAGTGAGAAGTAAATTCCACTCAAACAGCTTCTTCTCGCGAAACGCTGCTTTGTGGAACCGACTCCCAAGAGGATGTTTCCCCAATCACTACAATCTTAACCTCTTTAAGTCTATCTCCGTCTCATATCCTTGTAAACTACACCTTTATCTTAACCCATCACGTCGAGTGGTCCCCGGTCCTTGTACAGGGTGCATCTTACTGTAAAAAAAACAAAAAGAAAAACTCACTGTACACGAACTCTCTTAGCAGAAGATTTAACAACGGATTCAATATATTTTTCTGCTGCATGTCAGCGGAAAATGTTAATTTGAGAAGACGCAATTAGTCATTAAACAGAAGGTTAACCCCAACCCCGCTGAGGGAAGATAAAAATAAATCTCTCTAACGATTAAAGTAGAGAAGTTTCATTTTGTAGACGTTAGAATAAATACGATATCATGCTGATATTCTTAAGCCCCAAACTGGGCAGTTTTCGCAATAAATCAGGAGCTCAGTAAATACCAACTATACACAACGATATTCTCTTCCCAGCATCCTATCCTTTGTAGCTCCAGGTAATACATGACCCCTTAAAATCCTATCCAGTTGAAGTTTTGCCATCAATTTACACAATGTTATTAGGTATGTCAGTCGCTCTTTCTCTTGCTTTCAGTGTATTATAGCGATTTTCCAAGCGTAGCTTATATCTGATCGAAAGTAGGGGGAATCCAGTGAGGATCGAACTCACTAATCAGTCGTAGCTGTTCTAGCGAGACAAGTTTGTTAACGATTACACCCTCTCGAGGTGCCCAACTTTCAGTATGTTATATGAGTGGCAAGCTAGCTTTTCGCATTATTTGTCGTATAAATTTATACTGTCTCATCCTGATTGTGCGCAAGTATCCTTTTTGTTCCATTTTCCTTAAAAACTTCTTCGTTACTTACATGGTATTATCAGCACACTTCTTTGTAGCAACATCTGCGTAGTTTCAATTCTCCTCTTCATCTATACAGAAATCCGGTGCTATTTACCCTCGTATAGAATAGATATTACGTAGCCTTTCAGTACAATTTTCATTGTTTCCAAAGAAATTTCTCTCTTTCATACAAGATCAGTTACCTTTTTGAAGGCGCCTTTCGCTATTCCAATGTGCCTTTAGATTAGCTCTCTCATATTTCCCGTTGTCAGCTAAAACACCTCCCAGAGACAACTAATAAGTTCGGTAAAATTCTTATTTTTCCCGAGATCAAGAAATCTTTTCCACAGTTTTTCTTTTGTACTTATAACATTATAATTACGAAATGTTTCAGGTTCAACCAATATCTGGTTTTTATTGTTGGAGATCAAGCTAGAACAGGTCTCCTTAATTCATTCACATTATTTCTGTCGTCTCTAATATTATCCTTCTTGCTTCGTTTCAAATATATTCTTATTAAAGACAAGCCAGCCGTATTCCCTGCCCATTAATTTTCTGTCTTCGAATTCTGGAGTTAATTTCTGTATACGAGTTTTATCTCTTATTTCATTGGCAACAGGAATTCTCGCCAGACCCTGTGAATGATTGCACTCTAAAAGACCCTGCTCGCTTTGAACATCTGTTGCGAGGCCAGTTCACGCCAGACTTCAAGTGGAAGTCATATAGACAATACATTGCTAAAGATTGCCGGCACCTTAGTACGTGACTTCTCCTGCAATGCTCTAAATATTTACAAGATTCAGCTCACAACAAAAGTGGGTTATTGTTGCCATATCTGAGCTGTTGCTACCCAGTTCTATTTTTCCAGACTGATAAAGCGTTTGCGAGTAATTACATATTTTACATCCAACAAAGCCTTTTCTACAGGCGACAAGTTGTAAAAATTTCGAGTTTTTTTACTGATATTTCCAAGGAAAATATTCTGACGAATCATATTCAGTTCTTAATATCGTCGTCGGCATCTGTCCGTCTCGAGAGACAATGAGGTAGCGCGCTGATATGGGTGGGATATATGGGGAACTAGGGCTGCCCAGACGTCTAGTTCCCCTTCTCAGCCTTGCTAGCAAATTCCAAAGGAGAGGATAAACCAATACAGTTTGGTACGACCGCGGCTGCAGGAATTGCCGGAAGGTAGCACAAAGTACCGCCCATCCGCCTTCGGGGCTCCACTCCGGGTTTGAATTCCGAGTTGTCCTTCTCCTAGAACAGTTGCCATCCAAGGCTATAGAACCCAGTCTGACCTGCTATTTACCCATAGCTGGAGGGAGAAGAGGGGGATTCACACCTTTCCAAAGTGTATTAGCACGTAAGAGAATGTAATGGATTAGACTGGAATTCGAACTCTGGTCTCCAGTTCCTGAATCCAAGCCGATGTCCATTTCTCCACCCTGCCTCCTCAGTTCTTAATATGATTACAGGTAAAACCCGCCGTTCCTCATATATGAGTCGAATCCTCTTAATTTAAATTGTATACCATTGCAAAGAAGAACGATCCTCCCGTAATGATTCCTCCCAATAGTCGTTACTTTGCAATCTCTCGGGTGGATACTACTTCGATTATTACAATCTCATACACTTCAAGTCTACGATGAACCGTTATATATCCTACCTATCCTGATAATACGCTCTTCTTAACTCCTTCTCTTACGTTGCTAAACCAACCCCATTCTACAACTCTCTAGTCTGCGTGGTTAGTTGGGCTTTGTGTTTGGTGAAGCTTTAAAAATATTCATTGGTTGCCTTCAGTGTGTATCCGTAAATATTAAACTCTTTTTAATTTCCGAGCAGATTTTGGTAAAGCTAGACTCAGGATGCCATCGATTCAAACTCATAAACTCCAATATTATCAAATTCTTTACAAGGTGCTATATGTCTATCCCCAGCTGTGTTTTGTCATACTAAGTGGTGTAACCCAGACAGTGAGAGTCAGAGAAAGAGAGAGAGAGAGAGAGAGAGAGAGAGAAGGAGGATGACAGAGAGAATAAGAAAGAGAAGAAGAGAGAATGAGCGAGACAGAGAAAAAGAAAGAGACGAAGCGAAAGATAAAGAAAAAGAGGAAAACAGAGTTAGAGTGAAAGTAATCGAGGGAGAGAGAAAGAAGAAGATGAGTGAGAGAGATAAATATAGAGAGGGAAAGAGAGAGTGAGGGACAGAAAGAGAGGAATAGAGATATATAGAGAAAGAAATATATGTAAGAGAGAAAGAGTGGAATACGGAAGGAATGATTTGGATTCGCTACAAGGTGCGCAACATGGCGGGTTGTTATTCGTGAAGGTTAGACCTGGTGGAAATAAGTTGTGTAGTTCTTCAGAAGACTTTCGATGGAAGTAGCGATAGAGAAGCGATAAGTTTGACACATTTCGTCTGGGAAAAAGGAAGTCTATTCTCACTGTTGTAAAGAAAAAGCATGATAGGATGAGTCGAGCAATTACTTACCATCTTCAGTAACAGATTGTATACATGAATTCCACTAGAAGTCAAGAGTGAACCTTAGACATCAAGAGTGTTCAAGAAATATTTGGGAATAATGATATGTTTATGATCTAAAATTTGCTTTAGATTCTACTGCATAATTCTGGATATTATACTTATCTTAAAATGTATTAATTGATTTGTTGGATTAGCGATATAAACTACTTGATTACATGAAGTCCCTTTTAATCTGAACTGGTTAACTCGATGGATTTTCTCTATTTAGAATCTGCATAAGCATCCTAGATATCAGTTCTTCGAGGATTAACGAGAGAGCAAATCATATTCGATCATCAGAACCTTACTTTGGTAATATTGCTGGCATCAGTAGTCTCATTTTTAAACTGTCTGAGCCTTCATAGCTGTCATTTTCATTCGTAAACACTGCGTTTTCTGTTCAATATTTAGATTGTTGCGGGGATGCTACCCGCCTTTGTGAAATTTTCCCACAACAATAATTGCGGACAGCAATGTGAGTCCGCTAATAATCGAATATATAAGAAGAAAACCATATCCAAGCAAACGGCATTGTATTTTACCAACAGTATACAAAGAGAATAGAAGATTGTTGCGGGTAACAAAAAGTGAATATGAAAGAAGAAATTGTTTGTGTGTATGAACATTGAAATCCGAGAGAAAGGGAAGTGAACGTGCGATACCCGATGCGGGACAAAATTTTACCACTTGCGACCTACATCTTATTGTCTAAGGGAAAGATAGAAAAGAGAGAATGACAGAGAATGTCGTTTCCTATTAATAGATTTAAAGAGCGGCTACTAGCGACAGTTATTCTTTAGTAAAGTAATGTGGTTCACAAGATTTGCAGCACCTTCCTCGGTATGTTATGCCAAATTCAACAATGATAGTGATTTTGTAATCGATGTTAATAAACAAGACCCAAATTATAAAGCACCAAGTTAGGATCGTACTCACTATTCTGTCCTAATTAATCTAGTGAGACAAGCTTCCTAGCAAATATACAACGTCGAAGTGTAAGCCTTTTTAATATTTGATGTTCTTTAAACAATCTTAATTCATTTTTCCCAGTTGGAGTGCAAGCTTCGTTGAAGTACCCCACATCACCCTGATTTTTTGCGATTTTAAGCTTTTCATATCTGTCCTGCAGGACACATATCCCAGTGGATAAAAGCTTTGATTCGATCCAGTGACTTGATCCAAAGAGTTCAATACCTGGCTACAGCAGAGGGGAAAAAAATTGGGAGTTGAGTTAAAGGGAAATAAATGAGAGGCATGGAACAGCGAAGTAGAAAAATCTACCCCGGTGGACGAAATAAAGGGTTCAATTCGAAATTCCAATAACTCCAGAAACGCCGTAAATATGGCCACGAAATTAATGACAACCGTCTGAATAGTGTAAATATTTAATCATTTAGTTTATTTTTGCTGTCTTTTTGTTCAAGAAAGTCAAAGGTTCCAGCCACTTGAGAATATAATTGATATCCCCCTCCTTCCTCTTCTTCTTCTTCTTCTTCTTCTTCTTCTTCTTCTTCTTCTTCTTCTTCTTCTTCTTCTTCTTCTTCTTCTTATTATTATTATTATTATTATTATTATTATTATTATTAGAGTTCAAGAGAAAAAGATATTTACATTTTATAATCACGTGATGAAATTTCACTTGTTTCAACCCGATTCTCGGATAAGACTTAAGAATGATTGAATTTATTTTCAGTATTTCAAGGCAGATCAAAATTGATTGCTTGTTGTTCAAGACTGGTAAATTCGATACTGCATATATTTTTATTTTTATTAAAAAGAGGGGACGGGTTTTTACTGTTTCAGTTTAAAAAATAGTAGCTGAACTAAAAGTAAAATATCAAGAGTTTGGTATTTTCGAAACATTCAATAAACTGAAGCGAAAAAAATATTTAGCATTTCCAAAAGTATTATCTATTTTTATCAACATCTCACTCTACACACACTGTATTATTATTATTATTATTATTATTATTATTATTATTATTATTATTTCCTTTGCTTTCTAGTGACTGTTCATTTCCTTCCGGGTCCCAACCAGAGACTTAAGCCCAGAAATGGCATCATGACATTTTCCCCTGAGCATTTTTCGAGAAAAAACAAAAATTAAAAAAAAGATCGCACACATTTTATATGGATAAATCCTTTCGTAATATATGGGCTGTAAGTGTGAGTACAAATTTTTGTATTTCTTTAAGGATTGGGCCACCCGGAATGCCTTCGATGAGTATATCGGAAGCTTCTTTTCCAATCAATTCAAGGGCTTCAACTACAACTGCAATTGTTGAAGTCTTCATGTCAATAAGAAGGCACATTCTGTTTTTGAGGTCTCTGATCTCGATGCCTAGGTGATTAACTGTGATTGTTCTTCTTGTGTGTAAAATACTATAAAATGATTACAGGTTCTATTTCTGTAACCGGGTTTTGGTGAAGTTCATACCAATTCCTTGCAGTTTGCTTTCAGTAAATTTTGCTGATTTTCCAATGTAGATATTGACCCATTCTGTGATGCCGAGTTTTATATTCATTTGGTGCAAAAAAATAACATGCAACCCGATAGGAGACGGTCAATTGTTTCTGGATATTTATCATAGAATCTGCATTTTTGGCTAATACAATTTTTCAGCATGTCTGCTTGGTAATTTCTAGTTAGTAAGCATTCTGCGGTGCAGCAATAAAAAACCCTCCGGTTTCAGGGTTTAACTCTGCATTACATAGTCACTTATTGTTACGGAGTTTGTATACATCAGCTTGTTTGGTACCGGCGAAACATTGATCGTGAAGAGGTTTATCTTGCCATCGTTTCTGTATCTGGTTCATTGAATTTTCCTTTGCTTTATTTTTTAAAGTTTTTGTCGCTGTAGTAGGCGTACTATGTTTTATTTGCATTTCGTCACTCAGTTGAAATTTATATTTTGAAATTTATATTTTGAACTTGTTGGATTCCGTTATTACTGAATAGAGTTTCTTACTTCTTTCATGCTCTTTGACACAGATTATCATCCAGTCTTCTGTAGTTTCCCGGTATCTTTGAAGGCCGATTGTTGAAGTTTTCTAAAACAGTTCTAGTTGAACTAATCCTCCGCCTCCATCGGATCTGGGCACATACAGACGAGCAACGTCAACCTTGGGATGATGCAAATGAGATTTCTCGCTTTGTCGTTCATTCACTTAATGTTAGCAATAGTCATGTTAAAGATGTTTAAACTGTATTGTATCACAGGCTCAGCCAAGGTGTTTATGGCTGATATTCTGTTATTATTATTATTAAATTATTATTATTTTTGTTTGATTTATGTTTTATACATATTTTCTTCCGGGTCCCAAACAGAGACCTAAGGTCAGAAATGGCTTCATGATATTTTCCATGATCAGTTTTGAAAAAAAAATACGCTAGGATCACACACATTTTGCATAAAGCTATTCGCAGTATCTGAACTGTACCCGTGAGTACATTTTTGTACTTCTTTAAGGCACGTGTCTCAAAGTGTTTATGGTTGATATTCTGCTTGGTTAATTCAAGCCGATATATATAACAACGAGCCTATCTTTTCTTACTTTCTCTTTCATTTGTTCCTGCTGTATTCCATATCCTTCCCTGACTCAGGTATTTATAGGCTTCTTTTTCTTCTTATACCGTAATTTTTGGTACAAAATCTATATCTACTAAGTCTATTTTGTAATTCTTCCTTTCTTGAATGTTACTTTTGAAGATTTACCTAATCCGAAATCCATACCTTTTTAAACACTGAAACATTTTACAGTATTGTGGATACTTTTCAACTCATTGTTGTCATTGCTAAGGAGTTTGCTATCAGCCATGTAGAATAAGTGATTAAACACTTTCATTTTAAAACTTGTATCCGTATTAATTACTATTTAGTCCATGCGAAGGGGAGATTAACGACAGACAGAACAGAACGAACGACAGCGTGTCTCCTTGTAAAATTCTTCATCGGATATTGAAACAACTGGAAGTGGCATTACCTTTGGTGTGATATAGGTATAATATGGTTTGCCACAGTTGCTTGCTATATTTAAGGAAATTTAATATCACTGAGGAGACTTTGTGCAATTCCAAAAAAATACAAAACATTTCCGTGTGATATTTACTTGAGTATATTTTCTTAAAAACAACTAAACGAGGAGTTTTATAACTCATTTCTTTCATCAGAAAACAAAAAATAATTTTACACTCAATAATATAATTATTTTATCCTATATGTGTGTGTATGTCTGTATGCATATATATATATACGTGTGTGTTTGCAAAATATCAGATTTAACTAAAATATATTTGAAAAAAAGGACAATATAAATAAAGAAAAGTTTTCCTTTTGTCGTTATTTATATATATATATATATGTGTGTGTGTGTGTGTGTGTGTGTGTGTGTGTGTGTGTGTGTGTGTGTGTGTGCATGCAGGTAAGTTAGATTACTTAGTTTAAATTTAACGTCATATTTGACTGATTAATCAAAGTAAAACCCATAAACCTTATACCTCTCTTTTTTTCGTAAAAAGATGTATTTTACTTTTAAATCTAAATAAATCGTTCATTCGCCAGTAATTTACATTCGCCTGATGAGTGACAGTGATACGCATCGAAACACAATTGTGTAGCGATTTTGACATGTTTTTGGTGTAATATCCTAAAGTTATATATATATAATCAATATCTGACTTTTGTGACCAAATCTGTTTAAGGAATTAAAGGTTTTTGACATCTCTAGAAATAAATCCCAGACTTTTTTCAAATATAACTTATCGATCATGATACTTTAAAACACACGTTCAGTGAGAACCCCACGACCAGGGGTCAAATAAACGAACAATATCACATATAGAATAAAATAAAATAAGATATAGTGAGAAAGTGCACATGATATATTTTAATATAAAATAATTTTAACGTAAGGAAAATAAGGTCGGCTTTCTTATCTACTTTATTTACACGAAGACTATTATTCTCATCTTTGTTGTTATCACAACGTTTCGACTGAAGTGTCATCTGTTCTTCATCAGGTGCTTGTAGTTCGGAGTATCCTTCATGTAATTTTGAACTTAACTCCTTAAACTACAGGGTAACTAGACTACGTCTTATTAATACCTCTAAGTTATTGTTCGTTTTGTCGCCACTATAGTCCTGAGTATGACAATAATCTGTACCCGGTAGTACGGCCTCTGATTGGGTGATCTTAATTGCTGTTGGTCCCAGGTTCATGCTGTTTGTGTCTCAACTATGGGCAAATAGTCATTCGTCAAATTAAAGCAATACACTATGCAATTATAAAAATGCATTTTAATAGAAAAATACCAGCAATAAATTATTACGTAAATAAAATTAGCAACAACACTTCTTTATAATAAAGTTAGCAACAATACCTTTTAAAGAAACATAATCGGGAATATATTTTATCTATAGTTGAAGGTATACAATTGCGTTCAAAATATACTCAGTTGAAGCCATAAAATTGTCCAAATTATTTACATTTCGGCATTAAATAACCCATAGATATGTTGATATGCCGCTAGATAAAATCAACCTCAGGTATGTCTTAGATTACAGGTTTCATGTTCGTTAGGTTGGTGACATAGTAAATGTGAGTCCAATGTTAAGGCCGGGTAAAAAAACATAGACTCAGTAGAAAATGCGCAAAAAATAACTGGTCAGGATTAGAAGACAATTTTTCTCTAAATATGGCCAACAGAACGAGGACTAACTTCTCATATAGATTAATTAAATTACAAAATTCACTGAGGGTTACCTGGATCGACAAACACGTGATGGGGGCCGGAGAGGAGAATGGGCTTTTTGATAATAAGAACATAGATGCCGTCATTATTCCAAGTATAGTTAATTAATGTAATGCTAATACCTAATCCTATAAAAGCAGACAGAGAATATCAAACCATTACAGACCCAATGTGATACACCAATAGAGGTAATAACAAAGATAAAGATATTAGTCCGGATGTAAATAATAATAAAAATAATGTTAATAATTCCTTTTATATCAGCTACTTCAGGTTCATATTTGCCTTATAGAAACGAGAAATATGTTTCACTCAAACAACTGGGATTTTACAAAAAAATATAGGAATATTTATGCCGTATATCCTTTAAAAATATCACTTGTCAGATATAAGATAACCTTCGTCATGGGGAATATATTGAGTGTTAGTGAGGGGATATCGTTTGTTAGAGAGAAGGTATCGTTTGTCAGAGGGAAAATATCGTTTTTCAGAGATAATATATCGTTTTTCAGCCAATGTCATTACATTGTCGACTCTTTGCTGTTTTTATTTTTCCTGTATGCAGATCGGCAGCAGATAAAATCCATATTTTAGCCTATACATCAAGTCCATCTAATGTCACCCGAGATTCGTCCGTGAAAATTACATTAGAAAAGTCAAATTCCATGTATTTCCTAGCAGGATTTTTACGATTTAAATATTAGGTTTGCCGAGATGAGTTTGCTTGTCAGATGACTTGACATTTCTCAATTTTTGAATCATTCTACATCTTTTGTTTTCTTGTCTCCCTCTATTCCTACATGTTCAAATATCTGAATACTGGTCAAAAGTGTTTGTTTAGTTATAACTCGCTTTAGTTTACGTCCTCCTTGCGAAAAACATTTCTTAAAGTATTTTTTTCGGAAATAATACATCATTTTTCAACAGAAAATATCGATAGTCAGAGTGAAGGTATCACTTGTCAGAGATAACGTATCGTTTCATCAGGAAGAAGATACCAGTTTTCGTAGAGAAAATATTTTTGGTTATAGAGAATATATCAATGTCAGAGTGAAATGATCATTTTTCAGACAGAATATATATTTGTCAGAGAGAGGAAATTGTTTGTCACAGACTAGATCACAGACTAAACGCAAATATCCAGTAAACACTATGAAAGCCATGTATTGACTTATCTTCCCACGGGAATCTGATGTTTCACAAGACCTTCTTTAATGTTGGATACACCCTGAGTTTAGGGCACATATTTTTACCTCTACATGCCTTGCCCTTTTTTATACCACAATCACCAAATAATGAGCTTTATCCTACTCAGGATATGCGCTACGTGGGGTGAATGGTCTTCTAGAGTTGATAATTTTGGTAAACAACGAGATCTCCTCGCAGGAGATCGAATCGTGGAAAGACGTTGGAAGAACATGAAAACTCAAAGAAGAACAGTAACTGTTCAGATGTTAATAGTAATAAAATCACCAAGAAAAATTTATTGTCATCTGATCACTGTTTTCTGGAAAGTGTTGAACCCCGCTAGGTTAAATCATCTAAAACACGCCACATGATAAACACACTAAGAAGCCATTCGGAGAGTACCAGGCGGACGAGGGACAATCGTAGAGTGCCGACTCTGCAACGACTTCTTCCGGTGTGAATTGCGAAAGATGAAGAAGAAGAAGAAGAAGAAGAAGAAGAAGAAGAATTAAGAACAAAAAAGGAAAAAAGGAAAAAGAAGAAAAAGATAAGAAGAAAACGGAGAAGAAGAAGAGACGAAAAAATAAGAAGAAAATTAAGAAGAAATAAGCAGGAGAGGAAGAAGAAGAAAGAAGATGAAGCACCAGAAGAAGAAAAAGAAGAAATGAACAAGAAGAAATAGGATAAGAAGATGAAAAAGAAGAAGAAGAAAGACGAAGAGGAAGAAGAAAAAGAAGTGGAAGAAAAGGAAGAAGAAGAAGAAGAAGAAGAAGAAGAAGAAGAAGAAGAAGAAGAAGAAGAAGGAGAAGAAAAGGAAAAAGAAGGAGAGGAGGAGGAGGAAGAAGAAGAAGAAGAAGAAGAAGAAGAAGAAGAAGAAGAAGAATATCACTGTTCATACAACCATTGCATAGATACGGAAACCATAAGTGGTCATAGGAAGAAAATAATTAGCATATTGGTACTGATATTTGCAATATTAACGATGAGACACTTCAAATTGTAGACAACATTTGAATAAGTGACAAATATATTCAACAAAGTGTGAAGAAAAAGATAATTATAAAACGTCTTAACTAAAGTTTTATCAGCCATTTTCAGGTTATTTAGAGACAGATCTTTAAATTGTAAGAATTGTTTTGGGGGGATAATTACGATTTACTGATAAAAGTCTTACTCATTAACCCATAGCAGGGACAAGAAGCTGTTGATTCATAGTGTTGTAAGCTATGGAATGTTACTGAATAGAATAATCAAACGAAGGTTGGTAGTGAACGATAACACTTAGGACAAGTGCAACATAAGATTCGCCATCGACGCGTAGTAGTAGTAGTCAACAGCTAGAAGTGAGTCAAGTGAATTCCACAATGAATCTTCAACTGCAGGATATCTACTAACTGCCTCACGCGGTCAGATGTGGCAAAAGGGCGAATTTTATGTAGGGTATCCTAGCCCGTAGGCTCGGCCAAAAATTCCCCGTAGACGTAGCGTAGCTGTTTCCCGATACGAGACTCTGCTCTGTGGATCCTTTCTGCCTGGTGGTAGAGTTTTTACCGGAACAGCTGGAGACGAATCTCTAAATGCAGACCAACTACAGTATTTACTACTCTATTTATGCGAATGGAGACATACACATTATCGTCGGTAGGTAGGCTACAACACATAGCTTTCCCAAGGGTACTAGCGCGTAAGTGAATGTAACAAACCCAACTTGAATTGGAACTCGGCTCTCAGATTAACAATTCCAGCCATTATACATTACACGACCTGCACATCCAAGCTTACAGTACCTGGCATTTCAAAGCTGTCTCCCAAGTATGTAGTGACCAGAATCAACGTTGCTTAACTTTGGTATACGTATGAAAACCGGTGGATCAACGTGTGTCTGTTAGTTATATCTCCCATTACTTTCGGTTCTGTTTCGTCTATTTCCATAGCGATATCCTTTCTTCCAATTACCAAACACACTTTTAACATTTTTGAAACACATATCTCTCTCAAAATGTTATCAGTCAAGTAATATGTTTGGACTACATAATGTATGTTTCCTTTGCAGAAATTCTTGCGGTAATTTGCTGAGAAAGTATCTGTTCCAATTACAAATGCGATCCACCATATCATCGAGAGAATAATAAGATTCCGAAAGCTACAAGTTCTACTATTACACCTATCAACTAAGTTTTCTGACTTATACGAATTTCCAGTAAGTAAAGTAAATATACTATTTGCAGATTTATAAAACTACTTTCCCATAAACCTGCCTATTTGTTTTTTCTTCTGAAGCTAATTAATTCCGACCTGCTCGTCAAACATTCCTAATTGTCGTCACTTCATTTGACAGCATCGTATTCCTTTTCTCCTTGTTGCGAGGAAATTTTCTTCTATTCGAGTTAAAATATTTACACAGTGAATGGTCAATAAATCTTGTCTGCTTTTTTTGCGTATGTTCGCTAAACGGTAAACAAGCTCCAGAAACAACACAGTTTTTCGACCAATCCGTTTCCGATTATACTCATTCCATTTTTCGAAAATTTAACTTGCATTATGATAAATAGAAAGAGTAAGGTTAGGTCGAAATTTTGCGAAAGCTGAAATGTCTGTGGAATTGACAGTGAACTAGTTAAGGATTTAAAGCAATGAAGAAGGCTGAAGTAGTCGTCGGCCGGAAGTAAGTAGATATGAATAACGACCCATAATACATTTTATGATCTACATACTATATATCTAAAACATAATTTTTGCGGTGATAGAATAAAATTATGTATTAGTTTGTTACACATGAAATGGCACACCTGATAGGAAATGAATAACAAGCTTCTGAAATGTTAAATAACTAATTTATTTAGTTGAAATAGGCAACGGAGTGATGAATGACTGTTCTCCAACGTACCTCTAAATTCATGCTCCAATCTTTAAATACCTTCTCATCGTTTGATATGATAGTTCAAATATTTTGATTACCTATTCTGTATGAATGTTTTATTGCGTATGAAAAGCTCAAAATGCTTAAATAAGTGATAATCAGTAGGAGAGATATCAGATGAATATGGAGGATGAGGCAAAATTTCATAATTCAGGCTATGCAGCTTTTGGTCAATTGATTGAGAAGCGTGCGGCCTTGTAGCAAAATTGGGCTATACCTATTTACAAGTCTAGGATGTTTCTTTTTCAATTTTTCGTGCATATATTCAGTTTCTCCACAATAAGATATTGGTGTTATTGTTTTCAGTTTAGGCAAGAATTAATAATAAATAACCCCTTTGAAAGACCACCATAAAGAAACCATTAACTTTGTAGAGTGTAGTGGAGGTTTTGGGTATTATTTTGGTGATTCATTTGCATGTAACCACTGACCAACTCTTTTACTGTTGTCAAAGAAAATTCATTTCTCATCGCATGTAACGATTCCATGCAAAAATGGTTCTTTTCCCCAGTTTGTACACATACTGTAAGAATACTCGAAATTGTTTCATTGTAATCATTTTCATTGAATATATGACTAACTGTTATGGTCCAGGTTAGGACCAAGGAAGAACAACACGAACACAAAAGTAGAAATAACGAAGATAATAATACAAGATGTGGAAGGTGTTAGTATGACTGTCAGTCTGGTTTGGAGTGAACTACTATTGGCTCGACTCGATTCGTCTCTCTCTCTTGAGAGGCGTAGTATACATAGTGTTAGGAAGAGTTCATTCTGTAGTTATAGGTAAGGACCCATAACACTAACAATATAGTGAAAAAAATTATCTGGAAAAAGAGTGAGGAAGAAGTCAAAATCTTTTTTATATAGTAAGGAGCTTACTTCGTTAGACGTCCGGATCAACAACCAACCACACAAAATACGTCATTTCATGTGTGAAAACCTAATGCAAAATATCTGTAGTTGAAAACATAAAATTACGTACAAAATATTTAGATTGTGGCATTACGTCATCAAGGTGATTTGAACTACATTGCTTTATGACGAAGAAATTCCTTTGTCGTGTGAGAAAAAATATAGGGAAACTTTCTGTCGGGAGGAATACGGCAACTCCCAATGATATTTGTTTATTTTACATGATATTCGTGGTCGTCATTGTTACTTTTCATTTTGCTGGTAACTTCTGTCCAGCATTTATTTCTTTGTACGATAGCGATGGCCTTGGCAAGTGCAAGGATTCAGGTTGACTTGACATCGGGGTAGCAGAGCAAAGATCAAAGGGTCTTTGAAATTAATTTCCCTTGGGGCAACTCAGATATTTCGTCAAACATCAGATGGACTTTAATGTTCTCATGTTCTTATTTTCTCCCGTTCGTATCATCGTATCAAACAATATATGGATGTGTATAAGTTTTCTTAGTTCTGAAAATTTCAGGATATTATTCAAATAATATATATATATATATATATATATATATATATATATATATATTAAAATTAGTGTATTTAGGCAGCAAATTCTCTTTTAGACATGTCTGATTGATTTTGTTCATTAGTATAAGTATAATACTAAAAGATAGAAGAATAGATTCCATAATGGATACTTTTTTCCTGTTCTAATAAACGCTCAGCACATTGTGAACCATTTTGCCTATAAAATCATAAAGAAAAAATTACGGTAATCAATAACAATGCACATTTTTGTATAAATGCATATACTATTGAACATCATATAGTTTGTACCACTTGCACCCCTGAAGATGATTTTGAGAGAAGATCGAAAGTATTTGGGAAATGAAAATAATAGAAATTTAAACAGCTATAGCACATTTCTTTCATCTTTAAACATCAATATACGGAAGGTTATTCATGAGTATGAACGGATTTTAGTAAAAATTAGCAGACATAATGTCTGTAATTTATTCAATCAGACATATATATATATATATATATATATATATATATATATATATATACTTTTGCCTCCCCGTATACGCGTCCATGTTATACGCGTACGTAATATCATAGACAGACAGAAACACACACACACACACACACACACACATATATATATATATATATATATATATATATATATATATATATATATATATATGCAGAAAAATTGGAAAGAACACGTTAGGTAAATAATCCGGAGTTCTTTCGTATTTTTTTGTATTTTTAAAATGACAGTGCTCCATACAGAAGTAGAGCTTTTATTATATACACTGCCAAAACTGTATTAATAAAACTAATTAAATTAGACAAAAATAATGAAAAAATATGTGATTGTAGAAACCCTAAAGACTGCCCGTTAGAAAATAAATGCCTCACAAAATCCGTGGTATACCAATGCACTATCTCACCCATTAAGAGTCCTAACACTGATAGGATATACACTGGGTCAACGAAGAATAAATTTAAAATTAGATGGAGACAACACAAGAGCTCCTTCATCAAAATAGAAATCAGACATCTCTATCCCAATATTTCTTGCACTTAAAAGAAACGAATAAAATACCAAAAGTAAAATGGAAAATAATAAATAGAACAAGAACTTGTATGACCTGGGATGACCTATGCCCTTTATGCCTACATGAAAAACTACACATCATTAAGTTTCTAAATAATGAAAAGTTATTAAATCATAGGCAGGAGTTAACGATTTTTTGCCGACATCAACAAATTTTCGCATTACATAATTAACATAAAAAATAGATAAATAAATAAATTCCATAGTTTAATAAAAGTCTTAAAAGCTTAGCCCAATCATTATATAGAAAAACCCTTTGTGAAGTCCTCAAAAAACAAATTGTAGTCCAGTGCAACGCGTTTGTATATGAAATAGCCATTTTAATAAACAAATAAATAGAGATTAATAGATAGATAATAATAAAACAGAATCCTCTCGACACTTAACGACCTGCCGTCGCGCCATGAAATATCTTTCGCTTTAAACAAACTAGACGGTAACCGCCACCATCAGCTTTGAAATAGAGACCCCACCATAACCTGATATAAACTTTCCGAAGGTGACAGATCTGTAGATAATAATTAACTCTTCGACCACCTAACCAAAATGGCTGCCCCCAGCCGTATCCATAGTAATTAATGTTGCAAGAGACCATACTTATAAACACTCGCAAACCACAAGATAGCTTATTTCTAAATTTTCGCTTGAGGATAAAACGGGACTCGATACCTTAATTCAATTTAATTTCAATAATTATATTGAGGGTTTCGGTTCTCGTTTTTGAAACATGAGTACCCTTAGTACCGAAGGAATCATATTTTTTTATAAAAAAATATTATAATATATATATATATATATATATATATATATATATATATATATATATATATATAGGCAGAAAGCGTTCTTTTAATCATCTTTTCGTTACATGTGAGGGAAAGGAAAATTAATTTTTTTAGTGTTTTTTTCTAGCGTCCCATTATCCCAGGCGATTTGGTCATTTTTTTAGACAGGTTCAAGGGGATTTTGTTTCTGGTGTCCTTAGAATATCTTCATATTTGGGACTCTTTCAGTTGTATTTTATTTTTGAGCTCTCTTCAATAATTCTAGGAGAGTTTATTCCAATCTTTCGCGTGTCGAGTCTGGCTGGAATTCGAATGAACTTCGTTCTATTTTTCAAAAACTTTTAACACTGCTATTATATATTTATACAAACACACACGCACACACACACACACACATATATATATATATATAAATTTAGAATATACAAATATATAATATACAATATAATATAAATATTATACATAAATATATATATATATATAAATACAAATACAAATTATATATATAATTATAATATATATATAATATATAATATAGACATAATATATATATATATATTATATATATATTATATATACATCCACCTGCACTAATGCAAAGCTCTTCAGTAAAATGAATGGAGCACTTTGGCTGATTGGCATTTGTTTACATTTGTAAAAACAATACGCTAGATTTAGTTGTGTAACTCTACTGAGTGAAGATAGTTCTGGCTGACACCAAATTAGTTGTGTTTCAATCCTGGCTTGAGGCATTCGGAAGTCTAGTCGCACTGAGGAGCTGTGATACAGTGAAACAGTACTATCTGTGAATGACATAATATATATATATATATATATATATACATATATATATATATATATATATATATATGTATATCAGTCTGTTATTATCTATCTATCTATCTCAGTCTGTTCATATCTATCTATCTATCTATCTATCTATCTATTCTATTATATTATATTATATTCATGTCTCTTGTGATATTTCAACAATTTTCCCCTTTGTGACCCATGGAATGTTTACGAGCAAGAGAGATTAGGCAGACCGACAGTCTGTCAGAGAGACAGAACGAGAAATAAAGACAGAGATAGACACATAAAACGGTAGACTTTTTATCGCCTCGCCTACATCAACAGCTTAATTTTCTCGCTCGCTCGCTCACTCCCTACCCCACCTCTCTCTCTATCTCTCTCTCTCTCTCTCTCTATATATATATATATATATATATATATATATATATATATACATGTGTGTATGTTTATATATATGTTTGTGTTTTGAAAGTTAATAAAATAATTGGATACACCAAATTTGTTCAACCACACATATATCCTCTTCTGCCTTCCATCAGCATAAATATATCTATATATATATATATACATTTACTTACTAGATATTTCTATATCTATATCTATATAAATATATATACATATACATAACAGAGACACACACATACCTACATATATTATTATTATTATATAATTAAGTAATTAATTGAAGAATATCAAACACTTAAAATCCCAAATAAATCACAAAATTAAAGAATCAGCATTTTCTTTGTGATTTGTTTGCAGTTCTGGAAGATTGAACCTGCTGTTTCCTAGAGCTCTTATGAAATAAAAATTATTGCCTATGGGATTTTAAGTGTTTGATATTCTTTACTTAATAATAATTTTCCCCTGTCTTTTGACATAGACATAGAGCTCTCCCAGGATCTATTTCCTTCTGGAAATTTCATACGGATACACATATTGTATCATTACTATACACACACACACACACACACATACACACACACACACACACACACACACACAAACACACACACACACACATATATATATATATACGTACATGTATCGGAATATAATGTATAAACGAAGAATTAATAATCTTCAAACAGGGATCTGCAAATGTTAATAATTGTTATTTAATTGTGTATTATTTTTCTTTCAAATTGAAAGAAATGAATTGCAAAGATACTTTGCCAACAAGTTCACACAAAATATTTTACCGTTAAAAGAATACGGCGTGTCTCAGTCAACATCGCTGATTGGTTAATATATATGAATAAAAAGATTCAAATATTTTTTCATTTTGAAAAATTGTGATCCTATTTTGTACAAAAAATGTGTTTTCAGCGACAGTACTTAAATCTATGAGCATTTTTCTACAATTCTGAAACGGAAGACATTCCCAGAGTTAGCACTTGATGAACTTGCAAGAAGAGAAAGCTCTTAGAATAATTAAAAAAAGAATGGAATCAATTACTTATAATTTGAGACACTTTTGTAATGATATTTTTTTGTTCGGAATCACCCCACGCAAGGCAGTAAAACCTCTAAAATACAAGCGGTTATAGGATGTGGAAGAATTAGGAACATAAACATTAATAATGAGTGGAAAGAGAAAGGAGTAGTGTTGAGGGATCCTCCCCTTTTTTCACAAATGGTATCCGTATACTACTTCTAGTGAATACCCGAGGAGAGGGAGCGAGGTTAACGAGAGCGTACGAACTTAGCGGACAAGAGTCACAGTGAGCGAGCACGTAGACTCAGTAAGAAGTCATACAGCGATACGTCGATACCAAAGACTATATATATATATTTCTACAAACCCGCATTCCTGTAACTACTAACCTGTATTGCCAGTTTGTATTATTGCGTTAATACATTTATTTTCCTATATTCATTCTTGGCGTTTGTTATTATTGATAGCGGATTTCATCCCGGAATCCACAACAACTTGGCGACGAGGTATTCGAACTCTCACGGAAGGAAAAGGAAACAAAATTCTCCCTCATCGACCACAAGAAGTAGTCAGCAGGGAGGTATATAGCGATTCACATTGCATTTAATTTTTTACAGATTAAAGTTGGATGGAAAGCATAACGCCAGAAGGATGTTCCACAAGCAATACGTGCGAGAGTCTGGTGCTCTGGTTAAATTTAAAAAAATTAGGTATTGTAGCGAAGAGCTCATTCGAACAATGGCCATGAAAGTATTTATAGAAAACACATAGAGAGTCAACCTCACGGCAGTGGGAGAGTGACTAGAGCTGAGTCGCCTGAAATGAATGATATTCCCTACTTGCATGCGGTGAAATAATTTTAAAAAAACTCGTCCAGCAATATGAAGATCTCCGTACGTGTAACGACATAACCTACAATGGCTCTCGTTTTTGAAACATGAGAACTCTTATGTAACGAAGGAATCATATTTTTTTAATAAATATTATAATATTAGCTCTACTTCTGTATGGAGCACTGTTTTTTTTAAAAATAAAAACAAAAATACTAAAGAACTCCGGATTATTTACCTACCGTGTTCTTTCCTATTTTCTGCACACACACACACACACACACACACACACACACACACACACATATATATATATATATATATATATATATATATATATATATGATTACTGTTTTAATGTTGTTTTACTGACGACGTCAGACGTTTTGGTCTAGTAGACCATCTTCAGGACATGGTTATTAAAAACATACTTAGGATTAGACGATATTAAATCAACATGAAAAGACGATAGACACAAGACTAATCAGTAAGTATGTTTTTAATAACAATGCCCTGAAGATGGTCTACTAGACTGAAACGTCTGACATCAACAGTAAAACAACATTAAAACAGTAAACGTGCATATTCGGATTTTGTTTTGTCTTTTCCATATTTTTCATCATGCCGTCGGACCTATATCCACATATTTGCTTACATATATATATATATATATATATATATATATATATATATATATATATATATATATATATATATATATAAAATTTAAAATTTGGTAGTATGTTCATAATTAGTAAATAAATTGCGGAGAATTTCTATGAATAATTATCTTATTTGAATTTAATATAGCTGTGTATTTCTTTTTAGTCGGCTTTATTAATGTGGTTAATGAATATTACTTATTTTTTTATTATTAAACACTTAAGTTGTATTTACTGGTTTCTGAAAGAAGCCTTCTTATTATAAAATATAAAAATATATGTTACAATTAACTACATGTTTCATTATATTCCTACCCCTCCCCTTAGCTTCTTATAAAATTGAAAAATTTACATTTGTTTCATAATTATGATACATGGTAAAAACTAGCTTATAGTTTGTATTAATTTCTTGTCTGCCACTCATGACCTTGGCTAGGATTATATTTCAAAACAGATTTTACTATGATCAAAATCTCCCTCTATTTGTGAGGTTATTTTTAAACTAATCTAGGTCTGACACCTAATTGTTTAATCAGGGTAAACCGAACAATCCTCATTTTAATTTTGATTTATTGTTATTGGTTTTGAAATTTAAAAAATACTTTTTTACTTATCAGTTATTTACCATCGCCTGAGGAGGTACAATTTCAGTGCTGACACATGAAACCTATTGTGTAACGATTTTTAAAATTGTTTTAATTTCATATTATATATATATATATATATATATATATATATATATATATATATATATATATATGTCTTTGTCCATTTCATAATGTGTGACGTCATTTGTTTACATTTGGATACGCTTTGAGCAGATATGAATGTACGTGAGAGATTCAGGGAAGTTTGTAGTTTAAAAGCAGTAAAATCGACCTTGCTAATCGAGCGATCCTCTGTGGCGAAATCGGTTAATGTACGTCAGGCTATATGACGTTTCCTTATAGAATATACGTTCGAATCCTGCCGAGGACGAATATTTTCTATGAAAATTTCTCGGACATTCAAGCCAGTAAATGGTATTAATACTGATTATTATAAACAGAACATTTACTTAAATATTTGTATCCATAAAAAGAATGTATAAACATTAAAAAGTCTTTGTATATATATATATATATATATATATATATATATATATACATATATATATATATATATATATATATATATATATGTAGCACCAACATTCCAGCAGCAAGGCCTTTGATTGGGAGATGGGAGGTTTTGAAGACTGCGGAACGACGTCGTCTTAACTGCTGTTGTTCCAAGGTCCACTCTGACTCGGGGTGGCAGCACCTTTTAGGGTCCTAGCTATGGGCAACTAGTCAACCCCCAAATAAAAATCAACATTATATTTTGATAATACAATACAACGAAATGATAATCAGTGCAATACTGAGAGACAATAAATTTGATGATAAACAAACTATATATCTAGAAACATGTCATTAACACTGAAAGTATAACATTATGTACAAAATATCTGTAGGTTAAAATGTGAAATATACGTACAAGATATTTAGATTTTCGACATTAAATAACCCATAGAGGTTGATATGCTACAAAAGAATATCTGTCTAGCAAAATTACATATTAACAGTAAAGTTACCAACAATATATAGTTAAAGTAAAAAGAACAACAATACGTTTTATCGATAGTTGAAGGCATATAATTGTGTTCCAATTATGTAGATTTCGTGACGCGAAACGAAATCAAACCAACCAATCAACATTATCTCTGACTGATGCCAAATCGTTCGAGTTTCGATCCCGGCTTGAAGCATTCGGATGTCTCGCCACACTATCACAGCGAAACAGTTTGTCTGTGGCTGACTGTTTATTCTCTCAAAATAATTAGATTGAGCTATCGGGAAATTTTATGAACAGTGGCTACTGCTGCTAATGCAATACTCTTCAACTTGAATCGATTTCTCCCGCCCACTCACGTTTTTCGTAAAATAAAGACGTTAAAATTTCCATTGTTTCCTGCCGGGCGACGATAGATTGGAGGTAGAATCTCTAACTGCTACAAGATCGGGGAGGTTTCGACCCCGGCTTAAAGCAGTCGAATGTTTAACCACACTGATGAGTTATGATAAAGTGAAACTGTCTATGGATGACTATATATATATATAAATGTCTTTAAATAAATTGTCGGACTATGTCCAATTAAAAAATATATATTGGCGCCTCTGCAAGAGCGTTCTGAATAGTAACAAACCCTCCATTCCTCCCCTGTTCAATCAGTTTGAGGTCTTGACCACCTCTGCCGACAAGGCCGAATGCTTCGCTCGGAAGTTTTCTTCCAATTCTACGCTTGACACTTCTGGGGTACCCTTGCCCGATTTCCCTCCCAGAACTGAGGCCCTCCTGGACCGCTTGCACATAACCCCGTCGTCGGTACTGGGCATTATTTCTAACTTAGATCACCACAAGGCTACCGGTGGCGACGGAATACCAGCCATTGTCCTGAAGAAATGCGCACCTGAACTGGCACCTCTAAATTGTACAACCGCTGCCTCAAGGAGTCCTGTTTTCCTGACTGTTGGAAGTCCCCTAGCATTGTTCCTGTCTTTAAGAACTCTGGCGACCCCTCCAACCATTCTAATTACCGTCCTATCAGTCTCCTTCCCCTCTTCGGCAAAGTCTTCGAGGCCATTATCAACGCCGAAGTGATTACTCACCTGATATCCCAAGATCTGCTCTCAGACAAGCAGTATGGTTTCCGCTTTGCCCGATCTACTGCCGATGTGCTTACGGCCATCACTGAATTTGTCTACCAAGCTATCCATAATAACGGCGAAGCTCGTGCCGTGGCCCTTGACATCTCCAAAGCATTCGATAGGGTTTGGCATCCCGGCCCCCTTCGCAAGCTCCTGGGTTATGGTATCACAGGTCGATTGTTTGACCTAATTCAATCGTTTCTGTCAAACCGGGATTTGAAGGTTGTTCTAAGTGGATTCATCTCCAACTCCTATCCCACTAACGCTGGTGTTCCTCAAGGCTCCATCCTTGGCCCAACTCTGTTCCTCATATTTATAAACGACCTTCTTGACGCCATAGACTCCCAAGTCGGTATCTACGCTGACGACACTACTATTTACTCCTGCCTCAAACACAAATCTAGTGCGGCGGACAAAATTAACCTGGCAGCTCAAATTGAAAAGTACCTCCAATCGGTTGTGGACTGGGGAGAGAAATGGATGGTCAACTTTAACGCCTCTAAAACAAAACTGCTCTCCATTAACCACCACAAGGACCCATCCCTGCATCCCATTAGAATGTCTGAGGACCAACTTCTCGAGAGCTCCTCTCTGCGGCTGCTCGGTCTCACGCTGTTCGCTGATGTGAGATGGAACAAATACATCGAGTCAGTTGCATCATCCACCGCAAGAAAAGTTGGCTCCCTGTGCCGAGCCAGGAAATTCTTCTCCCCGGAATCGATCCTCAAAGTCTATAAATCTACCATTCGCCCTTGCATGGAGTATTGCTGTCATTTATGGTCTGGGGCGCCTGCTGGTTGCCTCAGGGTTCTTGATAAGATCCAGAGACGGATATGCAATGTGATTGGCCCTGATCTGTCATCTTGTCTGCAGTCGCTCTCTCACAGACGTGATATTGCTTCGCTCTGCCTTTTCTACAAGTACTTTCACGGTAATTGTTCCGAGGAGTTGCTTTCGCTTGTCCCTAGGCCTCATGAATTTAAACGTCCTACGAGGCTGGCATCCCGTTCCCACCCCTTCACCGTTGAAACTGTTAGATGTAGACGTCTCTTCTACTCCAATAGCTTCATGTCTCGCACATCTCGCCTATGGGACTCCCTTCCCTATTACTGTTTCCCTGACAAATACAATCTCCAACGGTTTAAGTGCAGCGTCAATCGTCATCTCCAGTTGCCTTGATCTATCCACTTCCCTTCTCCACTTCCTTTCATCTTTCATTCCTATTTTCTCTCGCTCTAAATCTTCTGTAACCCCCTTGCCTTGATCGACCCTCCGTCTTTCTCTTTCTCCACATCCTCTCCTTTACCACTCCTCTCTGCTCTTCCTCCAACCCTTCTGTAACCCCATGCGTGATAGTGGTCACCAGCCTTGCTTGGGGTGATACGCTTAAAAAAAAAAATATATATATATATATACATATATACACACATATATATATATATATATATATATATATATAGATATAGATATAGATAATATTAGTGTTAAATATACACATACATATGCAATCATATATCCAAAATAAATATATATATATATATACATACATACATACATACATACATACATACATACATACATACATATATAGATGTATAAAAATAATTCCAAGAGGATAGAATCCAGGTAGAACTCAATGTACAGGACAGAGTAAGGATAAATAAAATGGCTTAAACACTAATATTCCATGGTCATAATTTATTCCATTGGAATCGTAAATACGATCTAATTCATCAGACCTACAAATTTCTAGGTCTGATGAATTGGATCGTATTTACGATTACAATGGAATAAATTATGACCATGGAATATTAGTGTTTAAATCTTTTTATTATATATATATATATATATATATATATATATATATATATATATATATATATATATATATATATATATATATATATACATCCAAATATATAAATAAACTAACAACCGATTACGATAAACTATCCGTTTAGAAAAAACAATAAAGATAATCAACCCAAATAGATAAATTAAAAACTGTTCTAACCAAAATAATAGTAAGAACAAACCACAACATCCCACCCCAAAATTCAACAAATAGATTTAATCAATGACAAATAAACAAATATATAAGATAAAAAATAAAAAATGAAAATAAATATAAACAAGCAAAACAATTTGACCCAAATAAATAAGCAAACGAGCGACTTCCGGTAAATGACCGCCATAATAGACTACCAAACTATATAAACAATTTTTACTACGTTAACAAAAAACACCGATCAAAATAAAAAATAAATAAATAAATATATAAGATAAATATATAAAATAAAAAATAAAATTAAAACAAACAAGCAAAATAATTTGACATAAACCAATAAACAAATAAGCGACTTCCGGTAAAAGTAACCGCCAAAATAGACTACCCATAATGCACCACTGACCCTTATATATAAATAGCCGAGAAAAATAACAGCACTAGTCGCCTATATATATATACATACACACCAGAGAAAGCCGTAATTTTGCCTGTTTTGTTAATAAGATTCTTCCAATATTTACAGCCGTAGAAGAAAATAATAAAATATACAGTTTAATGCATAAATGGAGCGTCTACTGAAATACTAATGTTTCACTAAAAATAAGGTTAAAAGTGATATTATCACCTTTAAATGTATTTGAGTTGATACTAGTACAGGTAGTATACGACTATCAACTAAGAAAAGCGTACAAGTAATATATATATATGTACTATCTCTTTAATAAAAAAAAAACACGATGCAATCTATCGAGCTTTAAAAAAAAGAACTTTGTCATGCTTGCAAAATCAAACATGAGCCCTACGGGTGAGCAATAATTATTAGCAAATTATCGCTTGATACATTTAGATTACTGAACAAATGACAGAGATTTTTCCCTAGCCCACCCATAGTCTAATTAATGGCACCTTGTCAAGGTACCTAAAATCCTTCTTTAGAAGTATACGTCTAAAAGCCCACGACGGAGAAAATTCCCACGCACTTTACATACTGGAAAAAATAAGAACTCTACATTCCCACCACAAAACAAGGACATTACAGCATTTAAAATGATACTAACAAATGATATAAAGAAAACAAGAATACGTAAGTTGCCATATAATCACTTAAATAGAACGGTTGGCCCTTGACACATAGAGATATCCTATTCATTTCACAGTCTGAAAAAGGCGGTGATCTGGAGAATCAAAGAATAACTTTCAAGAGGCTAACACTCAACTAGCCGTGAAAACCACCTACAAAAGTCTAACCACATACAGACCCCGTGAATACCAAAAGAAATTAACAAGCTGGCTAAACATGATGTTTGAAAATAAACAAGGTAACATGCACAACAATTACACCCACAAATCTCACGCCTGCCCGCTTTTATCTCTTTCCTAAAAATACACAAAAATAACAACCCAAGAAGGTCAGTCATTCCAGCATTTAACTGCCATACAACTAAAATACGTCGATCACTACATACAGCCCCTAGCTACGGAAAGAAAATCCTACATCATAGACCTACTAAACGGAATTAAACATATACAAACAGTACCTGCAACTCTAATAACTATGGACGTTAGATCACTTTATTCCAACATCAAACATAACGTATGACTAACCGCCAATAAAGAAGCACTTAGTAAAAGAACAAAACAAGAACCCTCCCCCTCCCAGGTGTAATCATAAAACATATAGAACACATTCTCACATTGAATTGTTTCGATTCCAATGGAAAACATTACCTACATGTATGAGGATGTGCCTTGGGAACCTTTGCAGCTCAATCATATTACATGGGGAAAATTTGCGGAGAATCATATTTATTCTTTCATCGGTTATGACTGCGTGTTCTACGCAAGATATATCGATGATATCTTCTTCATATATACGCGGCCAATGAGGAGAAACTTACTTAATGCCTCATGGCCCTAAACACAGTACACGACTCCATTACGCTCGAACACAAAATATCAACAAGATCGGTAACATTTCTAGATACCCGTATAAATAGAATATTGCAAACGACACTACGCACTAAAACTATCTACACTTAAATCTTGCCACCCAAAAGCCCTGAAGGAGAATCTTCCGTATTCACAAGCACTTAGAATTAGAAGGATATGTTCCAACAATGAAAAACTAAATGTGGAATGGGGTTGAAATAATAGACAGAGAACATCAAGCTAATTCTCCTACCCCTCACCACACTAAACAGATATGCTCAACGAGGTGATAAGGTCTACCGTGTACTTACGCACACACAAATATATATATATATATATATATATATATATATATATATATATATATATATATATATATATATATATATATATATACTAAAAGCTGTCATACACATCCCCTTCCCAGCAACCAACAAACCTGTCAAAATGACTGAGGATGTATATCTGAGACTCGTGTCTTACCGGACCCCTCCTTAAAAACATCTTTTAAAAGATCTTTGACCAATCCCAAAACTGACCAAAAATTATCTATAAAAAAAAACAAATTCAACAAATTCAACTACCTCAGGGACTGTCATTCATCCCTGTAGTTCACTGCTACTAACAAGGATGAAATTTCTTTCTGATGAAGGCCATGCTGCCCGAAACTACTCGAGGAACCTAATTAAAACTTAAAACAAAACTATGAATATACGATCCAGTTTCTCTGAAATCTTAATTTCTAACAATTTTTATGGTTCAAGACACACACACACGCGCACAAACACAAATACACACACACACACATACACACATATATATATATATATATATATATATATATCACACACACACACACACACACACACACACATATATATATATATATATTATTTGCATTTTTCTGACTATCGTCCTCATCTTTTTTGACATGTTTATTACAACGTTTCTGCCGTTGTACGCTCCAGCCTTATTCAGGTGTTTGGAACGTCGAACTGAACTCTTTATTTCGCTCACTGGAGTAGACTGTTCTAGTTCCACGTAACATGTCTAATGGATGTTAGTTATCAGTTGTTTCCTGTTAATTCCACTCTCCAAGTTCTTCACCGCCTTAACCAGGTATTGAACTCACACTCTTTGGGTCCTGTCACTGGATTTAACTAACACCTTTATCTACTGTGCCATGTGTCCTTCAGGACCTGGAATTTAATTTTGTTGCATGAAAGTATAAAAGCCAAATCTTTGAATTTACAAATCGCGACAGCTGTTAAGGAGATGTGATTAAATATACTTTAATATTTAATAAAATATTCAGTATTATTATTGTTTAGGTAATAATAAGCATTATAAAAGTACAAATAACTATATTGTGGAAAAAGGAATTTTCAACAATATACAAATTGTTAAGTATATGTTGTTTTTTTTAAAACTTTTATCAGAAATGAGATTTTTGTACATGTATTTATGGATAATATTATACATTCGTCGGAAAACTCAAGGAAATGGAGAGTACTGGTGGATGCTACACCATTTGTGGTGAAAAAGCGGTGGAAGGAACTGTATGGATTACACAAAAATTCTTACCGAGTCGCACGTAATTAACATAGGCCGGTTGCAACGTAACATCATCCAGCTGTTGCGGGCCCACCGTGTGGAAAGGTACTGAGCTTAATGGGCCGAAACCTTGCTGAAGCACGGCGCACAGCTGAAGATTGCACCTGGTCTGGAGCACTTGATGTGTATTTGTATTCTATTTATAATTAAGAACTATTTCTGCACAGTGGTTGACATTAATATCTATCTGCTGATGTGTAAAACATTTGGAATACTGCAATAATAAAGATTTCAATTTCTTCTCTCTGTTAGATGTCACGATCTAATTGTTCGGATTTTCTTTGGCCAGAAATCTGCAGTTGCTTTGTGATCTTAATTTTGCTGACAACTATTGTGTTTTCTTAGTGTTGTTAGTTATTTCTTTTATGCCTTTGGTTTTACTCATGTCCGCCAGAGCTCCTCTACTTTTGGAAAATAGACGCCATTGTGTGAAATTGTTCATTTTCTATCTGCTACACACACTGCAAATTTTTAAAATAAATCTTAGCCATTCCTGTTGAATTATTTGAATTCTAAAAAATGATCCCTGGAGGTTTGTGCGGGAAAATCCATAAACAGATATTGATAACGACGATATGACAATGACTGGATATCATTTTAAAAAGCTTTGCACCGCGTGAAATGTCTTCAGAAAATACAATATCGAAATATTTAAATGCGTTCTATCTGTGAAAATATGATTAGAAAAATGAATTAGAAATGCTAACGCCCCCGTCAAAAAGGTGTAAGTAATTTTGTATATCATGACAGCATTCCTAATATCGCATGGTCGTAAAGCATCAATTAACGCTTGTGAGGCAGCCTCAATACAATAAAGAGCCGAAAATATATTCATTCATAAGTAGCGTGGTTTCGGCAGATAGACCTGTCGTAGCCCATCCCTCTCCATGTTAAAACAAAACCAATGTCCAGCAAAACCAGTATCCAGAGGGATAGCTTTGCTACCGGACACGTGGCTGTTGATTTCATCGTGCGGTTTCTACAGCCTTGCCCTTTACTTCTGTCTAGAAAGTCCTCTGCGCAACTAAGTTGCTTCCTACCCGAACTGATCACATCGAGAGCTATGGAGACCACCAGTTTAGACATCGTATTAAATGGCCGTTGACCCTACAAGAATATTCGTCTGCTCTTTGAAAAATCTTGTTTTAGATCCTGCTGAATTTCTAGCCAGGCTTATCACTAGAAAAGCCTGGTGGGGGAATCAGTTTAGTCACTGATGCCCCGACCTGATGGTAGATAATACTGGAAAGAAAGTTAAATATTAAAAGATGCAAAGATGTTATGAATAAAGAAAATAGTTTTAACTGCTATAAATAGGTCAATAATGGATAATCTCTGGCCAAGTGAAGATAAGACTCGAAGATGTAGCGGAAGGAACCGGAAACCCAATTCTAAATAGAGAGCAAGGGATAAACCTTTATTTAAAAGACAAGGGTTGAGTGTGATCCGGACGTTAGGCGAACCTATCTTCTCTTTTTACTCCATAATTATATTCTGTACCCATAACAAAATCTATTCTAAAATTATTCCAAAATAAATATAAGAATTGGATAAATTGAAACGAATAAAATATGTTAAAATAATTTCATCTAAAGAATGAAAAAAAGAAATACAAATAAAAGCAAATATATGTTTCCCTGGGTCTGACAAAATCGGATTGCAGAAGGATTATGAATTATTCTGGGGTTAATCGGTGACACCTCAATACCGGAAGTTGTTAAGTAAACGTCCATGAATCAGAGACATCCAATGGGTCTTACCGGAAGTTTATTTCCGATTGTGCACCGCTTTCCCGACCGGTTGAATGTATATCATACAGAAATATGATTTACAATAGAACTCATTAATCCTGGGATTAAATAGCGATGTGTAAATAGTGTAACGTTTGTGGACAAATAAATGGGAATGGCATCGCATTGAAATTCTTATGTATCTGCTTCGTTCACTTCACGCTGACGTCTGAGTAAAAGGCATGGATCGGTGTTTATAATTCTAAAGCTTAATTAACAGTATATACGAGTCTTTATTGGATGACGTGCAGAGTGGAATCAGTATGACGAATTTAAATTCCAGACCACTGAAAAATATACTTGAAAAGGTAATAATCTATCTTTTCTTGCCTCAATATTTAGAGATTAATAGCAGCGCAAAGTGGAATCTCTAGCCTTGCTTGGTAAATGTAGGTGATATCGCTAGCATCTAGATAGGTTCAATGCAAATTGCAGGCAGGCGAATCTGTCTAATGCAAATTGAACGCATGCGAATTTGTTCAATTGAATGGGAGAATGTGTGGGGTCTGAATCCAAAATGTTTCTCCGAAAAAACTGAAAATGGAGGAAAGTTTTCAAAATTTAATACTCTTTTATTTGCTGAAAAATACAAAATTGTACGAATATCAGAAACTAAATGTACCTATTAACTTAAATGGTATCATAGGTGGTGGTATTGTATAGTGAGAACCTCAGACCGGGCCCCAGGTTCGTTCTGAGTGTGTACCTCTTCCGGTCATACACTAGTGGCTTAAAAATAATCCATCTGTCAGCTCGTTACCCACAAATTAAAAAAAATGTCGCAGTAAGCAGATTTAATTCCCGGATTGTAACCTAATGCTATAAATGAGCGAATCGGAGATGAAGTGTAGGTGAGGAGGACGAGCAGTCTAACGGGCGTGGTCACTTTCAAGTCGATGCGTCATTCTGATTTTTCACGCGTTGTGATGATTGTCTTAGAGAGACCATTGTTCCTTTTTGTCATCTTTGTCTAAAAATGTAATTTATCTTCATTCAATGACCTTCTTTGTCCGAGACATTTGCCATATTACTTGTGAAGTCCATTTCACTTAGTTGATAATCATCGAGAAAATAAATTTTTGGTTTTTGGGAAAGGTCAGCTGTTTTCCACTTAACAAGATATCAGCTGACACGGATATCCTTATAATTGATATGGAAATTTTGATATGGAAGATTGAAGAGGAATCCGGTAGGATTGAAGACCAAATGGAAATGCAAGTTGAAAATAATCTAGGTCACGTGACACGCCCCATCGTAGAGATACGTAATTGGAAACATTTCAAAGAAAAAAAAAATCTTCACTTGTGCGCACTGCGATGTAACTTAAACACCGAACTTTGAGATGGAGTCAATGATGGAAAACATCCAGTATAACGGTATGTGGTCGTATTCCAACTGAACTAAACCTAAAATCCCGATTCTTTGCAGTCACGGTAGAAATTAGTAGGGCTTCATTTTGATATCCAACAGCAGCCAATGTATTTTGTAACTATGGATTTCCAATTACCTCCCCAACATCGTCTTAAAGGGAGAAATTCTTTGAAACATTGTAGAAAGTACTAAGATTAATTCCTTAGACAAAATGGTGGCAAATACAGAGAGAAAGGAATCAGGAATTTTCCTCAAAGATGAGAAAACTTAGTGAACAAAATGTTACATGTGTGTGCCAATATATTGTTTTTTTTTTCTGTTTCTCCAATAGTCATTGGTAACCCTTTGAACCCTGACTACCGCTTTACCGGTGGTAGAGAAAAATGACGTAATGCCCAGCCACCCGTTGAAAAGTGTTAAAGAAAAATGACTTAATGTCCAGCCACCGGTTAAACGTTGGTAAACACTTGTAACTATTTTTATATCTATCGTGAAACATTACATACCAATTATTTGCGAACTTTGACTCAGGAGCTCAGGCAGAAGGATGAAAATTGTTCAGAAGCACAGGGCTCAATTGTGAATTGTAACGCTTTTGACTTTAGGGTTATTCTTCTCCTAGATTGGTTGCAAAGCATGTTTAGAGTTCGCACTCTGATCAGCTATGTATCCCAATGCTGGGTGGAGAATTGATGGATTCATAACTTTCTAAATGTTATTTAAATATAAGCGAAGAAGTGAAGACAACAAACTCAGTTCGCCAGTTTCACTTTCTCAGCTGGTATCGATTACACCAACCACACTTCCATATGTCCGGGATTGTCTTTAGGAAAATCGTGACATCTGTGGGTCAGGAATGCTCTCCAAAACATCATTCGGGAGCTAGCTACCGAGAGGAGGCTCATCGGACCTTATCACAAGGATAACGCCGCTGGCCACTTGAAAGATACAAATCAAGTTGAATAAGAACTAAACTAAGAACACATCGACCTACAGACAAAAGATGTCACCTTCATCATGTAGTGTTTTTGAGGTTCAATAAACCAATTCATTTTATCGATTGCTGCTTTCTTTCATTATCTATCTATCTATCTATCTATCTATCTATCTATCTATCTATCTATCTATCTATCTATCTACTTCTTTTTACTTCGATTGAATAAATAGTTACTACATCTATTTGTCCGTGTTTTTCTTTCAATCCCCTTCCCTCTTTCGTCAATTTTTAGAAGAAATTGTTCTCCCCAACCCTCCCCGTTGTTTTCAGCTTTGGAGTTTTATTTTTAGTTACGTGGTTATGTTTTATTTGTTTATTGACTATAAGTTTCCGTCTTTTCTTACCTTGTTAGCCGGCTTCCCCTCACGATCCGTTCAGGTGAAACCGTTGTAGGTTTGTTTGGCTCTCTAGGTCTATCTATCTATCTATCTATCTATCTATCTATCTATCTATCTAAAGATAGATATTTTTGTCCGTTTCATAAATCTGTCTCGCCCTTCTCCCCTCTCTCTCTCCATATGTATATATATATATATATATATATATATATATATATATATATATATATATATATATATATATATATATATATATGAGAAGAGAGAAAAAATAACGTTTTGTTTGGAATGTTGACATTTTACAAAATATATATATTATACATTATTTTCCATAATAATATTACCAAAATAACGAATAATATATATTTTTAAAAATTACACATTACAACCAAGAACGTTTGCGATTTCACTCTGTATAAAATATAGACTTTTCTATCGTTGCAACAACTATAACCTCTTATATATATATATATATATATATATATATATATATATATATATATATATATATATATATAAGAGGTTATAGTTGATGCAACGAGAGAATCATATATATATATATATATATATATATATATATATATATATATATATATATATATATATGACTGATTGCCTAAATTACAGACATTATGTCTGGTAAATCTAACTGATTTTGTTAAAAATTAGCAGATATAATGTCTATAATTTATTCAACCAGACATGCCAAAAAAGAGAATTTGGTGACTAAACACACATACACACACACACACACACACACATGTATTGTTTATACACACTCTATATATATTCCACGAACAGAATATCTGACATTTGACTGAAATATATGTTTCCTTCACTCATCACCATAAATATCTTTATTTAACATTTTAAGAACTCTAATCCTTTTTGTGATATGTTGTTTACGAAAATAGTAAATCGTTTACCATTCATTTTTCTTGTCGCAGAATTAATGATGTCCATAACCTACTGTGATTGACATTATCCCTTCACAAGACATCTACTTTTTTAGATGAAGATTAACATTTATGAGGATGCATGAAAGACATTCCGCGGGGATTTTTTTTGTCTTAACCCGATTTTTGGTCGTTGATAAATTTTACACGATCCACCCATTATTTTTATAGTTTCGTTTCATACGTCCGCTTAATTGATCGTCATGTCAGGTCATTGTCATTTTACAATGTTTATTTTTATGCCGTTTCCCAGGAGATGTAGAATCGTTTCTGTCAGGACATCTTTCACCATATAATACCATGACACTGATTCTCAGCCGGTTTCAAATTAGGCACCGATTTAAAGGAAACCATCAATCTGAACCCCAGGATGCTGTTTTTGAGGAAGAATCTAATTGTCTATTAGCTCCTTAAAAATGATTTGTTTGTTTAACGGCATATCAACTCCTTATGGGTCATTTCATACGGAAATTTAATTTGAATTAATAGATATATGATATATGTTATTCTGCTGTCACAACTGAATACATGGTAGATGATACTCAGATTTTGTGCGTATACATGTTTGTGTGGACATAATTACTAGAGGCAATAATATGTGTGTTTTATGTTGTAGTTTTGTGGATGTTTTATCTTTTAATACATTTTGATTCCTTTAAGAAATTATAGGATATTGCATATATTAATATCATAGAAGCTCTTCCTGCTGGTTGGTCGATTTCGTTTAGTGATATTTCATGCCTAAAGCTAAATATTGTGAACATTTTTATGGCTTATTCGTAATTGGATTTTATTGAAAATATGAATAAAAAATAAACTGTACGATAGTCTCATATATATATATATATATATATATATATATATATATATATATATATATATATATACACATATATATATATACACACACACACACACACATATATATATATATATATATATATATATATATATATATATATATATATATATATATATATATATTGTTTAATATAAAAGCCAACGAATGTCTATTGTTTAATCATGAGCCGTTCTAAGCTTCGTAGAGTGGCTTTGAATAAAGACAAAAACTTTCCAACATTTGGATATTTTTTCGGTTCACATTAACCATCTTCAGAGTGGTTATATGAAACGACATAGTAAAAAATGCAAACGTTGAACAGTTTTTCATTTTATTTTCTCCCGAAACTAAAGTCACTATATGAAGGTTAGAACGGCTCATGATGAAACATAATAGACATTTGTTCGTTATATGTAACAATATATGTTTGAATAATGATCTGCTGCCCGAACACAGACACATACTCTTTCTCTCTCTCTCTCTCTCCCTCTCTCTCTCTCTCTCTCTCTCTCTATATATATATATATATATATATATATATATATATATATATATATATATATATATATATATATAAATATAAAAGTGGACATGGAAGTCAGCACTTAGAGGCGACAGTCTGTTTCATGCTAGTGCAATCGCCTGACGATTGCACTAGCATGAAACAGACTGTCGCCTCTAAGTGCTGACTTCCATGTCCACTTTTATATTTACACACGCTCTATCTCTGATATTGAGCACTTTACCCCATAAATATAGCACACTTTAAGACTATATTTCTGTATATATATATATATATATATATATATATATATATATATATATATATATATATATATATATAGATAGATAGATATAAGCACACACACACATACATATATATATATATATATATATATATATATATATATATATATATATATATAAAAGTGAACATTGAAGTCAACACTCAGAGGCGACAGGATATTTCCTGCTAGGCGCAATCGTCAGGCTGCGATTGCGTCTAGAATGAAACAGCTCTGAGCGTTGACTTCAATGTTCACTTTTATATTCATATTTACATACGCTCTATCTCTGATATTGAGAACTTTATGGCACACCTTAAAACTATATTTCTTCTCACACACACACACACACACACACACACACACACACACACACACACACACACATATATATATATGTATGCATATATATATACGTATGTGTGTCTGTGCGCGTGTGTGTCACTGTATATGATAAAATATAGTATGAAGGTATGCTATATTCATGGAGTAAAAGTGATCGATATCCGAGATAGGGCGTATGTAAATATTAGAAGCATGGACATATAGATCACCACCGGATGGCACCAGTTTGTTTTATGATTGACCCCAATCTCTAGGTGCGTCTGTATGTGTGAGGAGAGAGAGAGAAGGGGAGAGAGAGAGAGAGAGAGAGAGAGAGAGAGGCTGAGAAGATTAACGTAAATCAAGCTTTTTTATTTTTTTGTATGTGTGGTTTAATACCAGATTGAATATGCAACATGGAAGATTTCACATTTAGATTTAAATTAGGTACTCATTTATTAACTTTGCTATTTGTTCCTGATACGATTGTAGAATATTGGTAATTATGCGTATTTATTAGGAATTCGTTCTATATTGACTTTGAGATTTCTGTTTTCTTTTTTTAGTAATATTCGCCCTGTCCAAACCCCGGGGGGCACTCGACGTTGAGGGTTACGGTTAGAGGTAGTGAGGTAGGTTATATAAAAAAGTGGTGGGATAAATGATGTACTCTAATTTTCGCTTTCCTTGCAAAATCAAGGGCAGTTTGATTCAATAAGTGATTAGAGAAACAAAATAGTGTTCTTTTGTGTAATCAATATAAAGAACACATTTCTCATCTTGAACGTCAAGAACATATACATGAAATTCAAGCACAGTGAGTTAAATTCATTCTTTAGTTGAGAAACCTTCTGAGAAACGCTTACCAAAACAACAGTTAGTGATCTTTTTTATTACATTATGTTATTTTATTTGAAGTGCACAGACCTTTACTTCTGTTAAATATTTAAGGTTCCTTGCCGTCAATAGTGTATAGCATTTAGTGGTCGGTCTCGTCGATTCTCGGTAAATATTTTTTTTCCGTCGGCTATTGACTCTCGTGAAAATAATCTCCCCTGAGAAATATCTGGGTAAATATATACGGATTATCTGATCAATAGGTTTATTCATATATTGTCTTATTAACCATATCCAGTGACATTTACTGGAAAAATTCAGAGACGCGTTGAATGCCAACAGAATTTAATCCTTTTATTTTATTCTTCTTTTAGCTTTATATGTTTTTCTCTTTCCTTATTCATTCCAATTCATTAACCACTTACATCTTAGTGGCATTGTTGCTTACTTGGGGTGAAATGATTAAAACTATTTTATTTTCTGACTACTGGAGAAGAACATTGGCCACTAATCTACGTTCATCCGTTGATACAATTAAAATATGAAATCTGCCTTATTCTTGCTTTACTTTTTGACATTTTCAATTCTTTTTGCGTTTTCGTGGGGTTGGATTCTTAAAAATTAAATCTGTTGGAAAAGTTTCGCACGGTGGCCATTTATCTGTTTATCAAAATAAAAGTGAACTACAACAGCGCTTTAAAGCAATAAATCTTTACTGTGTTTCTAGTAAAATCTATTCTCATATTCTTCCTTAAAGCCGTCACTTCTCTTCTTATGTAACGGGTAACATAAATTATAAGATCTGTTCTTGCTTCTGGGGAGATGCACCTCTGTGACTCCATTTTAATATTAAAACGACTATTGATTTTTATCAGTTATCGAATCGTTTGGAGGTGAAATTATTTTCTGTAATATTTTTAAATCTGTTTATTTCTTTGAGTAATTGTGTTAGAGATGAACAACCATGATTTCATTCTTTCTTTCATTCTTTCTTTCTTTCTTTCTTTATTTCAACACGGTTTGATACAGGCTGTTGTCTTAATTATTGGATCTAATGTCGTAATTCAGAGGCTGATAAGTTAATCAATCGAAATAATTCGTAGAAGACAAAAGCAGAGAACACAATGATTGTCTTTGAACGGCTGACTATATGTCCTGAGATATAACCTGAGTTTTTCTTACTCTGGAACTGAATTACTTAGAAATTACAAACTCATAGATGATGCAATGAACGTACTGAAAACTATCATTATCTTGCAGTAACTAACGAGCTACTTTGCAAGTTAAGAACGCACATAGAAACAGTTAAAGATTATTTCCAGAAGCAAACCAGTATACGAAGTGTAACACCAAAATTGACCAAATCGTGAAACAGCATAATTGACTATCCCACAAAATGCTTAATATTTAATTTAAAAAACACTAAAATAATTGAGTTTCTTTTTTTTTCCAGATATTCAGATAAAACCTTTCGCCATCTTGACAACATTTGGTATCTACAACCGAGCAGCCAGTACTGTTTTCTCTTGAGATCTATATTTAAAACCCTTTCTTAAGAAAATAGTTTTCTCACGTCCAGTAGCTTTTATCGCTCTTTCTAGTAAAGACTGAGGTTTCCTTCTTAACCTTCTCTTTGAAGTGGTGTCGAATGTCGTCATTGTTTTCACTTCGAGGTAGATGTTCTATCTATTTTAGTTGTTGTTACTGTTGGTAATCTTTAAGTGATGTGGTTTCCTTTAATTTGGTATAGTTTTTTGTGATTGTGTAGCACTAGTCCCCAGGGTTCAAATGCTCACAGGCTGTAATCGCTGAAAACATTTTTTCACCAATGATCTTAAGAAGTGGTTCTATACAACTAACAGTTTCGATCTGTCTGAAAGGGTTTGGCGGCATGCATTACATCCAGATGAGAGTATCGATCTGATGAGGCTGTTTAAGAATATAATTCGAGATTTTTCAGGAAGATGTTTTGGTTTCATAGCAGCTTTTCATGTTCGGTGTAACTACCTCAAGCACAACCGATTCAATTTCTTTATCTCCACTACATAATCTGTTGTAACTGTTTTATACGGTTAGGTATCTCAAGTATTTAGTCCCGTATCCTGAATTTTTATGATAGAGTCTGGGTAGGTACCGTCATTGCTTTCATTTCAATTCGAGATCCTAATCTCTGTCTTGGAAATTTTTATCTTGATATCCATTTCTTGGAACACATTTGATAGAGGATGTGGATTTTCTGTTCATTTTTGTCTCTACTATGAATACATATGACATCAGCATAACCCCTCCCCTCATCGTCAACAGAAAGAAAGATCGATGTTTACTATTGGTAGAGACGTTTGGGGTGCGGTATGGAATGCTTAAGTGGTGAATAATGGAAGATTTGTGGTGTTAATGTGTGTATGTGCGGTTGCGCAGGCATGAACACGCGTTTGGTTCCTAATGGGCATTTCTGTGTCAGTGTAACAGAATGCGAAACCCAGGGCTAGGATAGTCAGCGATTAACTCATGGGCGGGGGAATTCTAAGAGTGATTGATTGCCGTTTTCTGGGTTTTGAGTGTAAGTCCAAAACGGCGAGAATATAACAGAGGTCCTCGATAATTCTGACGCGTCGATATGCCTCCCAAAGGTATGTTACACATTAAGAAAAAAAATGCCGGTCTGCCTTAGATATATTGAGAAGCGTTGTTTTAGACTACACTCACGGTTTTTTGATTGGATTTACTACCATAGCCCTTTTTTTTGCTTTTGATATCATCACAAGGATTCGGATGTTTAAAATCACGGTTTTTCCTCCCTTAAATGCACTTCCTTCCTGAGACGCAGAGCTCTGTCTACGCGAAACGGCTGGTTATGAGACGCCCGACTTCCGCCTTCGCCCATTCTCCGGCTTGGAACTGGACTTAGTTGTAACTATTAATGCAAAATTTAACATCGAATAACCCAACTGCGGTTGACATGTAAAATTAAGCAAAGAAACAATATATTGCATTCGGTGAAATTTACTAACTACTCATTCGGAGCTGAAATTATTACAGCTGAAATTATTCAGTAGAAATCGCCTAAACTCTAAGCAAAGTACACAAATCTTCATTTATTGGCACAAGGACAAAGAAACACAGACAAAAAGTTAATTCATCACAGCGTTAAAATAAACTAATTCACCGTTCTTCCGAGACGTGCTGTTAAAATATTTACTATGTCCAAACTTTAATCCAGAACAATGCTAGGATTTTGTGTCTCTTGAAGGTGATCAAAATAACTATTTTATCAAATGATTACAGAACCGTTTTTCCATTAGGCCACGGTACGTTTCCACAGTTCCTTTGTTTTATCAAACAATAACTAGAAAGTCATAATGACATTAGAATATTTGTTCACAGCAATGTTTGTGAAATGACCGATAAATCGGAAAGAGGTTTCTTTTTTTTTTGTTTCTTGCTCGTGATTAACTTTCAGCAAATATGCACACGGAGTGAATTTTCTGAAAATAAATAGGAAGAAACGAAATAAAAGAAAGTGTTGAAAAACTGTATTAAAGGAGAAAGAAAGAAAAATGAAGAGAATAATGTAAAAAGTGGGAAGGAAATAAGAAAGCAAAAGGAGAAAGAACGCACTCATGAAAGAGTCAAAAAGGAAATGGAAACAATACTAAAAGAAAACATTTTTTGTTGCGAAGTGAATTTTAAAAACTCAGAAGAAATTAAAATATCATATTTTTTAAAATTAATCTTGATTAGCATTCGCAATGTGGAGGCTGAACGGACACGGCATATTAAAGAAGAAAGAAACGGTTGGGATATTCGAGGGGCGATACAGTTATTGGCATGAAAAGTGTATTTGGCAAGCCGTTTTCGAACTCCGTCGATGTTGTTATTACCTTCCAACAACATATGTTTGTATTCATCGCTAATCCCAACGGCTCTGGGTAAAAACCAAATCTACAAAAATGACAATACGGAATTACTATAGAAAATGAAAAGAAGTATTATAATTCGTCCATATGACATATTGTATTTTGAAAAAAATCTTTAGTACGACGCAATGCAAAATATCAAGGCATTAATACCCAGATAATATACTGTTGCACGTTTGTGAAAATAGACTAAATGTTCTAGAAATAAAGCAATTCATTTGTTTTTCATTCAAATCAAAATTTCATCTGGCATCTTGTCTTGGCTATGATTAACAACTACATCCGGAAGCAAGGCCTCCAAACAGGAGATTTTGAGGAGAGTGCAACCAACCATTTATTGCGGTTGTTTCCAGGCGCATGCTGACCTGGGGTGGTAGCAGCTGTTACCTTCCCAGATAGGGTCAAATAATTAACCCCCAAACTGGCGTCAAAACATGAAAATTAAAAATACATTAGAAAAATTACCAGCCATACAATCTAAAAAAAATAGCAAAATATTACTGGAAAAAAAATACCAAACCAAAGAATAAAATGTCGGTATTAAATAACCCATAATGAGTTGATATACCATCAAACAAGAAAACCAAACCAAACCATTTGACATAAAGGTGTCTATTTGAAATGTTCATATATTTCTAATTTGATTGATATGACAATAGTTACAAGTCCAGGTTATCAGTTAAATAGATCGTTAAAACTTGTAGATTTAAAATATATTACAAACATTAAGAGGGGCAGAGATATGGTCTTTAGTCCGAAATCTGTCCGGTCAGAGACTTTTGGGGATTCGGAATTATTTTATTTCAAAATAGAAATGGGTTTATATCTAAAATTTTCAGACTACTTCAATTTTACGTTTTGTAAAATTTATGAGATAGGATAACAGCTGAAAACTGAGCGATATGAAATTTTCTGTTTCACACTTGTGACTTTGATGGTCACTTTTAAAAATGAGGGGAGTTAACCTCATACAAATGAAAAAAATCAACTGAATAACACCGGTCTTTCAAATCTAAGCGAAATTGCTCTGTGCAAGCTCAGCATTGGCCAACATTTGTGTTTTATCAGCAATCTTCATTGATTATTACAATCCATTAGTACAGTCCTGGACTGATTGAGAGTACTCACTGATTATTAAGCGGGTCCCTTAAATCTAATGTTCTTATTGCTTTCCTTGCTACTGTAAAGCTTGACCTACTTTGCATGCTCTCTCTCTCGATATATATATGTTATCCCTACTGAGCATGCGAGCTAAGCAACCTTGTGGGCAAGGTAGTGCAAGAAGGGTAAGCAATAACGAAGGCCGGAAATCACACCCGCCGGTACATGGTGATAATATTAACAAATATGAAGATATTAATCTGAATGTATTTTTTTTTTAAATCCATTCACCTCAAGCATGGTGGGAGTGACACTAGAACACAATGGGTTACAGAGGATGGAGAACAAAAGTAAAAAGGCGTGTCTGAGGAAAGGATACAGAGAAGGCCGGGGAACAAGATAAAGGTATCAGATGTCGATTGACATTACACTTGAATATTTGAAGATTATAGTTATCAGGGAAGCAAGCAAGTGGAAGGGAGTTTCACAGACGGGAAGTGCGAGAGAAGAAACTGTTTGAGAAGGAGAGACGGTTACATTTAACCGTTTTGACAATGAGAGCGGGGGCCGAGATACCAGCCTAGTAGCTTGCTTAAATTCATGCACTCTGGGAACCTGCGAAAGTCGCTCGTTGTAACAGTTGACGAGAAAATACTTGTAGATGAGACGGAGGGAAGCCAGTCTGTGAGAAAACGACTGTTGACTAGATGCCAGATCAGGCCTTATCACATTGCATATTCGTCTCTGAATTTTGTTGAGGACCTCGAGACGCACCAGACCATATATGAAAGCAATATTCCAAGCAAGGAGTGTCGGCCAATACCTTGTTCAATGAAAAATATGTCCGCTCTCAAAAATGATTTCAGACATTTATTTGCTCTGATGACTGACTATGACCTAAGTTAAGTGGTCTTTACAAGGACGATGGCAAACGACTTTTATAGCAAAAGGAAGTTATTGAATGTGGATAAATTACATTTGTAGACAAAGATACCACGAGAAATAAGTATCTATATAACAGAGTGGCCACGACAAAATTCGCATTTAAAACCAGAATAAAATTTGCCTACAACATCAAATAGTCCGATGGTTCTATTTCGTCGGTGATGTTCTGGCAAAAGAGTTATTATTAAGCCACAGGCGTTTGACTGGAAGATGTTACGCCGCACGAATAAAAGCTGGGATGGAGATATTGATTCATGCTAGTCTCAAGGATATTAGGACGTAAGCGAATGAAATGAACTTGACTGGAATTCGAACTCGGCTCTCTGATTCCTGAATCCGAGTCGCTATCCATTACTACATTATGCTACGTATCTGTAAAACGACACAGCAAATTAATCCGAATTGGCCCATGAATTAAATGAATGACTTTTCTTAAATGAAACTACTTTCAGAATTTTCCAAATAATGTCGATAAAATATCCATACAGTTACAGCCTTCATGAAAATAAATTGTTAATATGAAATGTTTGGACTTTGAATTATTAAAAAAAACCTAGCAATGATGTTTTTAAGCATACCTACATATTTAAAAAATACGTCATTGACGTTAGCTTCAGGCCTGACATTAATATTATATATTTAAAGTAAAATCAAGATTCAGTTTACTCCCCCTAAAATATGATTTTATTTCCCTCCTTTATGTGATGAACATATGTTCTAGATATATTTCTTTAAATTCTCTCATTTTTTTATGTGCCCTATATCTTCAGGATGGATGTGATCATGGCTCTCCACAATTTCCTGTCCCTTTTAGCTCTTAGCAAAGTTTCGATGTTTACTATCTTTTCCACTGCATCCTTTCTTATCCATTTATCCAAGCTTGTTAGGTAAATTAATCGGCGTTTTCTTCCGTGTCTCTTGTCTTCAGTTTGTTCTGTGAGTATCAAACACTTCAAGCCATCTTTCCTCATTATATTTCCATGATATTTTAATTGTATCTTTCTGATTATAAATATACAAACTTCCATGATATTACAAAGTAACTTTGCCTTTTTTGATTTATTAGAAAAAAGTATACATGAAATTTCATATAACATTTGTCATCAAAGCAACCCCCATCGGCATGCCGAAACGTAGCTAACGGTCCTCCTTGCAATAAAAATCAGGTGTCTTAAACACAAAAAAACCTATCAGTGGCTGTCACAAGTCTGCCTCATTTGCGTAGGATTTCCAAAGAAGGTGGTTGTTCAGGTAATAGAAGAGATGCCACTCTTTTAGTGTAACGTCATTAGAGTAAGGTGGATATCACAGTTTCTCCCAGCCAAGTCACCTTATGGTATATCTGGCACCCGCGCCATATGAGGCCTGACATTGTAATGGAGGAAAAATACTCCCTTGTCATTAAATAATGCTGACTCGTTCTGCGTCTGTGCCTGTTGTACACGTTCCCATTACTGCACGCACAAGCCCGGAGAGATAGTTTGTCTTGTTTTTAGCAGCTATTAGTGCAGCACATGTTTAATTGTCCGCCAGTTGTGATCATGATCTTTCGCGTGTGTAAATGTCAGACACGCTTAGAAGTGACATACAAGACTCACATTTAATCATTTGTTAAGCACTCGGTCAAACATGGATACGTTGTGATTCTTAGAAATGAACGAAAAACAGGTAGTCACTCGTTGTTGTTTGTTGACCTCCGTCAGCGTTTGGGGTACACATTTGCTCATCTTGCACGCCTTCCCTATTTGGTGCGGGTGAAGTTTAACTGTTTTCATCAGAATCCTGGAAGCTTTCGGCAAGTTCACCAAAACGATTGACTCTTTGGCCGCCTTCAGGGCCTCATCATCCAAGACCTATCATCACAAATGGACAGATTTTTTTTTACCTGGATTTCTGGAACCAATGCATGAAAATTATTTTTTTTTAACCGTGAAGTGAAAAACGTCAAGGTTTCCTACTGTACATATTAAATTTCACGATGTAAATCTAATGGGAGGTAACTATGTTTGAAATATCCATATGAATTTTTTAAAATTTAACTTTCAGACGAGTAAAACAATTATGTCTGAAAAAACACCACCCTAATGATGACATTGTGCTAATGTCGAAAGTACTCGGAATTAATAAATATGTATCAACATGGTCATGTTCTCGCTTCCTTTAATAAGGATACTAAGAAGCTTGAATATGAGAGAATCCAACTGAAAATAAATAGACAAAACTGATATAAATAATTCAATGAGACATGTTTTAAGGAACAAATTCTGCCAAAATATACGCAATTTATATATATATATATATATATATATATATATCTGTGTGTGTGTGTGTGCGTGTGTGTTCTCTCCAAAATTTTATTTTTATTCACTTAAAATGATCTTTTACTTATCAATTTATTATTTTTTAAAGTCTTTCTTACATATATTTTTTATATATTTTTCTTGAAGAATATTTTTTAATCATTATATAATTTTTAGAAGTTATTCGTTATTTAGCTTATTTTACTATTTTATTTTCATAATCACCTATTTTTAAAATTAAACGAGTATTGATGTTACACATAACTACATGCATTGAACAGAAAATCTTTGAATATATATAATTTCAATCCCCGACGATTACCAGTTGAGAGTCACCTGTCATTTTTTCCTTTTCTTTCTCGTTTTCTTCCTCTTTCCTTTCTTTTTCTTTTGCTCTCTTTATTCTGTCTCTTTCCTCTGTTCCACTTTAGAGATAATCACTCTACCTGACTTCTCACAGTCGGTGAAAATAGGTCAACGCGTCTGCTCTCATCCACAACGGTTTCCTTTTCTATATTATACCCCCTCCCCTATATCTGTCTAGACATACGTCTCTCTTATTTTTTTAAAACCATATTTTATGTTTAAATAGTTCGTTTTTCGCCTGTGCCTGGATGTTTTTTTACATCTATTTATTGTTGAAAACATTTGGTCTGATGAGACGAAACCGAAGAATAGGTTTTATAAAATAAAATATTACCATGGTTTTCTAAAGTCTTCGCCTTCATAATCATATATATATATATATATATATATATATATATATATATATATATATATATATATTGTCATCCACAGACAGACCGTTTCGCTGTTTCACAGCTCATCAGTGTGGCTAGACGTACGGTTCCTCTAGCTGAATTTGCGTCAGTCGGAACTTCCCCTACTAAGCCATCTACGCACGTCAGGGATGAAGGTGAATTTTAGCGTGTTTATTTTTAGATTTAGATAAACACACAGTGACTGACAGTGACTCGATTCTGCCGAAGAGTCGTATATATTTATTTATATATATATATATATATATATATATATATATATATATATATATATATATATATATATATGTATATATATATATATATATATATATGCATACGCACATATATATATGTGTGTGTGTGTGTGTGTGTGTGTGTATGTATGTCAAGAGTCAATACGCTGTTCTTTCTGATGTTCTTGCTGTTAATATATCCCGTGAGCCTTAAATCCTTATTTCATCTTTCTGAAGTCCAAATATTTTAACCGCAACTTTCTGACAGTGCAAGGTTTGCAGCCTCAATATCGAGAGGAATTATTCCTTCTGAACGGCAGTTGACTACAGTCTTTTTTTCTCTCATGAAAATGCATCGCTGCACCATTAATCAAAATCGTTTGCTCCTTAGGCGCGTGATAAAATAAAATATCCATTTAAACAAAAATGATTTTACTGCATCTGCTAAATATTTCGAATCCCCACGGACTGAAATTAATGTTTCGTTCGCAGTTTCATTGTTTATTCTGTCTCATGACACACAGGCGTGCCGACACACACACACTGAACGGACATTTTTTATTGAACTCTCTTCTATCATTGCCTCAACCAAATATATAATCTTATGAATGAATGGAAACGCAACGATATAAAGAATTACCGTGATAAATATTCTGATAAAAAAGAGACAAGATATTCTCTTCCCTCGTGTTCTTTATCAGTCTGCTTAAAAATTTAACAAGAGTCACTTACAATTAATATGTTAGTTACACCGTACAGATATAACAGTGACCTTAGGCAACGGTCTAAGTTGCAACGCTTGTACACTATGTAAACCTCGCAGATAAACCACTTCAAAAGCAGCAGCAGCTCTAGCAAGAGCGATGCTTCGGTGAGCGCAGGTAAGCAATGAAACAATGAAGTATAGTTACAACAGTACCCATTAGCAGGTAGATTAGGTTTAAGGCTATAGAAAATTGTGTAACCTAACCTACTGAATCTGGTGAGATAGTCATTGAATCTGGTATTGTGTACTTGAACTCAGTGGAAACAAGGAAAGCAATAACTGAGGAATATCGAAATAAGAACTAGACAAGTGAATATTTGGAAATGCGTAGCGCAACGATGACAATCTAGATTAGTGACATCCATATTTTTGCTGAAAAAAATAACAGTATAATATGATGTAAAAAGGCCCCCAAATGAATAAAAAACAATGTTTTTATTATTTTATTTATTTTTTTAATCCTTTCTAGAGAATTCGAAATTGTGATTAAAAATCTTGAGGTCAGCGGTCGACGTAATATTTGCTTAGTTTTATTTTGCGCTTTTTTTCCGGTGAAAAACACATGGATTTGGAAATTCATGCAAAAATCAAATAATTGTCGGATTTTAATGAATGATTTAGAAATAATTCACTATGAATGATTTTTTTTATTGTTAGCACCCCCACCCACTTAGTTAATATCATAAAATTTCGGGAAATTTGATTTCAGTGTCAAAATATGTTTTATTAAAAGCAGTTAATTCCTTGGACAATTTCAATCCTCAAGTTTATTAGGAAACAGGACATCCAGTTACCGAAAATCTGCTCTTAATCGTAAAATAAAAAATGCAATCAAACTCTGACATTATTTAATTAGAAATGCTTTTTATAAATAAGATTTATTAAGAAATCTAGTGTCTTAAGAAAAAAGTCGATGAATAATTAAATTTTACAAGAATTGTTAATTATAATGATTTATAATATTATGCATCAATTAAAATTCTGCATTACCTCAATCCAGTTAGGCGATATTGTTATTAAGTAAAAACTATAGTGACGAATTAATAATTGAAAAGCTCAATAAAGTCGTTTCCAATCCACATTTTTCTTTTTTTTAGTGTATAACCATTCCCAATTTTTAAGTATGGTAGGCCATACATGACATTATTCTCAAAAGGTCTTGTGTTTTAAGAGTTTTCCTAACCTACGAAAACAATTGACGGTTTGCAATTCTTTCATTATTCATTTTTTTGTTTCATCATGTTTACGTCTTTGCAAATCACCCCTTCAAAATGTCAAAGTAAGTTTTATTTTTTTAAATTAATATTTCACTAAATATTTTTATTTTTTAATATACTAATAAGGGTATTTGATTATAATATTAAAAGTGTAAACAATTTAGTAATTAATAATAAAATTTGAAGTATTATAAAAATTCGATAAATAAATTAACATTTCATAACCATCATGATAACAATTAATAATAAAGAATTAAATCTAAAATAAGCAAAATATTAAAAAATGAATTAATAATAAATAAAATACTATGACTTTTAATAAATTATTGAGTTACTTCTATCATGGTATTTCATTAATATCTCATTTTTAAATGAATCTAATAAAATTTTATAGTATTTAAATCTGATTATTTTTTCAGAAAAAATCTTCAAATGTAAGGCTATACAGATGATGTAACTAAAATTAATAAAATATTAAATAATTGTACAAAATATTTAAATTTTACTTCTTAAAAAATACTAGGAAGTTAAAATCCAAAGAAAAGGCTTTCCGTTGGATGTCCATACTTCAGACTCTCAATGAATCAATCAGCAATTGAGAAAAACAAGGCACCATGGTTAAGAAATTCTTGTATGCTATAAGTAATTGTTTTTCAAATCAGATTAATTTAACTTTAAATTTGCTAATTTTACACAAATAACACGTCACAAATACATATTTTATTTTTTGAAAATTTTAAAACCGAGAAATGAATTTTGTTTACAAATGTGTCAAAATGTGGCCGAATTTAAATGATTTCCCGAAATCAGCCAAAAAGTTAAGATTTCAATCATTATAATTTCTGTTTGAAATACACCAGAGTATTTTGCTTACTGGAAATAGTAAATTTAATCCTTTAGCTTTCAATTAAAGCTAAAAAGAAATCTCCAAGAAAGCATTTTTCATTTATAAAAATTTATTTTATACCAACATATCGAAATTGAGTGGAGGTACCTAATCTATATTAAATAAAAGATCGAAGTTACCTGTAGGTTACCCGGCTCGAAACATACCTGATGAAGGCCGAAACATTGTGATGAGAAAAAAAAAAGATAAGGATTATAGTCTGCATGTAAACAGAATAAATAATAATTATTATAATAATGAGTCCACATCCCAGAAATGCAGACAGTTTAAGCAGAAAGCTGAAGATCTAATCTTTGTGTCGACTGAGGAAGCACGCTATTAACACTATTTACATTGTTTGAACTATTATCCTTATTTTTTGTAATATTCACGACGTTTCGACTGTTGTACACTCCAGCCTTCTTAGGCTCTGTCAATATTTTTTTCCTATTTGTAACTATTTACATTATTTACATTGTTCAGACTGTTTCGGTCGTTGCATTCTCAGGTCTACTTCAGGTGATTGCATACTGATAATTCGCGTCCCGGACAATTGCGTCCCTGGACATTTGCGTCCCTGGACATTTGCGTCTCTGGACATTTGCGTCCCGAGAAAAATGCCCCCCTGGATAATTGCGTACCTCTGATAGTTTTTGAAGCTTTTAAAGACAATTGCCATAAATTTTGAAAAAAGGGTAGGTAGTAACATTTTTTTAAAAAAGGAATAAAAAAAAATAATAAGAGTTTATTTTTGTTTAAAACGCGATGACAGATTAAGAGTGTTAATCGCAAGATCGCTCTAAACATCGCGAGTATGTTTTTGTTTCATCGAAGTTTTTTGTTATGACAGTGGTACCTGTAATTTTCCTCGTCCACAAATATTTTTCCACTAGTGTTTGATTTTCGGAACTTGGCCATGTTTTCCAAATAAAAACATAATGTATAAAATCCAGAATCTATCAGATCTTTGTGGTACTCACTGCTTGCTTCGGGTGACCGTTTTTTTTTCAATAAAATTGCTTTGGTCTACCATTTTGTTTTCCATGTCTGGTTCTTGTCTGGTTTTTGCTTTTATGCAAATTTTTTTATTTTTTTATTTTTGTTAATCGTTTTTACCCATAAAATCTCGCTTGTACTTACCTTCTTTATCCAGTAGTACCCTGAAGATTCGTTAGGTGAAACCTTGCTAGGTAGGTTCTGGCATATTCGGTCTTTTTAGATTTTGATCTACTTAGTGTATTTAGAAATTTTACGTTTTCACCTTTACTTTTCACTCTGTCATTTTTTTTTCCTTTTCACTAGGCATCGCTGTGCTCATTAATTATTTTTGACCAGCATGGATGTCATTACTCTTTTGTTTTTTATTGAATTTTCCCTGATATCAGTTTGTTCAAATATATCTTTCTTTACAAATTTTCTTATACGGGTCTTTCACATCGACAGGGTATAGGTATTAAAATAATATAGATATATATGATAGAAATTGTAAGGAGGATTTGATAATTATAATTAAGTAATTCATTGAGTCTGAAAGAAACCTCAACAGAATGCAGAAAGCACTGGACGGCTGTTTTGTCCTATATTTAGGACTCATCAGCAGTGCGCATCCACTACCGAGAATAGAAACCCTGATAGTTGAGTTGTCAAGCAATGTCATACCAACTGTTCCAACGGGCCTCGGTGAAGAAGAGATAGCAAATCAGACTCAATATAGGGATTTGCTACCTCTTCTTCACCGAGGCCCGTTGGAACAGTTGGTATGGTGTTTGCTTGACAACGTAACTTTCAGGGTTTCAATTCTGCTGATGAGTCCCAAATATAGGACGAAACGGCCGTCCAGTGCTTTCGACATTCTCTTGAGGTTTCTTTCAGACTCAATGAATTACTTAATTATATATATATATATATATATATATATATATATAATCATTTCAGGACCAAAAGGTAATACAGCGACGAAGATGCAAGAGGATATTGAATGTGACTGAATATGAGAAAGGAAAACATAATTAAAAAAGGAAGGACAGTAAAAGAACAAGAATTAAGAATAGAAAAGATAAATATTCAGATTTCATTCCAGTTTTTAGGAGCAAAGTTGTAGGTTCGAAATCAATACAATGACAAACACAGATATATGTATATAGTGTGTAAATTGATGTTAAAGTGTATAATATTCTATGTAACTCGTTTTGTCATCAAAGGAAAAGTAATTCGACAAAACTAATCTTCTTATGTTCGTATTGATGGAATTATACACATATAAGTGGAGAGGGTGAATGTATAAAGAAAACGGCGATTATAATTATTCGTCGGGAGAAATTCTGAAGAAGTAGGAACGGTAAATTTATATTTCAATTCTGAATGTCCGATTTCTGATGTGTCGAAACCTCAACACATTGGAGACATATTAGTCTTCAAGGCTTAACTGCATTTTAGCTTCATACCATATTTAATATATATATATATAAATCGACTATGATCAAAATGTGCGGTATTAAAGAAAAAAAACAGGAATAATCTATTCTACTCTGTTCATTATCTATCTATCTATCTATCTATCTATCTATCTATCTATCCTAGTCTGTTCATTGTCTAGCTATCTATCCTTGTTTATATATATATATATATATATATATATATATATATATATATATATATATATATATATATATATATGAAGAAATATAGTCTTAAAGTGTGCTATATTTATGGGATAAAGTGCTCAATATCAGAGATAGAGCGTGTGTAAATATAAAAGTGAACATAGAAGTCAACACTTAGAGGCGACAGTCTGTTTCATGCTAGATGCAATCATCGGGCCCGATGATTGCATCTGGCATGAAACAGACTGTCGACTCTAAGTGTTGACTTCTATGTTCACTTTTATATATATATATATATATATATATATATATATATATATATATATATATATATATATATATATATATATATCATTTTAAGGTAGCTATATTTATGGGATAAAGTGCTCAGTGTCAGGGATAGAGCGTATGTAAATATAAAAGTAGAATATAAAACAATGATAAACCACAAAGTGGATGGCACCAAACCGGAAGCTACTTAAAATAAAACATTATGTCTTGGAGTGCCATGATCGCTCGCATTCTCAAAAATAGCCAATAATACTTTGCTTCCGAGTTGGGTCTTTAACGAAATTCAGAGAAGCAATTTCTTCGTTGTCCACTCGCGATTTTGAAGCTCAGCAGAAATGGTTAGAGATTTGCCATTCATAAACGCGCCAAAGAAGAAAGAATTGCGATTAAATGAATATAAATTTCAGAATGAATTGCGGGTGGACCGGCCCCCAGAGTCGCTGGTTTCAATAAAGAGAGAGTTACTGGTTATCAGCAGTAATCATTTTCTTTTGGCTCAGTCACTATCGATATATATATCGGGTTTGAAAACGCAAATACTTTAAGTATAATATATTTATGCCCACCATTACATGTGCGAATAATTCACAAACATTTAAAAAAAATATTGGATGAATTGGAAATCTAGGAAGTTATAAAAAACGTCCAGAAGTCATGATTAGAATTGATACGCTTTTGTTCACCCAATATTAAAACGTGTCCGTTTTAGAAACCTTCCTTTAACGGTGACAATCAGATACAGCTCACTGACCGTATCCCTCAAATATCTAACAGTCAGTTGCTCTAAACTCCATACTATAATGCTGCAGAAGAGCAAGGAGTATATAGCGCAGTTAAAAAATTAAGAGAAAGAAACACCAACTGTTGACATGGTCTGCTAATTGCCCAAGATCGATCTTTTGTGTACCGTTTACATTCAGGGCAAAATACGAACATGGCTCTCCACAATTTCCTATCCTTTGTAGCTCTTAGTAAACTTTTATCTCACTTAAACCCTGTTTTGTAATCCATTTACACATGCTCGTTAGGCAGGGGTTATGCACAGTTTTCCTCTCGTGCTTCCCTATGTCATATGAGTGTCAAATTTTCCAAGACTTTATTATGCACCGACGAAAAGTCAACAGTCTCTTTCTGATTTTATATATAAGTAGCTTTTTGTTTCCCTTTTTCTTTGAATCTACATCGTTGCTCCAATGCCCTGTCTATGGTATTTTGATGCCATTCAATGTCATAAAGGCGGACTGAACTTGCATAAGTGTCCAGTAATCTTTTCTTTGTTTTTAACAATATTATCCCGTTTCTTTGCTTAGTTTTTGGAAGGTGTTTTCTACTCCAATCCGACTTCGGATTTCGGTGTCACACTCCCCAACCTCTGTTAAGACACTTCCCAGATATTTAATTGTATTTTCTTGGTTTTGGTATATCCAGTTTGTAATTTGCATTTTGTGCTGCCATTTTGCTAACAACCATAGATTTTGTCACCTTTGCAAAATTCTCTCCTCTCGCTTTCCTTTACAACCTACTGTAGGTGTTCTCGTAGTTTTGTTTCTGTTTCTGCTATCAACACTGTATCATCTGCATATCTAACGTTGTCAACATTGTGGTAGCCAATAATAAATCCTAGCAGGACGTCTATTTCTCTGAGAATAAGTTGACAAAGTTTGGTGATAAGAAAGCATCTTTGTTTTACACCCCTTTTTATTTTTAATTATATTTTTTCAAACGGTTTGTTCCCAGTAACAAAGTAAGGTATATCAACCAATACATGTTCAAAGAGCCACTCAAGGTAGATACTTACTGAATGGTGTTGTTTTATAGTCGTAATAATTGTAGATTATGAGGATATGGAGGATAGATAACAGTCGACTGTGGACTTGGAGAAGCACCCTCTCGAGAGTCTGTTACGCAAAGCAGCGGCTCTTCGGAAGAATAGAATATACTGCTTAAAAGTAAATACGAACTGTATGACGATGCTTCACGCCTGTGTATATGGCCTGAAACATCATCTGTTTACTTGCTTTTTGGAAATCCTCTTCTATAGTTCCAGTCTGTAATAAGAAACTACTAAAAGCGTTCATCAACTCTGATTCGGTCAATTATCTCAAATCGCAGTGTCTTTCTTCAGACAAGCAATATGGTTTTCGCTCCTCTAGGTCTATTATAGGTCTATTAAAGATTATTGCTGAAATTGTCTATCAAGCTTTAGATAAGAATGTTGAAGCACGGACTATTGCTTTGAACCTCTCGAAGACATTTGAGATAATTTGATATACAGGGCTTTGTCCCAAGTTGAAAGGATACAGTATTTTCTGGACGAATCTTAGAATTGATTCAATCTTTTTCATCAGATCGCGAAATGAAAGTAGTATTGAATGGCCACTCCTCAAGATCGTTTTGCATAAATACAGGTGTTACATCCCTAATGCCTTCAGGTCACAACTCGGCATCTAGACTGATAACCTAACCATTTACTCTTGTCAATAGTAAGTCTGATTGGTTTGATTAGATCAAATTGGCAGCAGATCTCTAAAACTAAATCTAAAATATGCTGTTAACTGGTGTACACAATAGCCTGTACTTTTTAACGACTACAAAAATACTCTTTCTTAATCGTATGAGAGATCGCTTTCTATCTTCTAGGAGGATGGCTAATGCTAACCTCCAGGAGAGTGACTTATTGCGCCTTCTTGGGCTAGCATTCTGGCATCAAGTGGAAATATCATATTGATTGAATTAATTAGCATTGCTGTTTGCATAGTTGATTCCCTCTAGCATGCTAGACAATCTTTCTCGCCAAAATCTAGCCTACATATTTATAAGTTAACCGTTCGTCAATTCAATTCAATTTCACATATGATTTAGTGCTGGTCCTATATATTTAGAGATTCTTGATAAAATCCAAAGAAAAATCTGCAATGTTATTGGTCCTGACCTGGCATTTCGGTTTCACTCACTTTCCTACCACCGTAATACATCTTTTCTGTAAATATTTCATGGGAATTGTTCCGATAAACTTGGCTCTGCGGTACCGAGACTTTATGAATTTAAGCGCAGAACTTGATTGGCTTTGAGGTCTCATCATTTCATTGTTGCATTGCCTAGATCTAAACACAAATTGTTTGCTAAAAGTTTCTTTTCTCGTAATTCTTGCCTGTGGAAATATCTTCCGTCTTCGTTCTTTACAGATATATTTGGTTTCAAAAGTTTAAATGCAATGTCGATCATTATCTAATGTCTTCTTAATACCTCTTCTTTCATTGTTTCCGCTCCTAAATATGTTTTTTCCTTTTCACACTCAGTAAATCCTGGCGTCATAGTACTTATATAGTCTTGTTTGGTGTGAAATTATGAAAAACAAATGTCTGAATTGCGTTGAGATCTCAATCCGTTTACAGTTGAGCTTGTAAGATGTAGCCATAAATTCAATGCCAACAGTTTCTTTGCTCGCAGTTTTGTGAAACTCTCCTCCGGCTCCATGCTTTCCAGTCGAATTTAATCCCCCAAAATTTAGCTTGAATGTTAATCGCTATCTACTGTCCTCCTGGTTATTATTTTCTCTTCCTGTCCATTATTATTGTTTCTTTTCCGAATTCTTCCACACCCTGTAACCCCTTGTGTCTTAGTGGCTTTACTGGGCATCTTGGTTTGAAACCGATTAAAAACCTGGTGAAAATCTCTTCTATGGAAATAAAAGTATCATTTTTTTCTACCAGAAATGTTTAAACACTGTGTACAGAGAAGTAATAAAGAGATGAGAGGAATTTAATGACACTTCTAAGATTTCCCTAAATTTGACAAAACCTCCAACGTCATCGTATGAAGTTGGAGGTTTTGTTACCCGTAATATATTGTGTTAGTAAAAAAAAGTTCGTTCCTGTATTATGTAGAAAACTTACTTAATAAATCGAACGAACATTTAGCTACACATTTAAAAGAAAATAATATATATTTTATTTATTTATTTTTACTTCAATGACTGCTAAATTGTTCGTGAAGAAATTGTGGATAGCTCACGTTGTACTATTTCAAGATATATTCCACAACGTTTATTGAGCAGATCATTAATATTAATTCAACTATTTAGATGTGTTCTATTACAATCCAAAACTATCAAATGCGAGTACATGTTGAAAACATTTTATAAAGAATTTATTTCAGGTGTCAGATTTAGATGTCTCGTCCTTCAAACGAGATTTGTAATTGAATAAATCACGTAATATTTGTGATTTACGATATCAATCCTCACACAATATATTGAGTTGCTTACAGTTCCATGAGAATATTTTTCATATTTTCGGTAACCTTAACTTTTGTATATCGGTGTCGATATAACAAATTACAAGAAAAACTAATTAGGCAAACTCATTGTCGAAATCTGTATTTTAATCCCCAAACACCAGATTATTTATTTTGAAAGTATTTAAATCAGTAACATTTCATCAGCTTAGATACAGAAATATTTTACTTCGAGTATTATTTTTAGGGGATATTCGTGTTTGAAATGGACACCCCATTTTTAAAAAACAATCTCCATTACATATATCTACCTGCGCACTGGTGACTGTTTAAAGAAGAAAGGCAGGATTCGAACCCAAGTTTTCCTTTGTAGGAGAAACCATCCTGACACAGAAAGCTAACAGCACAGAAAGGTTCAGTTTACCCTTTTAAAGAATGCACACGTATTCGTTCTGATTTTCTGTAAAGAATATACCAGTGGAGCCTCGTTTAAGAATTGTAGAAACATGCTAATAACTTTAAGTACTGTCACTGAAAACTCATTTTTTATATATTAGTCGGCTCACAGAAAGTAACTCAATTTTTCTATATTTATACGCTCCAATTATTTGAATTTTTGTATTCCTATATATTAACCAATCGGCGACGTTAAACGGGATAGGCGGTATTCTTTGAATTGGCAGACGGTAAAATATCTTATAATGAAATTTTGGAGGCTCAACTTCAGACTGTGATCAACGATATTTTTTCCTTGAAAGGTATATTTTAAAATATATATTAGGCAATAGGTTTGTAATTAATAAATTTAAATTTGAGATTTATACGGAGCCTACTATTTTATTTATGAATACCACAAATTCTTGTTCGCTAACTAGTCTTTCAGTGAACATTTGACTAGGCTGTATGTTCGATCGATTTACACCGAAACAAATCTGAAATTCTAACCAGAACCGGAGCTTACAATGGACGAAACGTTGTAAATATGGCATCAAAGATGAGGAAAACAGTTTGAACAATATAAATAGTGTAAATAAATCCAGTCATTTACAAACAAAGGATTGGTGACCTGTCGATTACATTTACTAATGATTGGTGTCATCAAGAAATATTGCAAACTGGCAGACATTTCAATGACAATTCAATTGAAAAAACTGGCTACATTCCGCAAGTCTAACCAGAGAGACATTTGTCTACCAAGTACAGTTTGAAGTCAGAAGACTTATTGAGTTTGATCGTTGTTCCAGATTACAAAATATTGACTTTCCAGTTGATAGTGTGTAAATCTTTCACTCCATTCGTTTTGTGGCAAGAATCCTCACTCAATACGATTTCTTTTATTACCAACGAGTTAACTAAAACTAATTTCGTGTTGGTTGGCACGACGCACCCTAACAAGAAATTTTTAATCTACATTTTTATTCTAAAAGTCGCAGACAAAACTTTCGGAATTACTTATAAACTTTTCGTATTTCATTCGAGTAATTACATTTCAAAAACTTTCCGTAATCTAGAATTCAGTCCAATCAAAGCCTTGGGCAATTTTCGAAAACTTTCCAGTCCAACATCCGAACAATTCCTGTTCTGCTTTCATGCACAAACCTGGTCAACTTTCGAAGACATTTCTTATAAAATATAGAAACAATCTAAAAAAAATTCCTTTAACAACACATAAAAGTCTTCGGTAACTCCAGACTACACCAAACCAAATTCCATAGAAAAAGAAGCATACACGCAACTATATTTATTTAAGACATTATTATTCAACAAAAGGTAGTCATTCATTTTTCAACAAAATGTAGTCATTCATTTTTCTCAGCAATCAGGCAAGATTCACAAAAAGATATATAATTTCAAACGTGAAATTTGGTCTATCTTCATATCAGACATTTTCGTCACATCGAATATACAGGCTTCATCGTATTCACCGATCAGAACATCTAACTTTTTCCTTCATTACAAAAAGTGAAAAGTACATATTTTATATTTCACAATTTTCGAATGACATCACCACGCGAAGATTATTGCCGGCGCATTTTACCAGTTACCTATTCAAAACGTTGAACGTCTAAATTTCGTGTATTTTTAAAAAGAAATAAGGAAAGAGCAATGAATAATTTTCTAAAAGAAAATTCAATTTCATTAACACATTCCTTTGAGGTATGAACTACCTAGAACCGAAAAAGAAATTTCCATTATTCAAAAAAAAATCAACATTTCGCAATATGTAAAACGTTCATCTCTAAAAAAAAATTGACGACAGATTTTTCCATAGAAACTTTTCCGTACCTGTACATCGGGAACTCATGCAAAAGAGTTTTTCACTACTTTAAAGGCGAATTGTGCCATTCTACTTGAAAGAAGCAAAAAGAGTAGCTACTTTTAAAAGAATTCCTTCTTGTGCAAGCGCCCAATATTACAGAAGACAATTACAAATGTAACTCAATCATTTCGCTTTGTTTTAGAATTTCTTCCTAGCAACATGCAACAAACATTCTTCAATATGCACAAACTGTTTCTGCTTAGAAACAACACTGGCGAACATTTTACTTACACGACATGTATACACTACATTGTCCTAAAAAATATTCCCTCCCTATTTTAAAAAGGAGCAAAAAATTATTTTCGATTGTGACTATATAAAAACATTCACTTTTTCATTATCGACAGAAAATTAAAAAGGGAGACTCTCTACAGACAGGCTCGAACCAACTTACACCGAAACAACATCTACTCAATCTACTAAAGATGAACTTTTACTAATGCATATAACACGATGATAATGCTAATTGTAAAATTACAGATATAGAAATTTCATTTTTTATTCATTTGCATATTAAAAAGAAACATATAGACATTTACAGAAATAAGATTCAAATACTATGACTTTGTCTAATAATTAATATTATATAGTCATTAATTTTAATTTAATCTACCTATTTCGATATAGTTATATCGATCTAGTGTATTGGGTGATATTTGTGGAACCCCGTTTGAGAATTTCAGAAAAATGCTATTAGATTTAAGTACTGTCACTGAAAATTCATTTTTTATACATTGGTCGGCTTACAGAAACTAACTCAATTTGTGTACATTGACAGGCTCCAATTATGTGAATGTTTACATTTCAATATATTAAACAATCAGTGACACACGTTATTCTTTGAATTGGCAGATGGTAGGATATCTTAAAATTAAATTTTAGAGTCTCAACTTCAGAATATGATCAACAATATATTTCTTCCTTAAAAAGAATATTTAATAGCATATATTAGACAATAAGCATGCGATAAATGAATGTAAATCTTAGATTTATATGGAGCTTACTATTTCATTATAAATGTGATCAGTTCATATTCGCTAACTAGTTTTTCAGTGAACTTTTGACAAGGATGTATGTTCGATTGTTTTTCACACTAACAAAATCGAAATTCTCACAATTAATTATTCACATATACAATATTACAAAAATTATATGTCTATATGTATGAGATCCGGCATTGGAATTATAAACGTCGTGAATATAGCAACAAATAGGATAACCGTCTGAACAATGTAAATAATGTAGATAATTACAAAAATGATGTTTACCAATAAAGACAACATTCCAGTAACTTCTTTATATGCGTCAACAGTCACAAATAAGTTCCTGGCTTCTTTCATAAGGTCTACAATTACAATTCATACATACAGTGAAAACAATGTAGACCAGTTATATACATCTACACACATATAGGATCATTTTCCGTTTTTGCCCTACTAACACAATTCATTCAGTTGTACTGTAAAAAAAAAGGACGCGCTAAACATTTTTTGAGAAAAAAAAGAAATGAATTATTAAGATACATTGCCTTGTTGGCAAAGTATCTTTGTAATTCATTTATTTCAATTTGAAAGAAAAATAATACACAAATAAATAACAATTATTAAAATATGTCGCTGCGTATTTGAAGATTAAGTTAATTCTTCGTTTATACACGTATATTCTCCTACATACCAGTTCGATTAAGCGTAAAGAAAGCAATTTCTAATGAATTAATGAATTCACTTTAATCGGACATTTCTACTAATTCAAACATCATTTATCGGATATAAAAAATGCACCACATTGCATGCGACTTATATACGTTTTACGTTGCTGATATGAAATCAATTTTAAATAATAAATAGAAGATGCCTTTAGAAAAGTAGAACGAGACTTCCAAAAATAGAACGATGTTTAAAAAATTAGCTATTTATGATTTTTTACTTCAATTTAATTAACAGCACAACCCTGGAAATGACTCATGACTCATCGAAAGCTTGACATCCTGACACGTGGGTTAATGTTTATTTGCCGTTAAAAAAGGTCGATGGATACATTTGAGGAACATAGCATATGAAGAAATATTTTAACATTTAACAGCGGAGATCATGATTTTTTGAGAAAAATAGTTTTATTGGACAAAAGCAAATTTTCAGTTAAGAAATCTTATTGCACAAGAGTCAAATTGCAATTGTGATGAGGCAAAAAGAATTGTTTTGATTTTTATATCTGTTGTAATAGATACAAATGTAAAAACTATGTTTTTAATAAATGTAATAACTATTCATTATATATATATATATATAAATATATTATAAATTAATAGATTTAAAATATGGTTTTACCGCTACACAGTGATAACCAGGTTTCAGAAATGGAAGTTAAAGCGCTTGAATCTTTGCAGTGCCGTTAACAACCGTAAATTTTAAAAAGTAAGTTACTCCAAAATTCGCTTGATGAGGAAATGGAACTAATGTCTTTGGTTTAATAACAAAATTAAATTCAAGGGCTTTAGCTTCCATTTCTGAAACATGGTTATCACTGTGTAGCGGTAAAACCATATTTTAAATCTATTAATTTATAATATTAATGCTCTGTAAATTTAAATTTACATTGAGCACTATTGTGTAAAAATAAAAATATCTATAAGAAGACTGGATTTTATATCTTACTGTTCTTTCCTTTTTATTATATATATATATATATATATATATATATATATATATATATATATATATATATATATATATATGTAAGCAAATATGAAAAATATGGAAAAGACAAAACAAAATCCGAATATGCATGTTTAAGTTTAAACAGCATTAAGACAGTAAACTTGCATATTCGGATATTGTTTTGTCTTTTCCATATTTTTCATCATATATATATATATATATATATATATATATATATATATATATATATATATATATATATATATATATATATATGCATGTATGTATGTATCTATGTAAAAAATTCCGTGGGTAGGTAATCCAAGTAGATCGTATTAATATAAAATATTAAAAATGCACCACAAAAGAGCTCAGTATAATTGAGGTATAATTTTTAAGGCCAAGATGGATATTCTCAAACTCCACAAAATTGAGAATGAGATTCAGCGCGGGTACATATATGAATAGCAGATGTGTAACAGATGTTACACATTTTTGATAGACATGCTGTGTATTGAATCCTTTTCAGGTTTTACGTATGCGTAAAAGAAAAAAGGAACATGATTGGCGTGAATTGCAAAGGCTAACCCTCTTCCGCACCGCTCCAAGTGTCGAGTGAACACGCGAAAATGAACTTTCCGCTAAAGAAGCGTATGACATAGAAAATACATCTTTTTTTTAACTCACCAACAGACTAAATTCCCCTGTTTCTTCATTTATTTAGTTTTTTCTTTTACAGAGAATCCATTAAAAACTTTCACTTACTCTGAAGAACTCTGCACAAAATGTCACCGATAGAATAGATTTTCTTCCCTTCTGTTCTTTGTCTAATTTCTCAACCAACTGAACGCTTTTTAGTTCTGTTCGTTGGCACACCTCTTCTTTAAACAACGACCCCAAACCTAACACAGCACAATTGATTCCATAATTTCCTACTTTACAACGTACACGGCCCAGATAAAACTCTAAACCAACTGATCTTATCATATATAAACAATAAAAGCAGTGATAGTCCCACCAACAAACGTTTGAAATACAACACTAATATAAAACTAATAATGACATCAGCGCCTCGTTAGATATTGGACGTATGTTTAACATTTCCCCCATTAAATAAACAATATAGGCATTGTAATACAAACACACACACACACACACACACACACACACACACACACACACACACACACACACATATATATATATATATATATATATATATATATATATATATATATATATATATTCTACGTTCCCACTTGCAAATATTAAACGACAGTTTTATGAAAAATTGTACCCAACACAATACTAGGACATTTTGTGATCATAGCAGCAACATTTACTCATATATTCACGGAGTAGATATGGGTCCACCAATTGGACATTTTCAACTAATTCCTCTGTGATACGATGAAAATAACATCTTCCTTAATTTCGGCAAAACTTACACACACATACACACACACGCGTGCGCGCAAACATATATCTATATCCATTTATATATATATATATATATATATATTTATATATATATATATATATATATCGATTATATACTCATATAGATAGATATGTACATCGGAATCTTCGTTACCAAGATGGCAACATAATTTAGGGGGTGAGGAAACAATTAACATAGACTGCTAATTACTTTTGTTAACCACCCAGATACGCTGGGCTATTGGGAGTAAATGTAACGGATAGAAGGACAGAATTCAACAAGGAGTAGGGTGTTAACTGACATTTCATTGAAATTCTTTAAGATTGTAGTTGAGAGGAATGCTCATCAGAAATATTACCATTAAAAATATGCTTTATATATAGTACAGGTAAGCGAAGTTACGGCAGTGAGCAGCACCCGTCACAATTCCAACTATGTGTAAATAATTAACCCCCTTCCCAGCGGGGTCAAAATACTATGAACGTATATAAATAGATTTTTATTGCAAAAATATCAACAATACATTTAAAAAAAATATTACCAGCAATTCATTTCTGAAAAAAAATACCAGCTATATATATTTGAAAAAAAATACCGGCAATATATTTGACTCTCGAAAAAAACAAAAACAACTCTTCACAATTACGTTAATGAAACCTGATCTACAAACTAAGTTGTTACGAAGAATACATATTTTATTCTTATAAATATCTTGTCAGCATTAAATAAGCCACTGGGTTTGATATACACTAAAACAAAATAAACCCAAATAAACACTGTAGGCATAAGATTACATACAAAATATCTAGATTTCTGCATTAAATAGCCTTAAATAGCCTTGTCTCTGTTTCCATTCCCCAGTGTAAATGTAAACATATTTTTTCATAATTTCTTTGGTTACTTGATACATAACCCTGGTAGAACTGCATTTGCTCTGTACAGGACAAATTTCTTTATATCTACAGTTACAGGCTGGTTCATTATCATATTTGTTGTTTGTCCCTAGGATTTTTTATTCTTTGCTCTATTTACCGTATTGAGTACTTTAAGTTTTTTTCTTATTTAGTCAATTGTTTTTTTTTTCTCTGAACTGGAAATTACGGCACTAAACGGCCTTTTTCGGCGCACTTGGATGTTTTAATCCTTTCTTTGTTTTCCAATGTTCTCCCAAGAAACCTATTTGTTTTCATATTTTTATTTGCATATTTTGTCATGCGGGTTTTTTTTTTACACCAACAGAGTATAATTATTAAATTAATAATAATAATAATAATAATAATAATAATAATAATAATAATAATAATGATATATATATATATATATATATATATATATATATATATGCAAGCTCATCCGAGAATACGAACGGATCCTGTTGAAAATATGCAGACAAAACTATTTAATGAAATTTGCCTCAATCAAAACATGCTGCTAAAATACACAATATATATATATATATATACATATATATATATATATATATATTGTCATATATTGCGATGAATATATAAAACGAGAGCGAAACATGCAATCGTTCAGAAATTCTATGTCTCCAATGTATTTTACTCATAATCCCTGCTAAGGAAAATGAAAAGAAATATTCACAAATGAGATTTACTAAATTAATTTCCTTCACTAAAATCATTAGATCTTATAAATCCAATTAATTCTTCGTTCTGGTTGAATGCATGCTTTTTAGTGCTTCAAATATCGCCTTCTAATATCAATGAGGAATCTCTTCAACATTATTCAATTTTTGAACAAAGATCAATAATGCTTAATTTAGAAGAAATTGAGAAAATCTCTAATACTGTATTAAGTTTTTGTGATCAAGCTTTCAAAATTGTCGATTTTATTTTCTCTTTGTTCTTAAGGAAAATCTTTTTTATTGTTGATCGTGTTCTGCTGAAAGATATGTTCGAAAATTCATTCATAGAATCTTTATGCACCGTAATATTTGATTGATTTGTTCGTTTTTGCTATGATGATAAACCACATCTTCGTCCTGGGTAAGACGATAAACTACATTCAACAGTAAGGCCTCTGATCAAGAGGTTTTGGGGACCGTGGAACGACCTCTTAATTGCTGATGTCCCCAGGTCCACCTTGACCCGGGGTGGTAGCATCTGTTAGGGTTTCAGCTATGGGCAAATAGTTAACCCACAAAGTGGGTTAATGTAAAAAATATGTCTTAATACCAGCAATACATTTTCGACGAAAAAAATATTACCAGCAATACATTATTACCAGCGATGCATTTCTGGAAAAAATATTTCCAGAAATACTTTATGAAAAGAAATTTTACCAGCAATAAAAATCTTGTCGGCATTAGATAACCTATTGAGGTGTTGTATGCCGTAGGGCAAAACAAAATAAACAAATTGATTGATTTGTTGTTTACGGCTTATTTAAATCTGAAACATATTTCAGATTGTAAGATGTTGCTGAAAGGAGCCAGTGTTCTTAGATACTGACCGGATTCGCAACTGTTTAACTTTGGAGAGCGATGGTGCACCATGTTTAGCAGAATGAAAGGCTGAATGAATGAATGAATCTGTGATAACTCAATTCGACTCTTCTCATGGCCGATTTGTAAGGAAGTGATTTTTTGATAATATCGTCCTGGGAATATTTATGAAAAACACAGAAGTAGTTAATCCACCATTTCGAGAATAATTGTCGTGACGTCAATGAAGGCACTGGGCATCATCAACCCAAATATGACAACAATACTTAATTGTTGCCCTGATCAGACTCTAGGATATAACGATAGGGTGATATAATTTTACAGCTTATCAACATCTGTGAGTTATTTACATCTGAAACATATTTTCGAATTGTAAGAGGTTGCTTACTGTAGGAGATATAATCAAATATTCCCCTATCTATAAAGTGACCGAGCTGCAAGCATAGATCATGGCAGTTGTTGCCAGGTATTTTCTGCAACGGTATAAGTAACAGGTCATTTCCACAACGTCTTAAACGATGGATTGGATTATAAGAGATAAACCCTATTTACAATACAGATTACAATTTATAAGTACTCCAAACCAGGTATATTAAAACATCCTTCACTCTCTAAGTCGAAAGAATTCTTGCTTCACCCCAAACGGTTTGTTATTAATAGCGATGTATATGTTTTGTCTTCGACTGAAAAACGAGGAACGATTAAGTTAGTTTCCTTTTCATTTTTCCATTTCCCACGTTACGTTAAGAATTTTTCGCCTTGCTCTTCTCCCCAGTATAATATTATTTGCGCACATACACACACACACTCACAAGCACACACACACACACGCACGCACACACACACACACACATAAGCACACACACACACACATATATATATATATATTAAAAAGGGGAGAAACCTCAAAAGTTTTTGGTTATAATGTGGATTCGTTTTAGTGTATATATTATATTTTATTCTTCATATTTCTGCGACAAGACAGGTAGTGGTGTTTCCTTCAACGGGACAATCTGGGAGACGGTTGCTTTGGTGAGTCCATTTTTCTTAGCTGATTTCGGGATTTTCATCATACTGGCCTTACATTTCTTGCTCTTAACTGAATCCATGCTGGAGAAGTGAACATTCTGAGGACGAGTACTGACTGAAAAGAAGTCGTACGTGCAAAGTGCCTTTTGAGCAACCATAACCTTTTTCTCATATATATATATATATATATATATATATATATATATATATATATATATATATATATATATATATATAGTATGGTAATTTATACTTATTGAACTGTGTATTTTAAAGCAGTAATAACATTTTTTAGCTGCCATAAATTATCTAGGAAAATGTTCGAAAACTTTCTTTGATCCTTCGTAAAAGAAAAAAATTCTTACAATCCAAACCCTTTTTATGCATCATAGTGCAGATTGATTTCTTTTTACGGCTTATCAACCCATTGTCAGTTATTTATATTGGAACATATTTAGATACTGACTAGATTCGAGACTGCTTAACTTCGGAGATCGATAGTGCACGATTTAATTTCTAATGTTTCACAGTATAAATGAGTGAATGAATCAATATATCAGTGAGCAATCGATACGGCTCTCGTCATGGTTGATTTGTAAGGAGGTGACTTTTTGGTAATATCGTCCTGGGAAAATCTGTGAAAAGCATACGAGTAGTTAATCAAACATTTCGACTGAAAATAAGAAGCCGAAATTGTTCATTGATCTTCAGGTTAGCGTGAAGTAACATGCCATTTTGTTTAAGGGTGTGAACGTACTGAACTTTTTCAGTCTCATAATGGCATCACATTACGATCGAAGTAACTGTGATTAGGATCCACTCTGCAGAGTTGCAGTATAAACGAGGTTGACTCTGTCGATGTTTAATGTGTCCGAGCAGGCGTCTATAACTGGGATTTGTTAGCCACCATAACAGATAGGTATACTTTGGAAAAATACATCTGAAACTCAGATTGAGGTTGTAATCTATGACATAATTTCGATTATCTTCAATAATCTCACCTTTAATCCATCAACGATGCTTTTGTACTTGCCTTTAATTTTCTATATAATTCAAATATAATACAAACATTTTTTATAAATCATATCACCACTAAGACGCGAGGGCTTACTAAGTGTGAAATAAGAAAAAAAGGAGAAACATCATTAAGTAGTGAGATCAAAAGGAGATTACTCAGGACAGTAGATAACGATTGACCTTGCATTTAAATTTTGAAGATCAAAGTCTAGGATCAGAAGAGCGTCCCACAAGCGAGAAGTGCGAGAAAAGAAACTGTTAGCATAAAGCTTATATTTGCTTCTAGTCAATTCAGTTGTAAATAGATGAGACATAATTGCTAATCTAGTACTGCGCTTACATTCTCAAAGTTTAGATACCATAATGAAGAGCTCATCCGAACAATTACCATGAGATTATTTATAGAAAAGGTACAGGGAAGCTACGTTACGGTGTGTGTGTTGGGGGTAAGGGGGCTGAATCCGAGATGCCAGGTCAGAACCAATAATATTGCTGATTCATCTTTGGATTTTATCAAGAATCTCTAAATCTAAAGCAGGAGCAACGGACCATATGTGGCACTAATATTGAAGGAATGGTAGACTTATAAATATGTAAGCTAGATTAAGGAGAGAAGAATTGTTTAGCACGGCAAAGTAAACCAACTTTCTTAGGATCAGACCTAGCAATGGATCTAATATAATCTTTTTAGTTCATGTCAGCCGAAAATCTATGTACCGAGAAAGTGCATGTAGAATATTATGAATTATTCTGAGGAGAAGAAGGGAGGGATCATTCATGTGAATGATTAATTCATTTGTATATGTTTTTATTGTTTTAATGTTTATCTTTTTAATCACATCATCCAAGCAAGGCAATAAAGCCACTAAGACGCAGGTTGCAACAGATTGACATAGCATTGACAGATTGACATAGCATTTAATTTTTTAAAGATCACAGTTGACTGGAAAGCAAGAAGGTGGAAGAGAATTCTAATAGCGATAATTGCCAGAAAAGAAAATGTTAGCATAGATTACATGTAGTCGCTTTGACTATAAAATAATGAAGAGTTGATGACAATCTACTACTGCTCTTAAGTTCATAGAGTTTAGGAACCATAGCTGAAAATTCAATAGAACAATAACCACTGAAGTATTTACAGGAAAATCACAGGGCATATATATTACAACGTGGCAAAAGTATCTGAAGCCAAGATGCCAGGTCAGAAGCAATACCATTTCAAATTCTATGGATTATATCGACGATCTCTAAATATATATCAGGAGCATCAGGTTATATGTGACAGAAATATTTAAGCCTTGAACGACTCAATGTAAGCTTGATTCTGGAGAATAAAATTGTCTGCAACGACATAGTGAGCAAGCTTTCCTTGCAGCATACCTACCAAGTGACGTAATATAATATTTCTGTATGATATGAGCGTAAAACGTTAGCCCGAGAAGGAGCAACGAGTCACTCTAGTGGAGGTTAGCATCAGCCATACTGATGGAAAGAAGAAAGTATTCTCTTAGATGATCTATAAAAAGTAGTTTTGTTTGGGATCCGTTAAAATTAACAAACCGTTCAGTTACCAGCAGATTTAACTTTATCGAGCTAATCAGGTTATCACTTTTGGTAATGTTAATTAGAATAAAGAAGGTTTGCGAATACTTAACGTTATAGACAACGCCTCTATTAATCTCTTGTTATTTTAGTAATGTCTGATTTTGAGTCGGTCATTCATGTTCCATGCGTGATACACGCTTAGGCGATAATGTATCTTTCGATACATGATTGACGAGGCAGATTTTTTCCCGCAGTAGGTTTCCATTTCTTTCTGAGGTAGACCAGTTATTATCCAAGGCTATAGAGCTCGGTCTGTCCTGCTATTTATCCATAGCTGGGGGAGAAGTAAAGGATCCATACCATTCCCAAGGTTATTAACACGTAAGTGAATATAATGGATTCGACTGGAATCCGAGCCGCTAGGATTGAGGAATCTGACTGACTGATTATAAGATAAAGTGTTAATAATTTCAGGACTCAGTGAAAATAATGCCGGCCGAGGTCAGGTCATGTGGTTTCGGGTTTTATTTGAACATATCTTCTTTTTATGTACGATTCTGCCTTGTCCTCTCGTAGCTCTGCTTAGATCCAGATGTTTTCCCTTCATTACTTTTATTTATGCAACCAACATCATTGGCGTCTCGATTATGAAGTCGATGGTTTTGAGGCCATTTCTATGTTAACCATCGTGTTTACTTACATTCGGAAGTGACACCTGATGCAAAACTTAAGTTGGTATGTGTTAACCCAATACTTACTGAGGTCACCACAGATCAACTCTTCGTAGATCAAGATTCTTGATAGATATTAAATTCAATTCAAACCTCTTAAATTTTCTACCGTCAAAAGTTTCTTTTCTTAGGGGCTATATACCTGTTACACGAATTTCCATTCATGATTTGACCTTGAGGAGAAATTCGGGTAGGTTCATTCTGTTACATTCAGCGGTAGATTGGATACTAACCAATGTTGTATAAAACCTAATCTACTCTGCTATTTAACCCATACTTGGAGGAGACGCCATAGATTCATACCTTTCCACATACCAATTGCATGAAAGTAGATATATATAACAAACTCGTCAGGAATTCGAAGTTATTTATCCGATTTCTCATCCCGAAAGGTTATCCCTCGTAACACCGGCAAATCCAAGATTACAGCGCGTGGTATTCACAAGTGGTAAACTAAAAAGTTGCAGACAGGCTTAACTTCGGTAATCGGGCGAGAACCTGTGTTTCAACCTGATATGGCCCGAAGCTCCGTGAATAACGTACTACACTATTATTTCATGATATATTTATTTGATTCTTTTACATTTTACATATATTGTTATTATTCGCAAGTTTACGTGTAGAGCCTTTTAGAGGTACACACATCCTTGTATTCATTTAAAATATATATTGTGAGGATACTGCATAAATAAACGAGAAGAAAAGTTTGGCAAAATCCTCAAGTCAGTAAGGATGATCGTTACCCGACTGTCAGATAATGTATCAGATTGTGTAATTTCAAATTACTTTATTTCATTTGCAAAAAAAAAAAATAGTTGATTAATTCAAGTATATATGGCTTTGAAGTTAACACTCGCCGTTCCGATAAATCCAAAAATCACTATTATATAAAATGTCCCCCTTTATTTTTTATATTGTGTCTTGTTTCAAAACAAGGAATCACATGTTAACTATTGAAATTCTGTATTTTAAAGAACTAACCAGTGTTTGAATCTGTATATGAAGCTAAAACATCAATTGAATCAATGCTATTATATGTTGGACTATATAGTGAGAACTTTCGGAAAAATATGTCGTTTCGTATATAATTGGTCTTATTTTTCTGATGATATTCCTAGGCTGAAAAGGGATTTTTAACAGCAACCTATATACATGACTATTTAATTTTAATTGTATTCTATCGTCTTCTTCTGAAGCTATTAAAATCTGGTTGCAAAATTTACAGTCCATTCGACAGAAGATTTAACTTCTTGTTTGAATAACGATTACCGTGTCTCCTACATTGCAAGCAAAGTAAATCTAGATATATTTAAGTCTGTATTATTACGTACGAATGGGAACGAGGGAGACGTTTGAATTTATTCCTTTCCCGTGTGCATTGGAATGAAACAGATGTAATCAACCTGTATCTGAATAGTGACCCGCTGTTTCGTTTCTCTATAGCGGTAACAGTTACAATCATCCACGTCTTATCGATATATTACTTGTAAACGAAGTTGGTATAATCTATTCAGTGCTCCGCACTTTATTAGATAAATGGTTTTATTTACTTCCCTGGTGTTATCCACATTTGTAATGTAAAACTTTAAATTCCCTAAGGCCTAATAATTGATTTAGGTAATCTGAAATAGTGATAACGTACTTAAAGAAGTTTCATAAATATATGACATATGTAATCTGAAAAGAATGGGAATTGAAGAAAGGACAGAAGCAGTGGAGGGCCGTGAACACGCATCCTGTGACACTGCACATAAAAGAAAATAACGCCTATTTACCTGAAGGCTTTCTTAACAATTATTTTTTAACGATTTAAACAAGCAATTAGGTTAGTTAGGTGCTCTCGTATGAGGACATTAATGTCGTTCGATTGCATAATGCTTTCTGGACTTTGTTTATTTTTATTTTCAAAATTGATCCGGCACATATCAAGGAGCAAAAATGATAGAGTAATGGAACTTTTTAAAAATTGCGAAATACCCTGTACAAGAGCCAGATTAGACCATTAAAAATAAAATGGAATGTTATTATCATATCTGCTTTGCAGATGCTCTGATATCGTCCAGAAGAGTCTCCGTTGCCATGTGGGTGATACATTATTTTCTACTCTACAACACGTTTTTCGCAGACTAAAAGTAAGATGCCTCTCACTAATCTATAGCAATTGTTCTGTCGAGGTACATTCCTTAGTTCCAAGAATCCTGACCATTGAAGCTAAAACCTGCAATGTCATATACACAGGGAGGAATGCTTCTCTTCGTGTTCCTCAGCGAAGTGTATCTGCGAATTTTGAACTTGGGAATATATGTTGTTTCATTTTTATTTATCTACTTTCGTATAGATATATATCTTTGGATACTTCGACGTGGTGCAATGTTTAACAAGCTTGTTATATATATATAAATATATATATATATATACATATATATATATACATATATATATATATATATATATATATATATATATATATATATATATATATATATATATATATATATAGATGGATGGATAGATAGATAGATAGATAGATAGATAGATATGAATAGACTGAGGTAGAGTGATAGATATGTAGACTAAGATAGGTATGAATAGACTTAGATTGATATAAATAGACTGAGATAGATAGATAAATACTTGCATATATACCTACACACACATACATACATACATATGAACAGAGTCGAAGAGATAGATACATATGAAAAGACTGGTATAGATAGATAGATAGATAGATAGATAGATAGATAGATAGATAGATAGATAGGCAGGCAGGCAGGCAAGCAGAGAGACAAACAGATAGATAAATAAAATGATATAGATAGGGAACCTAAGATAGATGGAGAGCTATAAATAGGGATAGAATGAGATCGACAACGAAAATAGATAAGTAGGTAGGTAGATAATGAACAGAATGTGATAGACAGACATACAGACAGACAGGCAGACAGACAAGCAGGCAGACAGACAGGCACACAGATAAAGATTCGATTACTTATACATTTGTGTTATGTTGGTAGGCGAAAGATATTAGTTAACTAATGTGTGTGTGTGTATATATATATATATATATATATATATATATATATATATATATATATATATATGCGTAAATATTCTTACAGGGAGTGTATCTGCAGCAGAGACAAATAAATAGAAACAGACAAGTGAAAAACCCTGATTATCCGATGCATTTCATCCTTTTATAAAGTTCCTCAGACAGAGAAACGCATTAGGAAATTACATTGGAAATTACATGTCAAAATCGCTGCACAACTGCAGTCGTGTTTCGATGCGTATCAGTGCATCTCATCAGGCGATTGTAAATTACTGGTGAGTGAACGATTTATTCAGATTCAAAAGCAAAATACAGCCTCTTTTTAGGACAAAAGAAAAAAAGGGGTGGTTATAAATTTTGTGGGCTTCACTCAGATCAACCAATCGAATATGACGTACATTAAATTTAAACTAAGGGAAGAAGCAACAATTATGAAAATTATTTTTTATAAATGGGTCATAAGCCGTACATTTGAAATCAATGGCAGCAACAGACGTTAAACAGAAGTGGATGTAAATGGATAAATATTGTACATTAGACATTGTCATTTCCTGAGAAAAAATGAAGTAGCAATGTAGACAAGTTATATACTTTGTGAGTTTCCTACATAAAAAAATAATCTGAATGTTACTTACGTTGGAATTGTACTCTATTTGTTCGCATATTATCTATCTCTCTCTCTCTCTCTCTCTCTCTCTCTCTATATATATATATATATATATATATATATATATATATATATATATATATATATATATATATATATATATAAATGCAGAGAGAGATAGAGAGAGATGAAGTAGCATTTATTATTCAGTTCCACTTTTTAAAATAAATTTCATTTTATCAAACACATCGTATACCAGAATGAACACGCATACCAGGTGTAACAGCAAAATTGTGCAAATCGTGTAATTGTCCATCCCACAAAATGTTTAATATATAAAAAAACAAACATTAAACTAAATGAATTTCTTTTTCCATGTTTTCAGGTAAAACGTTTAGCCATCTTGACTCAATTTGTCGTAAGACTTACTGTAAAAACCTTTCATGTATTCAGCTATAAACAGAACAGGTTAAAATCGTTTTGTGTCAAACATACAAAATCTTCCCAACTAAGCAATGGTGAGAAGAAAAGGATCATTCAAGCCTTCGGTAATGGTAGCAACGGTCATACTCTGGCTTCCTTCTTCAAAATGCATTCATGAACCATTAAGAGAATGGTGAATATGTTTAAAAAAAGAGGGAACATTAGAATGGAAAACTAGACCAGGAGGTCACAACATCAAGAAGGATAATCATTTCAACTAAGAGCAAAATACAATCTTATTGTTCACAGTGGAGTCCAATATTATTATAAAAATCTCTCAGAATTCCAGTAAGATATCTTTAATCATTTTAAGATACAACAGTTCAACCTTAATCTAACAATTCGATAATTTTGCTGTTACATTAGATATCTCATCCTCAACATTGTGTCATTCCTTTACAATCTAGGTAACAGGATCTGTCTAAAACTAATGACTGCAATTCCTTTGCTGCCACCGATGGAACTGTAGAATAATGAATAAGCCTACCAACAGAACACAAATGTATAAGCAATCGAGATTTTGATATCAATACAATCCCGTGGTTTGTCATTTGTAAAATCCCTTCTTTGAAATGTTCCATGTACGCCTGCAGATTAGAAGATAAGTGGCTGTATTTTTAAAACACTTCGAATTGCTTATTTCACAAAATAACAATTGCGGAATTGCTAAAGATGATCTTAGAGAAAGTCGAAAGGACCTGGGTTTAAAAAAACAAAAAAAACTAACTACAGCAAATACCTTGATGGATTTCATCTCAGTACCAAGAAACCAATTAGACAACTTGAAAGGATCAATACAAAAATAAGAAGACACAATGTGTTTGTATTATTCAAGAAAAAATGTTTAAATGAAAGATGTCTTACATTGGTGCGACTACACATGCGCACGAAAGAGGAATGCTGGGAATTTAGTTGTTTTTTTTTTTGTTTTTTTTTTTTTTTAAATTAGCCGATTTCATTTAGATTATGTTATTAGATAACCCACAGTGTGATAATAGAAAATCTGACAAGAATGGTGAATTGTTATAAGAGCCTTGGTGCAAATTTATTGTAGATGTTATTGCAATCAAGACATTTTTTAAAAATTTTCGTTGTAGTAAATAGTTTTCTTCTTTGATGATAGCATTTTTATGTCAAGATAGCGGCCAGTCATCTATAAAACGTTATCTCATATATATATATATATATATATATATATATATATATATATATATATATATATTTATGTGTGTGTGTGAACATGTATGTATGTATGTGTGTGTGTCTCTTTAAACATTTTCGACGCAGTGAATATTCTTCTTTGATCAAACTAGTACAAGGTAACCGAAAAAGTTCTGTCCGTTTTTAAAGGAAAAAAAGAAAACGCTTCACAGTATGTTTAACTTATATTTAGTCTTCGAAGTAATCGAAGTAATCCCCATCGGCATCCAGCATCTTCTGCCAACGTGTCTCCAGCTGTTCAATGCTCTTGCTGTAGAACTTGGCGGTGTGGGGGTGTTGACGCAAAGAAGTCCGTGAGGGCTTTGCGCAAGTCTGCTTTATTAGTGAAGGATTTCTCACGAAGATGATTATCCAGGGAGTGGAAGAGGTGATAATCGGATGGCGCAGTGTCAGGTGAATAAGGTGGATGCCACAAAGTCTCCCACCCAAGTTTCTGTATGGTATCCCTGACCACTCGTGCGACATGCGGCCTGGCGTTGTCATGGAGGAAAAGCACACATTTGCGATTCACCAGTGCTGGCTCCTTCTGGCGCAATGCCTGTTGCACATGTTTCAAATGCTGCGAGTATATGTCTCCAGTGTCCGTTTGTCCGGTTGGTTGCAGTTCATAATGAACCACTTGACGACCTTAATCTTGCGTGGGTGCATAGGCGGTCTTGCGGTGTGAGGGACAGCATCCCGAGGAGACAACCAATGTCTGGAACGCTTTGGAGTTTCGTACAGAAACCACTTTTCATTACTTGTGAGCACTCGATTGAATAAGGATGCGGTACGGTGGCGAGAAAGCAGCGATACGCAGGCTGCCAATCGTTGTCCCTTTGCGGAACCTACTTGCTCAATTTGTACGTCTTACCTAGGCGGTGCAGGTGAAGTCTAACTGTTTCATCGGAAACGTTAAACTGTCTTGTAAGTTCACCACACGTTAGACTACTGTCCTCTTCAATGGCCGCCTTCAGGACTCCGTCATTCAAGACCTGTGGTCGTCCACTGCGAGGCTCATCATGGAGAGACAAATCTCCCGACTTGAATTTTCGAAACCAACGCCTTGCAGTACGTTCATCCACGGCACTATCCCCAAACGCTTGACATATGTGGCGACTTGATGCAGCCTGCTGATAAGCCCACTTTGAAGTCGCAAAGCAAACAGACCCGAACGAGATCTCTAGACACTTCCATCCTTCTCACAGCTGTCCGGCTTATAACTGATGGCCGGGCATGGTGCGCCTGTTTCTTATAACGTCTGATGTTCCTACTTCCGGCTGTCCGTATTTGAAAACAATTGCTACACGCATTTCGTATATATTTCAACTTCATTCAATGACTAATCAAAAAACGGACAGAACTTTTTTGGTTACCTTGTATTTTATGTCAAAATTGCGGCCAATCTGCATGTGTATGTGTGTGTGTGTGTGTGTGTGTGTGTGCGTGTCTGTGTGTGTTTGTGTGAAAGAGAGAGAGAGAGAGAGAGAGACCTGATGATTGTGTAGAAGTATGTAGAGTGTGATGAAGTAGACAGGCTCCGTGCGTTGAATTCAATGTCCATTTATATATATATATATATATAGTAACAAATAAAACACCATTTATCTTAATGACTAAGAATATTTACACACTTCATTCCGTAAATCTAGGTTGTGTTTAAATGTAAGTTTTCTTGCCATATGTCTTTGTTTATATTATAAAGCTTTCTCCAATTCTTAAGCATATATGTTGTTTTTTATCAGGTGATATCGTCATATCTTTGATAAAGCACTTAATTTCCTGGTATAGATAATTATTATTACTATATGCGATTTGTTGTATTGTGTACGACTTTCGGTAACGTGCTGAATGTCTAGAGCACAGTAAGATGCTCACATCTAACATTGATGATAGCTTGTATTCATATCATTTTTGAAATGGTAATGTTTCTCATATTAGCATATCTTCCAATGTATTCCGTTGGCCTACCAATGGTTAATACTTTCCCCAACATTAGACTCGAAACGTATTTATATTGAGATTATTCACTTATTTGTGTCTGGTTGTGAATTCCCCACGCCAAATGAATGCTAAGGCTGGCATCATAACACATGTCGTTGTGGCATTTCCTCCAGACTCTCAGCAATAAGTTGATTTACGCGGATCCTTATTTTGTAACGTTGAATAAAAAATAACTTTTCCGAATAATTGCATGGATAGCATTTTCTTTCCAATCATTACTCTCTAAACAAGTCGATAAAGCCACTAAGACGCAAGAGGTAACTGAGTGTGAAAGAAGAAGAAATAAACATCATAAAGAATAATAAAAAAATAGGAATAAAGATGCTGACGATTGGCATTAGATTTAAATTTTTGAATATAAATGTTGACCTGAGATCAAGAAGCTGGAAATGAGTTCCACAAGCGAGAAGTGCGGTAGAAGAAACTATTAACATAGAAATTACGGTTACATTTTTCCATCCCCACTGTAAAAGGTTGAGACATAGATGCCAGTCTATTACTAGATTAAATTCGTAAAGTCTAGATACGCATGTGGAAAGCTAATAAGAAAAACTATTATGAATAAATCCATAGAAAAGGCACAGGGAAGTGGAAAAGGGTCTGAAGCCGAGGTGCCAAGTTAGGAGCGACAACATTTCAGATTCTTCTTAGGATTTTATTAAGAATATCGAATTATATGGCAGAATCCCCAGAACAGATGTCGCCCCAATATTTAATCCGTGGTAATTGAATTTGAAAGCTTCAAAATTGACTATATTTAGTATGGTGATTATAGCAACAGGCTTAAAATCAACAACAATTGTCTTTATTCATTTCCTGGGACTGATTTTAATTAAGACATCACCACTGGGTTACATTTACATGATAATGGTCCCCCAAATACCTTTAGAAAAAGCAGAGAAATGTCGACGAGAAAATGTTGTATTTTAATCTAAATTCCTAGCTACACATCACAGGTAGGTAGGTAACAGCAGCTGTATTAATGATGTCAATAAATGCTAATATATTGAGCTTTTCGCGATGAGGATGCTAATGGACAGTAAACTTTAATGTGGTACTTTTTTTCTCTCAAAGGAAAATAAATCAAAATTAGACAGAGATTGATTCAAACCGTGCGGATGACGAAACAAAGAATTTCTTTTTCCTTCGGAGAAATCGTGTGTGGGATTAGTGTAATTTAAAATACAAATTATTCAGTGGGGCATTATATGCAAGCGATCCATTCCTGCTATGAATAATTCCGATTTATTGAGTTCTGGAAAATTACTTTTAATGTATTCCTGTTAACAAATGTCTAATTCATTTATGAATAGAATTACCGCATGAAACACCGTAGTAAAGATGGCTATGAATAATTTTTGTTTTTATAAAAATAAAACTTAAACTTCAGGAAATATGGATTTTTATTTGGCAAATCAATGTCGTTCTTTTTCATCTGTATTAGTTTTCACTGTTCATGCGTGTTTTATTTGTTTAAACTTATTATTAGTAGTAGGAGTATTAGTAGTAATATTAGCAGTAGTACTCTTAGTGTAATGTAGCCTTTTTCAACATTTTTACTGCGACTCACAGCAAGTAACATATTTTGCATTGCGACCCATTATACTTACGTGTCATAAATCAAAGACAAACTCCTTTTACTAGGTTCATTTATTTACCATCGATAATTTTTATATATATTTCTTATGTTCCGCGTATATTGCAATTGCATGGATCCTTTTTGTATTATCTATTAATATTAAAGAAAAAACAAGCCCTTTCTTAAATTTCACAGAAGCAGCAGCCAACTCACCGAAAATGACGATAATTCAAATGAACACAACACATCAAATTACTACCACAGAATGAATGTACCGGTTCAAGACTTCGACATTAAGTTGGGAAATTTGCTTTTAGCCCTGACTTCAGATTCAACTGAATTACTCAACAATCTTAACGGCTTTCACTGGCCACGAAGTCGAACGCACTTCACACCTTCAGTTTTGGTGCGAGGTCTCCCTGTGAGTTTGACGAACAAGATATATAAAATCAATGAGAAGAGACTATATATATATATATATATATATATATATATATATATATATATATATATATATATATATAATTAAAACAATTAAAATGTTCAAACACACTGGGTTATATATTAATATTTTTTATGTTTTATTATTTCAATTAGGTTCCTCAAACAGTTTCGGGCAGCATGGCCATCATCAGGAGAAAAACGTTTTAGGAGAAAACCAATTTTCTTCTTGTTAGTAACATTGAACTACAGGCGTGAATGACAGTTTATGAAGAAAATGAACTATATTTGTAGTTTTCATTTATTTTTTGTCATTAATTTTGGTCGGACCCTCTTTCGAGTTGATTTTTTTTTAATAAGACGCCTGGAGAGATTCATCAGTCACAGCTTTCCCTACTTGGATTCAGAGTTTTATGGGTTGCCGAAAGGGGGATGCGTGTGTTAAGTGTATGTTATCTTTTAATCCTTATGGAGTGTGTATGATGTGTGTAAGTCTATATATTGGTAAGTGTGGAGCAACTGGAGGCAGTTTGCAAGCTTGTCTCGCTAGAACAATTACGACTGGGTAATGAGTTCGACTCTTCACTGTGCCCCCCCGCCACTACTTTCGGCATTGTGCCACATCTAATCTACGCTTGGAAAATCACTATTGGTATGAGTGTGCGTGTAAGTGTGAGACCTCAAAACCTCTACAAGAATATCTATCTTGTGTGGGTGAGAAATGGTGTCATATATTAATTCTGTCTATGCTATTAAATTTGTGGTTAAGCCCATCTGGACGAAGTGTTTTGAGGTGCAAAATCCATTTGTCTTCATGTTGTAAAATTTACCTATGTAAATATTTTCTGTCTATTTCTATTTTTTCAATTATAGTGAATTTTGCATGGCTTTTAAAATCATATTTTTCTAGGCGGAAGTGTTGGTCCACAGGTAATAATCTTTTGTGGGGAACAAATTGATCCGATTCCATTAATTATTAATTCTGTAGTGAAATGGCCAAACAGATTCTTTTTATTTATTTTTTTTGTAACGACCCATTTTATTTATCTCGTGACCCAGAGAAGGGTCGGGACCCACAGTTGAAAAAGCCCTGGACTATAACGGTTATTGGCGCTGACAGTACAATCGCTGAGATGTTTTTATATTGCGGTATGATCTTTTGGATTCACTCTCGCGCTAATACTTGGGAAGAATCCTATTCTTCGTATCTACTCGCGTTATCTATAGTTTAAACAGCAGAGCCGCCAGGTCCCTCTAATCTTGGCTAGCAACCAGTCGACTTGATGGAAATCTCTAAATGTAGAAGATAACGCATAAAAAAATATATTATCTTTCCAGTGAAATGCATAAAAATCAGGGATTGATATACTCATACAATTTAAAAGAATACCTTTCTATATCTATAGAGAGTTGTGAATAAAAACCATTAACTCTTTAGAAATTAATTCTCACACAAACACACACACACATATAGTGAGATAGATCAAATATTCAAATGTAATGTCAATCGACATCGTCTGATGCCTTTATCTTATCCTTCTCTTTAACTTTTTCTTTAAACACCCTCTTTACTCTTAATTTCACTCTCTCTGTAACTCTTTGCGTGATAGTGCCCCTCCTCCGCCTTGCTTGGTGTGAAAAACTTAAAAAATAGAGGTGAAATTTCTGGGGTACATGATAAGGAAGAAAGGCTTGGAGAGTTTAACAACCACAAGAAATTATTTCATAATGTTCACTCAGTACAAACCCCAAGAGCCATTCAAGGTAGAAGTTACTGCGTGGACGAATATTCGCAGAGGGAAGAACAATCGTTAGGAGTACAGAATTGAAGTAGACAGAGAAAACATGAAATAAAATACTGAAGAAAATTTCAAATATCAGGCGGAGATGTTAGGATTAAAGAGCCGAAACAGATTTCAGAAAGGACTGTAAACCCAATCCTAAGTAGGACAACATAGATGACCCTCTAATCACTTTCAAAAGTTCGGGGAGGAGTCTGAACCGGACGATAGGCGAACTTATCTACTCCTATTTAAGTCAAGAGGTGTGGCGCGAAATATTGAGCCACGTATCGCTATGAGAACTGGATGCTAGGTTAAGGAGGGGAAGTGAGGGTCAGAATACAAACATTGCCGCAAAGGATAGGAAATGATACGTTGATATTATGAACGTACACGAAAAAATATGAATCAATGTCGCGACTTTTGATTTATATGTCAAATATCAAAACATGTAACGCTTACATGCAACCTTTGTAAACAGAAATTCGTACAAGGAAGTGAATATGTTGTTATTCTTCTCGTAATAATATTGTAAATATGCGGCTGGTCTAATGGAGAGGGGACTAAAATATAACATCGGCGTTTTCGAATCTGATCAGTTTCTTTATGTTTATTTACTCGCAAATATACTTGGGAAATGCAAAACCCATTCTCTTCCTCTCGATATGGATTAATACTAAGATTTATATGTACAAATATGTTATTCTACCAACAAATTGTTAATCCAAAGCATGAAGGAAATCCTTTATTACCTCGGGGCCTCTTCGGATTTGATATTTAAGACTGCATTCAGAATAGCATATTGGTTTTTTCTTGCTTCTGTCTTGTTTCCAAGGAGACCTAGCTATTTTTTGTTAAAAGCAATCAATGAGTTTCGTCTCTGGAAAATATACAACCTGGTTTTCATTGATTGATTGATTCGTTTTTACGGTTTAACAACACTTTGCAGTTTATTTAAAGCTAGGAAATACTTTAAATTGTAAGAAGTTTTTTTTTTAGATAATAATTCTTTAGTGATACAAGTATAACTAATTAGCTCGTAGCTGTGGAGAGAAGATGTAGACTGACGCTTTTCCCAAGGCTACTGCCGTGTAAATGAATAATCCAAATCCAACAAATGTTGTAACTGGGCTCTCCGATTAAAAACTACGGGCCATTAACATTGTTAAAATGCACATAAGTTCCTGCTTTAAATAAATCACATGACTGATAAATAAAAAAAATGTTGCGACATTGTTTCATTTTGTTTTGCTTTATTATTTTTCGTGTCCGTTCAGAGGATGTCCTATAATAGGAAAATAAATCAATCAATCTATCATATTTAATATATGTGTGTGAACCATACTATATTGTTGTTAGTGCCCGGATGTAACTCTCTGTAGCATCATCAGACTTGCATCGCTAGAGAGAAGGGAGTTTTTTTTTTCTCGTTCCTCAGTTTTAATTGACCTCAGCTTTTTTTATGTCTTCCCGTCAGACACACAAAGAAATTTGACGCTATGAAAGAATGTTACAAATGTTTCATATTGAAGTACATGCTACACATGATTCTAGAAAAAAAATGAGAAAAGAAAAAAAAAGTTATTTAACATCAAGCTCCTAGGAGAAAGAAAAGTCAGCAGAGAAAATATGAAATAAATAATCGCTATAATTCCCAGTAGAAGATGGGAACATCTCGTTTATTAGACATTGAATTGTGTCACTTGGTAGTCCTCCATAGATTACTTAGACTTTCCGGCTAACTTGATGAATATTTATGAGCGTTTCTTAAATTTAATAAAAGATTGAACAAAGAACAATATTTTTGATCTTGTATATAAATACTTCTTACAGAATAAACTCATTGCATTCTCCTTGATAACGTCCCTCAGAGGACGAAACCGTTAGATTAACATAAGTTTTCCTTTTGTCTTTATTCATTATTATTAGTTGCACAAATTATATTAGTTATTCCTAATCACAAAAGTGTTAATTTTATATCAATCTCTTTCAGATTTCAATCTAAAACCTTATATACCCTTCATCTTTCAACATAAAAAAGAAGAGATGCGTTTACATTTTCTTTTTTGCATGAGTTCCATCTTGATCTTAATGCTTCTAAAACTGCTACTAATATTAACAGAAAATTGGTTAAAGGATCCACTGATGATCGGACAGTAAACCACTGGTTTGCGAGATTTCGCGGTGTAGATACAAGTTTTCAAGTGGATGTCAATCTGGGATTGACAATTAACATCTGAATACACTAGTCGTACAAATTACACATCAAATAAGTGGCATAGGTAATGGGTGTCATTATTTCAACAATATTTGACCAACCCGAAAAAGTTGACAAGGAAAAAAATTAGATAAATGGCATTCAGTGAAAGTCAAAGAGTTTGAAGTTTTGAATTGTGTTCTATGCTGCATTTACGAAATTCGAATGTTCCACATCTTTGATCAAATATTGGTTTGTGATGAGAAATTCGAATGTTTCATATTTTTGATCAAATATTGGTTTGTGATGAGAAATTCGAATGTTTCATATTTTTGATCAGATATTGGTTTGTGATGAGAAATTCGAATGTTTCATATTTTTGATCAGATATTGGTTTGTGATGAGAAATTCGAATGTTTCATATTTTTGATCAAATATTGGTTTGTGATGAGAAATTCGAATGTTTCATATTTTTGATCAGATATTGGTTTGTGATGAGAAATTCGAATGTTTCATATTTTTGATCAGATATTGGTTTGTGATGAGAAATTCGAATGTTTCATATTTTTGATCAGATATTGGTTTGTGATGAGAAATTCGAATGTTTCATATTTTTGATCAAATATTTATTTGTGATGAGAAATTCGAATGTTTCATATTTTTGATCAAATATTGGTTTGTGATGAGAAATTCGAATGTTTCATATTTTTGATCAAATATTGATTTGTGATGAGAAATTGATATGACAGTCGATTGGCTCAGTAGCCTGATAATAAGGAAGAACCCAAACATTTTCCAATGGTAAAATTACAGCAACAGAAGACTATGGTGACTGACTGGTAGTCCGTCATAAGCGTTATCCATTACAGCCTTCTGGCATCGAACCAGAGAATCAATGCCGAAATGTACTGTTTACCATTGGAAGAAATTCAGTTAAACAAAATGCAACCGACACTGGTTAAACGATATATTCCATTTCTGCTTCATGACAATGTTCAATCACATCTTACCTGGATGTCAATGCAGATGCTCATCAACTTATGATACGAAACTTTGCCAGATCCACCATTATACTCGGATCACATGCCTACAGAAAACCACGTTTTCAAGCATCTCGGTAATTTTTAACACCGTAAAACATTTTGTTGCAAAGAAGATGTGGTAACTGTATTCAAACATTTCTTGGTGCCCAACCCTTTAGAGTTTTATCGTAAAGGCATAAACAACATTGTAATTCGATACCAGAAATATATATACATATATATATATTTTATATATATATATATATATATATATATATATATATATATATATATATATATATATATATATATATATATATATATATATATATTCATTGTTAAACACTGTTTAAATACATTAATTTAGGAATAAAAAAATGTTTATTTTAATTGACTTTTGCCTTTAACAAAAACTTCGAGTTATTTTTCCACACCAGGTCCACTGAAATTCATTAAGTATTTCTTATCTATATCACTTGTCTTCAATATATCTTGTGAGTATCAGATTCTTCAAACGCCTCTTTATCCATTAAGTGACACTGGCATTTCCACTCCGTCTTAATTGTTTATCTTAAGAATATTCTTGTTGATCCTATATTCTAGAAGATTTCCTCGTTATATTTTATGTCTATGATTGACTTAGAATTCCATGGAGAACCGCATGTCTGTTATTTATATTCTATTCTCATTTGTAAGGAGATTGTCCAGCATTCACTTAGATATAGAATGTTGCACAGAATCCAGCATTCTTTTCCTCATTTCTGAAGACATTTTCATAAATCTCAATTCTTTCTTAAGTCAGCATCAGCTCAATTTAAATAAATATCAATAATCTTTTAAAATGAAAGTGTGATTTGTTATTTAAAATGAAATGGATTATGGAAAAGTTCTTAAATATAAAAAAATATGTCAAAATAGAATTTGGAATATATCGAAACGTTGACAAAAGGAACCTCTCCCATATCTCCGAGGAAGAACGTTATTAACGTTCAATATTGCTTTTAAACTCAATCACTTATTGGATGATCAGCGACTTCCGGAATATCATGAGATTGAGGAGGACCATTTCATAGATATTAATCTAATAGGTTACAAAAGAAAAAAGAAAACCAGAACATCAATAACACGCAATCTGTTGAAGAAAGGAAACTTAAAAAGAAAACTCGAAATCAAAAATTGAGATTGAAATAAAGTGAAGATAAAAATGAATATAAAATCTTTCCAAAAGAATCATTCGAAAATCAAGAGGCGCCATATCTTTTCTTCAGTCTGCATTTGGGACTGAAAATTTGAAAAACAAAAACGGAAAGAAGAAATCAAAGAGAGGAACGATTCAGATTGTAAGATTCCAATCGCCATATTGAGTTTTTTTCATTACTTTGACATGCCATTTGTTGAACGATCACTTTTGAAAAGATCCGATCTAAAAATCAATATCATTCATAGATTATAAAACCTCAAACATTATTATTAATATTTACATTTACATGTTTTAGATAGGATTTAACAAAGCGGTAAATGTGGGGACGTCGTTTTTGTAAGCCATTTAATCGTAGAAAAAATCTCTCTATGTGAAAAATCATTTCTCAAATTACAAATGTCGAAACCTAAATTACGTAACTGTTTAAAATCTGAGTCATTTTACGCCATGAGCCATGACCCTTGACTATATATGGGATCATGGCCCTCCAAAACGGCCTATAATTTAAATGGTTTTACTTACAGTTCGTCTGAAGTTATTATGCAAATGATATAAACATCAATAACTCGAATTAGTTTTGAACAATGTTCTGTTAATTTTTAACCAATAATTTAGACGTCAAAACAAAGCCTGTGTCAAATCGGAGGATTTGCATAATAAATTCAGACTGCAAGTTCTATAATGGAGCCAATAATTTTAATAAAACAGGTTAAAACTATCTAATGTATTTCAACGTCGATCCCCGATGTGAAAATTAATCTTATAAATTATCTGTAGACTTGTAGCCATAAAATCATATAATAAAACTGCAAGTCGCGATAAAAAGCAGCAGAATTAAGATAACAAGAACACTATATAAAATTAGTAATAACCAGATTGGATCTTAAACGATAATGTCGACGTTAAAACAAAGCTCGTGTCAAATCGAGTTTAAGAATTTGCATAACTTCAGACTGCAAGTTCTATAATAGATCCAACATTTTTTTATAAAACATGTTGAAACTATCTGAAAATTAACACAAGCTTTGTTTTGACGTCTAAATTAAACGTTTAAAAGTTTACAAAAAATGTTCATGGCAATTAATAAGAATGGATGTACTTTCATGTACAATCAAGAGCCGCCTATCACAATGGGGTAGACTGTGATCCAGAACTATGTATACACAAGTACAGTGATGACACGGCATTGTTGCGTGGAGGTCTTCCTAGACTGGATTCAAGGCCCATAGCGTCAACGGATACACGTTCATGACCAAGGTAGCACTTTAGGTTAGAGGAGATCAGCTGTGGTTTTACCTGGAGAAGAATGCGCTCCGCCAGATCGACTTGCCCAAGACACAATACGCCTGAAGGAATACTTCTTCGGATTCCAGTAGAGGGAACATGTCAGGTGCACAACTGCTCTTTGATTCTACGACCGCAAACAATCATAATGATGACATGAAGGATTTCACGATTTTGATGTTTTAAGCTATATTGTAATTTATACTATTATATTCGGACAAGTTTCCTCATCTTTGTTGTTCCTGCTGTTAGTGTTAACAAAACGTTTCGGCCCTTCTATTCTCCGGCTTTCCTCATGTGTATATCGAGCTGAGTAACCTACACGGAATTCTAAACTGAACCGTTTTTAAACTACGGTAGTAAAACGTTCTCCTTCCATTGCTCCTTTCTAGGAATATCTTTTCTAGTTTTTATTTTTATTTCGAACTGTTCAGTTATTTCTCGCCCATTTCTACTAAGTGCAGGTACACACTGCCCGAGTCAGTGATTGAACTCAGAACTACTATATCACTAAATTCATAAACGATTTTATGCACAAGTCCGTCATCCTATGAGACAATTGCGATTTAAGGCAAATTATACTAACTACTTTTAAGGCGTGATTTGTATAATAAATTTTAATGGAGTAAAACTATTTTACATGCTGGTCTGTCACCCCTTTGCACACACACGTTGGCTGGCTTCTGTCATGCTTGTCTTCATTATACTGTTAGAATATTAAATTTTCCAAAGTTTTTTTTTCTAATCTGTCTCCCATATATTTCAACGCGGTCTTTCAGATTTTTTTTCTTCCATTTATCTTAAAATATATATTCGTTGTTCACATGTTCGGTTCATGTTATTATCAGGATCCTTCTGTAGAACCACATCTCCGTTACCTTTCACTTCCTTTTCTGCTGTGAAGAAATTATCCAGCATTCACAGAGATTTAGCACCTTCTTGTAATGAAACATTCTTGTTTCTTAAACTGGTTTTAAGTTTCTGGAACGACATCATGTTCTATTCTAATGTACCTTCCCTATTTCCAAACTTCGGCTGAAACACTTCGTAGATATTTCAACTACTGAAATACTTTGATTTAAGCGTCACCAATGCGTAGCACGGATCTGCACTATATCTTTTGCTAGCAACCATACATTCAGTCTCTTTACAAACATGTTATGAAATCATTTTCTGGAGCAGGTGTTTCCAAGAACCCATCCGGTTATTATGAATATTTACATCCTATTAGTCATATCTTTTTTGATGTTTTTTATCACAACATACAGTTTACTATTTTATGATTTACTTGCTACATATTCACAGATCAGATAAGCCAGGTGTCAGATGTGATACACGTTTGTGGGATCATGTCTTTTTCGATTTATGACTCACTAGGAAAAAGATTTGGCTGACAAATCTTTCTGCGGTAAACTGTTGCCAAACAAAGCTACTCAACTCATGGCTCATGGAGGGAGAAGAGATGGAATCATGCCTTTCACCAAGGTTATTTGCGCACAAGGGAATGTAACGGAACCGATAGAATTTGAACTCGACTATATGATTCTTCATTACAAGACAATGCGCATATAGATCAGATCAGATTATATAAATTAATCTGATACTCAATAAGATTAACTTTGTAAAGTACTGAATATTCTATATTGCAACTAGAAAATATGTATTCATAAGTGTAGATAAGTTCTGGTATGGTTCGATTCACATCCCTCGTCGAATTTTTGTATGGGGTTATTCCTCGTTTCCTGTTTCGGTTTGTTTTTCCGGCTCCTTCTAAAGTCTACAAATGAACTCTGAAATTGTATTCCCTAATTATGTTTCCTGCGCCATTAGGTGTAAATTGGTTTTCCTACCCTCTGGTATACACACCTCCCCGATCGTTTGAACAGGATTAGAAGTTTACCCCTTTCTTCCTGTTTAGGACTGGGTTTGCGGTTCCTTCTAACGTCTAATTCCGGTTATTCGTGCTAATATATTTAAGAAAGGCATGAATCAGTTTTACTTTGACTCTCTCCAATTACAAATTGTCCTGACAATATCTCTCTTTTATTCATTAACTCTACATGTTTAGACGCCTATAGCGGGTTTCAAGAAAACAGAAGATGACAACGTTGCATTTAGGTTTTTAGTTACCGGGGAAGTAAATAAGAAGAAGGGAGTTGCACAGGTGGGGGGAGTGCACGAAAAGAAACTTTTGGAGGAGTAGAGGTGGCGGTTATATTTAACTATTTCAATAGTGAAAGATCCTTAAATTCATGTAGTCGGGAGAACAGGGAAAAAGCTTTTCAGAACACCTGCCATGAAAATATTTGTCGAAAAGCCACATCCCGTCGTTGGGAAAGTGACTGAAGTCGAGATGCCAGGTCAGGATCGATTATATTGCAGATTCCTGTTTGGATTTTGTAGAGAACCTCGAGATAAACAGGAGGGGCATCAGCCCAGATATGGCAACAGTATTCACTAGACAGACGAATACTAGGTTTATAAATCTGCAAGATGAACTCTGACGAGAAGAAACTTCTGGCACGACACAATGAACCAACTTTTTTGCAGTAGTTACAGCTGTTGATACAATGTAGTTGTTCCACTTCAAGTGAGTTGAAAAGTGAGTCCAAGAAGGCACATTGACACACTCTCCTGAATTCGAGTATCAGTTGATGATGAACACCGAAGTTTCTCTATGGTGTTTAAATGAGAGTAGCTTAGTTTTGCAGGCATTAAAATTCACCAGGTATATATTGTCCCAGTTAATCACTTTTTTGAGTTCCTTTTCAAGAGCAGCTGCCAGGTTAAATTTTTCAGCACTGACAGATTTGCTATTGCGACAGGAGTAAATGGTTGTGCCATCTGTATTATTGGTTAAGAACAGAAGAATGTGGAAACTAAAAAGTGTCGATGGATAGCATGTATTAGACGCAGAAATGTATGGAGGACAAAATGAAGACCAGTTGTAAATTGAAAAACGGGGATGTAAATTAATGAAGTACTTTAACCGTAAACGTTTAAAAATGTGCCAGTAACAATTGAAATTAAATGACTGCGAAAAATAAACTAGCCGTCTTAGAAGCAACACATGTAAGTATCTTTGGTATGATTGAAATGATTCTTTTAAAAAAATGAAGCTTTCGAATGAAGATACCATATGGGCACATGTGAAGATTTTTTTTTTAAATTAATATTTTTTTCATTTTTCAAGCAATAACTTCTTTTCGTCATTATCAGGAGTCACGACTCCGTGATTCTATCGATTGTGAAACATCACGATAAATATTCTTGAACGAATGAAGCCAAAGAAACCCCCCACCCGAAGAAAAAGAAAAAGCTAGCGTCCAAATCATGAGAGTTCATCTGCGCTAAGTCACGTGACAACAATTAAAAAAAAGGCCACATTTTATTTCGGGATTTCAGAAATAGAAATCGCAATTTGATATTCCAAAATCCAGTTTTTGATAATTAATGAGCCGGTCGAAAATAGTTGAAGACAGAAAAAAAATGTCCACAATGTTGATTTCAAAATATTTAATAAAATATTGAAAAATAGACAAAAATAAATGTCTACATTTTCTGAGATCAGGTATTGTAATTATTTACACTATTTACATTGCTCTGACTGCTTTTTTTTGCAATATTGACGACTTTTTTAGGTGATTGAAATTTCAAACTGAACCCTTTATGTCGTTCACCACAGGAGATTGCTCTAGTTCCACGTGCCACGTCTCTTCCGGATGTCTGAGTACCAGTTAACTCCTTTTAACTCAACTCTCCAAGTTTTTGCAGTCAGGTATCGAACTCACAACTCTTTAGGTTAAGTCACTGGATTCGACCAACGCTTTTATCCACTGGCCCTTGAGGACGTCAGCTTATGGATTTTGCGGAATTATAAACATAATGTTTCATAATCATTTTTTACCAAACCTCATATTACAAATATGTTGTTTAAAATAGAAAATATTATATTTCAAAATTTTTTGGTGTCCGACGTGTCTAGACTCAATAACTGAGCTGATTCTGTCCACTTCCCCACGCTTATTTTTCTCTTGTTTTTAATCTGCACAAAACAAGATGTTAAGACAAATATTTTGTGAGTTGTTAAGACAAATATTTTCAGAACTGAGGTGAAAAGTTATTGTGAAAGCTTAAGACATTCTGTGAAAGCCTGCGATGTTTGAGTGGATTTAGAATCGAGATAAGAGAACAAGTCGGATCAAACATGATTTAAAGATAGGAATAATTTTAGTAGATAAAGTGAGAGAAATTAGACTTGTAAAGTCTCGATGTCGATGAAAGCTTTCATTATTAGGACGCGATGAATTGATTTAATTAATGAAATAGAAAGGCAACGGACAATTTGATTATAGAATGAAAATCTACGGATTATGCTTATTCGGCTGACTTAACTTCAAGGAAACGCTCGATGTCTTTTCATTAATTTAAAATCTTAATGATGCTGAACGTGATAATAATTTTTAGGAAGAATTTATTTTGCGTATATACTTGCATAGTTTCAAAATAAAGGAAGATTTTGGTTTGAATCTCTGTGAAAAGGAATTATTATTATTTATAATGATCATCAACATTATTGACTTGGTTCAATAAAATAGTTAAGTGGCAAGTCAAACTTTCATGTTTAGTCAAGTAGCGTTATGAAAACATCTGTCAACACGGTTTTCTCGTTTTGGTGATAATATTTGCATGCATTTCAATACAAAAAACACTTTAACATTCTTGCTTATTGCTCTGAATATGACAAAATAGTTCAATGGGCGTCAGATTGATCAGAAACTGTTTTCAAAGACCAGACTGAATATGAAACATGTATTCTTTTTGTATCTTTTTTTATAAACACTCAATTCATTTTTACTATTGGCCTTTTTATTCCAATTTATCAAAATAAAATCTGAGATGAGTATATTTTCGATATAATTTTACTATTTTGAACTATTTTTTTCATCTCGATCGTTAAAGGTGTTATTATAAACAAACGTTTCGACCAAATACTCATTGGCCATCATCAGGTATTCATTATTTTGGCTTATATGTCACTGTGATGCAAGTTATTGTTTGTGCCGGCTGAACCACCGATTTACTATCTAATTCAGGAACAAATCTCAGAGTCAGTAGATGACGGTTTGTTTTGGTTTTGTTCGGTGTATTTTACGGTATATCAACCTCAATGGGTTATTTAATGCCGACAACCTTTTTCCTGGTAAGATTTTGTTTTGTCAAAAATCGATTTCTGGTAATATTTTTTTCCTCAAAAATGTATAGCTGGTAATATTATTTTAAACCATGTATTGCTGGTAATATTTTTTTTTCAAAAACGTATTGCTGGTAATATTTTTTCAAAAAATATATTGCTGGTAATAGATTTTTTTCTTCAAAAATTTATTTCTGGTAACAATTCTTTTACAAAGTATCTCTGGTAATAAACCCATTTTTACGCTTTTATAATGCTTTTTACCTCAGTTTCGGTGTTAACTATTTGCCCATAGCTGGGACCCTAACATGTGCTACGACCCCGGGTTAGGGTGGACCTAGGAACACCAGCAAATAAGAGATGGTTCCACGCTCCTCGAAACCTCCTGATCAGGGGCCTTTTTGTTGGACGTAGTTTATCGTCATATCCAGGACTCGGACGTAGTTTATCATTCTTACCCAGGACGCGGATGTAGTTTATCGTCTTATCCAGGAGGCTGATGTAGTTTATCATTCTTACCCAGGACGCGGATGTAGTTTATCGTCATACCCAGGACGCGCAGAAGACAGTGATTCATGGATAACTCTTTTTTCTGCGAAGAACATTAATGGTTTTATTTTTGGATTCTTTATATTCAATGTCACATAGACTCGACATTTATAAATCCATTGTAAATATTTTCATAATTATTATATTAATTAATTAAATTTATATTCAGTCAGTTATGTACCATGCGTGATACGCGCTTAGGTGACCATGTATCTTTCGACTTTTTCCTGCAGTAGGTTACCATTTTTTCCGCAGTAGACCAGTTACCATCCAATATGAATCAGTGTGTTCTGCTTTTTACTCATGGCTGGAAAGGATTTATACCTTTTCCAATTATTAGCACGTAAGTGAATATAATTTGAACTCGGCTCTCAGATTCCTCAATCCGGGCCGCTATCCATTATCCACCTCCTCTATTCATTATAAGCAGTAACATAAACACTCAAAACAACTAAATTATATATACGTGATGAATAAATTGTCGTCTAAATGATGCAAAAATAAAATTAACACTGACACCTCATTTTAACAGTTATATTTACCAAAATTACACAACATATCTTGAAATACCAAAGAGTAAATATTCAATAAGATCGCCATCGACTTCGGAATCTCCTGCAACTCTTCTGAATGGTCCCCCTGTTTCAGTTGATAAATGCTGCCATAATCCTTGTCTTCAGTTTATCTTTGGTGTTACAAGGAGTTTTATTGGTCTCTCGCTCAACTGCGCCCCACACGTAATAATCAATTGGGTTTCAGTCTGACCCGTTAAGTGGCCAGGTGTGGTCGCAAAAACTGTCTGACAGCCATGACTAGGTCCGCCTGTTTGTGTGGCATGATGCAGAGTCCTGTTGCCAGACACAGGTACTTCCAGGAGCCACCCTCTTGACCCAGGTAGACATTACCTCCTTCAGGCACTTGATGTAGGCTTTCAAATTGAGTCTGAGGCATTGCGGGAAGATGAATAGAGGTATAGCTTTTTCGTTACTAGTGTTCACTCCAAACACCTTCATAATCACCATTAGACTTATCCAGCTCTTTCCGAATACTCTGCACTCAGATTGACACCCAAACAGTCTGGTATATTTGTGTGGGAGCGTTCGTCGCGAATGCCAAGCAGTACATCATGGCCTTTTCAATTTTCTGGGGGAGTGATTTGGTTCATGGTATTCCATCTCTCTCAGACGTTGCACAGCTGTCCCTACTATACTGTGTATGTGACAAAATCAAAAACAAACAACGCGCATGCCCGAAATGAAAAATATAAAATGGCGGCAGTTTACCCAACGCAGTTCTAGATTCCAATCACCTGAAGAAGGCCGGAGCGTACAATATAGCAATGACTTAATCTGTTCTACATACATCATTTTATATCTTCTCTTCTTACTTTCGTATCACGTAACTGATTCAGTAAGTTTCTAACTTAATTGTCTCTTTGTCTAGTTTGGGGTGATATTTCGTAAAACAAAAGAAAATTGATGTCAACAAATTTATCTGGCTCCTTTACTATTGCTGATGCAATCATGGCAAATAAGACGGTGCGATATTTTAATAGAGACACTTCAGTGCAAACTTCCTATAATCCTAAGCCTTTCAATAAAAGTCTGTACAAGTTTCCTCTGATAGCAAATTGAAGACATTGCATTTGGTAGAAATCCCCGTTCTCCGGGGGACACAACCCTTAACGGCTTACGGCAAGATCACATTGAAAAAACTGGTTCCCGTACGATGTCCGATAAAGCATCGTCATGCGTAGTGAGTACCTAGTTGGGTGAGCATTTCGAAATACTTGATTCTGTGAGCTTGTGTGTGCGGGTGGTGTAATGGATAACGGCTCGGAATTGAAAATCTGAGAGACGAGTTCCAATTCCAGTCGGGCTCGTTATATTCACTTACGAGCAAATACTGTTGGGAAAGGTATGAATCCTTCTATTCTCCCCCAGTTATGGGTTAAATAACAGGAGATTATTGAAATCAAAGATGTTTTCTGGCTTAAAATAACCTGTAAATGTTTGATAAAGCTTAAGAATCAATCAATTAAACATGCATCCCTGTACTCAAAAACTGGGAAATGCCTGGTGCACGTTCACAAAACATAAAAAATAAAACGAAGGAAGACGATATAGCTACCACAAGAATTTAAAAGGGGAATCCTGTTTTTCATATTTGGTTATTTCATTTACGGCTTAAATTTGCTCAGTCTAGGGTGGTTGGTTGATGACACTTTTATTATCCTCGTTGCTATTCAGAAATAGCGGACCAGACCATCGGCTCAAATAGCGAGAACAGCAATGTAAACGCATCTGTCCATCACTACATTATGACACCAGATACGAAGTTTGCCAGGCCCATGCAATTTACCAGCGACCCGAACTTCATAAATTCTATCCAGTTGTCACTTGATCTATATTTTATTTTTCATTGATTTTCCTCTCCTTCTGCCTATCGTGAACTGCTGGTGGCTGTTTTAAAGATCTTTGTGGCTAAAACCTAAACAATCGTAAAAACTGGTTCCGATAAAATCATTTAGTGACTCCTTGACACAGTGTGTGTTCAAATCAAGGTCGGGTTAAATTGTGTCCTAGACTCTTCATAATTATTGTCTTACATAAAAAAACAAACATATTAAAGTTGATTTGCACAATAGAAACTGCGTCCTCAGAAAGTTATTTTATATTAATCTAGAATCCAAGAACAGGATTTTGAATTTATTTATTTTTATTAAATTTTATAAAAGTTAATAGGGGGTTGTTTGGTATGTAAATTCATTATAAGTTGATCTTCCTCTGTTAGCAAAAAGGAAAGAAAAGGCGACCCATCACATGATTTCTTTAATTTTAAAAACCTTTTTCTCGTAATATCTTAGTAATATAGGATATCATTCCATATAACGAACTCATAAAACAAAACTGGTCACGTAGTACCAGCATGCTTTAGTTTGGCTTATGTAGGTTGATCAATTTACAAAGAATTTATATAGAAAACTGGACTCCTTCCCATTAAGTTTAATAATATTTATTTTGATTTTCGTTATTGCTGGTCTGGACTGTTTAGCCTATAATAATATAAAGCAAGATTATAGAAAAATATTTATTAATAATGGTACCTATTATAAAACACTACCCATCTTAAATATATAGACTGCTAATTTTTAATTGCATTATTTACATTATTCGGACTTTTATCCTCATCTTCATTGCCATATTCACAACGTTTCGGCCGTTGTACACTCCGGCCTTTATGTATATGTCTGTCTATATATCTGTCTATATCTCTGAGAATGAGGTATTATGATTATTTCCATTATTTACATTATTCAGACTGTTGTCCTCATCATCATTGCCATATTCATAACGTTTCGACCATTCTACGCTCCAGCCTTCTTTAGGTGATTGGAATTTCTAGCCGAACACTTTTTTTCGTCCAGTGGATAAAGACATTGGTTAGATCCAGTGACTAGATTTAAAGAGTTGTGAGTTCAATACCAGACCACTGAGTGGTGAACCAAAATTGGATATTTGAGTTAAAGGGAAATAACTGAGACATCCGGAAGAGTCATGGCACGTGGAACTAGAACAAACTACCCCTTTGGAACGTTTTGAATTTGGCAATGAAGATGAAGATAACAGTCTGTATAATGTAAATAATGCAAGTAATCGTAATACCACATCTCAGAGATATAGACAGATGTTAATTTTTTCTCAGCCTTTAATATTATGACATAGGGGGGGATTTGCTTGAAAATACATAATAGATCTATCTTTTATTTAAAGTAGAATATCTTCTTTAAAGTAAACATTTTACTTTCTATAATTGCATTTAATTTCGGCTTCTAAATGTTTGGGAATATGTGGGTATACCATTCGCAAGATGACATTACCTTAACAGGTGTATCAAAATCGATTTCGTTCTCAGGAGTTTGGTTTTGTTTGCTTTGTTTTACGGCATATTAGCCTCATTTTTTATTTCTGGTAATATTTTTTATTTCTTCAAAAATCTATTGCTGGTAATAATGTATTGTCGGAAATATTTTTTCCATGAAAGTATTTCTGTTATTAAAACCTATTTTTAAAATTTTGCACTGTTTTGATCCCATTTTAGGAGTTAACTATTTGCCTGTAACTGAGTCCCTAAGATGTGCTACCACCACGGGTCAGGGTGGACCTGGGAACACCAACAATTAAGAGGTGGATCCACGCTCCTCAAAACCTCCCGATCAGACGCCTTGCTGCCGGACGTTGTTTATCGTCATACCAAGGACAGCGTTCTCGGGAGGCCAGGATGATTGCCCCTATTCTTTTGACGATCAAGACGATGTTTAGGCAAATAAAGCTATATAAAAATCAACGTTCGATAAGTTTTTTGAATTATAAATCTTTTGAGATGTTTGTCGACATAAAAGAATATTAGGTATGTCGAAATATTCAACGCTAAATAGTCATTGATTAAAAGGAAGTGGCAAACAGAAACAAAAGTGCGGTTTTGAAGAAAATGGTTCGAAATAATAGGGAGCCTAATCGTTTGAGTAGAGAGGCGTCCTTTTGTGTCAGTGGTATAATTTGTCAACACGCAGAGTTAAAAAAAAAAATAAGGAGAAGAAGAGAACAAAGAAGAAGTGGTTGTTTGAGAAGGGCGACCTTTACATCATCAAGCAAAATTTTCTTTTGAATTGGTAAGATAAACAAAGAAATCTTTGCCGCTTTTATTCCTAAGAGTATATCCACCTGAAGGCAATAACAAAAGGTTAAAATGGCGATTACATCTACTTATTTATGTTTCTGTATATGAGAAATATTTTCAAATTGTGTTTAATGTGAAAGAAGGAAAGTACATGATTGATAAGTAGACCGGACATTTTTGATTTGAGGATGTTTTTACATCAACACCGGTCGTCGTAGTTAACTATACGCTAGATTCTTTAATAATGGATTTAATGGCATTTGGTTATGTAATATAATGTTTTGACGTGTGTTTATAAATGATAAATTTTTTATCACGACTCTCTCGATGTATTTTTTACGTAAAGTATGAAATCCTTTTTTAATTAGTTCGGCATTCGTAAAAAAAAATCATAATTTGTGTGGTATTTGTAAAAGTTATGACCAGCCTTGCTTCTGTGTATGACCATTGACTCTAACGGAACTGTCTCTTTTGTTAAAAGATATGGACTTTTAGACAACTCTCCAATGTAATCTATCTACATATCAAGCAGTTCATTTGTGTTATATTCCGGGCTAATAGGAATATATACTTGAAAAACAAGGTGGATAAAATAAGTAAAAAGTTTTTATTGTAAAAACAAGTACAATGAGAACAAAGCTAAAACAGGTCGTCGCAAGTCAATTCAGCCGTGAGTGCTATTATTGGAAAGTCGCTAGTTGTCGTGTAAGTCTGAGTCGTACTCAACAGATCCCATCTAGTAATATTTACCAACCTCCCCACGGGGTCGGATGTGGCAGAAGGCCGAATTTAATGTTGGACAATTCGAGCCCGTAAGCTCGGCCAAAAATTCCCTGTAAATCCTGCATAAAAGGGTTCAGATCTGTCTACCTACCCGGACGAGACTCTGCTCTTTGGCAGAGCCTCGTCCGGTTTTCTCTCTGCCCGAAGGAAAAAAGTTCGTCAACAGCTAAGAGCTGAGTAACAGATCGGAACTAGTCGATATTTACCAGCCTCCCCACGAGGTTGGATGTGGCAAAAATTTGAGTGTAATGTGCGCAATTCCGAGCCCTTAGGCTCGGCCAAAAATTCCCCGTATACATTGATTAAAACGGGGTCGGGTAGCTGTTTCCAGAGACGAGACTCTGCCCTGGAGGCAGAGAGTTTGACCAGCACAGCTGGAAAATATCCCTGCTAGCCGATATTTATCCGCACGACTGGGTTGGATGTGGCACAATACCGAGTTTGACGTGGGGTATTCCGAGACCGCATGGTTGGCCAAAAAATTCCCCATAAGGCAACATAAAAAGGTTCGGGTCTGTCTACCTACCCGGACGAGACTTTGCCCTTCAGTATAGACTCGTCCGGGTTCCTCTCTGCCCGAAGGAGTTCGACAAATGCCAAGATCTGAATAACAGTTCCCAGCAAGTGATATTTACTTACCCCTCGCCCCGCCACGAGGGAAATATGTGGCACAAATTGAATACTCATAAACATGCATGTAATTTCTTTTAAACTGCTAATCTTCTTCGTAAGCCCATAAACATTAATATTTCTTAAGTGAAACCATTAACCTTGTTTGCAGGTCTATAAGTACAGGCATTTATTAACATTTACGTTAATCAAGATGGGCTACAGTAAATAAATTGTATAATACAAATATTTTGGCAAAGATGGTTCTGTGTGTCGAGCCAGAAAGAATTTTTCTCGTCTGAGTCCATCCTTCAAATCTACAAATCTACCATTTGTCCTTGCACTGAATACTGTTGCCATATATGGTTTGATGACCCCGCTGATCATTTCAATGTTCTTGACAAATTCCAAAAACATATATACAATGTGAAAGGCCCTGATCTGTCATCTCGACTCCAGTAACATTCTCACAGATTTGATGTGGCTTCACTCTGTCTTTTCTACAAATATTTTCATGGTAAATGCTCTGACGAGCTATTGTCACTGGTGCCCCAAATGCATGAATTTAAGCGTGCTACAACGTTGGCATCTCGGCCCCCACCTTTTATTGTCGAAACAGTTAAATATAACCGCTTCTTCTACTCCAACAGCTTGTCTCGCAGTGGAACTCTCTTCTTCTTACTTGCTCCCCTGATAATTATAATCTTCAAATATTCAACTGCAATGCCAATGTTCTGAAGCCCTGACCTTGATCCCCGTCCTTCTCGTTATCCGTTCATCAAACACTCCACTTTACTCTTACTTTCACTCCCTGTAACCCCTTGTGTGCTAGTGGCACACCTGCCTTGCTTGGGAGGAAATGCTTAAAAAAATGTACATATGTTTGGACAATTTGCTTATATCTTTTCATTAATGTATCTAGTTTGAACAGCATCATCGACGGATGTGGAGGGTTTGGTACTTAATTCTTAAAGAATGAGACATCTCTTCGATTAAAGTGCAAAATCTATGTATTTAAGAATGTTCTTCATCGGATACCTTCTCAAGTAGAGTGGGTGATCCGGCTTGGACGCATACCTAACAGGACACCAATTTTGTCAAAACCTCACTCACCCACACGTACCGTATGTACCTATATCAGACTGGCTGTCATAAGAGGTACATTCAGTAAGTTATGTGCTATGCGTGATACACGCGTAGGCGATCATGTATCTTTCGATATATGAATGATGAGGTATATTTTTTTTCCTGCAGTAGGTTGGCATTTCTTTCTGACGTAGATCAGTTGCCATCCAAGGTATGGAAGTTGATCTGTCCTGCTTTTTTACCCATAGCTCTGGTAGAAAAAGTGGATTCATACCTTTCCCAAGACTATTAGCACGCAAATGAATGTAATGGATTCGAATAGAATTCGAAGTCAACTCTCAGATGCCTCAGTCCGAGCCGCTATCCATTACTCCACCGTGCCTCCAAAGGGTATATTGGTCTTCGTATATTTAGACCACAGTATGTTTCTGTGTTGCTCTTTTGGACAAAAAACAGCAGCGCCACCAAAACCACCAAAACCCCCACCACCAACTCCAATAATAATAATAATAATAATAATAATAATTATAACAATAATAATATATATTTTAATAATAATAATAATAATAATAAGGACTTGCAATTTGAAATAAAAAAAATGTCGAAACCTTAAAACTACGATTGAGATAGTGATATTAGGTATGATAATGAAAGTTACCCAAAATCATGTGAGTATAATCCTGGGACAAATCTGCATCTTAGAGCTACAAAAGATTACGTTGTGCAGATCTGTATATGTCATCTACAAAACCGAGCATGACAGAGTGCACCAATATCTGCATTGGAAAATCTGAAACATTACAGAAAGGGAACTGCAAGAAAGTGATATGAACATCACCCAGACCTGGTTACAGAGATAGGACTTTTAACAATTTTATGGGATTTTACAATACACACAGACAGAACATTCAAAGCTAACCACCCAGACATCATGATTAGAGACCACAAAGACAAAATGTGCTTCTTAATTAATGTTAGTCCTTGCAGTCTGCAATGTATTATTGAAGATCTTCAAAAAACTATCAAAATACAAGAGCCTTGACTACAAAATCTCAAAAATTTGGCCCATGAGGACATCAACAATTCCGCTTTTAGTTGGAGCCCTCACATTGATTGGAAATAAATTCGAATAGACTGACTGAAAGGATTGCTGGTAGCCTATGTCTTAAAGAAATACAAAAAAATGTGTTCTCACGAGTACAGCCCATACCTTACGGAGGGTTTCATCTATGTAAAATATGTGACTTTTTTTTTCAATTCTGCTAAGTGGAAAATTTTATTATGCCATTTCTGACCTTAGGTCTCTGGTCGGGACCCGGAAAAAAATGAGTACACATCAGAAATAAAAGGACATAAAGTAATAATAATACTAGGTTGCAAAGTATTAGCATCCAGCCAATTAAAAAATCGGCATCATATATTGGACCAATATCTGCATTAGTAATATGCGACTTTTACAGGAAGGAAAGGGCAAGAAGCTGGTATAAACATCGCGCAGACGCTGTTACAGACAGAGGATATGTAACAATTTAATGGGACTTTATAATATGCACACACAGAACAGTCAAAGTTAATCGTCCAGACATTGTGATCAAAGACCACATAAAAGCAGGATGTGGTCTCCTATTGAAGTCCCAGCAGATTGTAATGTATCTTTGACGATCTTGAAAAATCTATCAAAATACAAGGACCTTCAAATCGAGTGTGGCACTTAAGGAGATCAGTAATTCAAGTTGTGGTTTGAGCCCTAGGTTTGATTGAAAAAGTTTCTGATAGACTTATTGAAGTGATACCTCCTGATACTGCGTACCTTAAACAAATACATAAAACTGTACTCACAATTACAGTTCGTACATTACGAGGAACTGTATCTATGTAAAATGTGTGTGATCTTTTTTTTTACACAAACAAGATCAGTGGAAAATGTTAATACGCCATTTCTGATCTTATAACTCTGGTTGGGACCAGGAAGGATATGTGTATATAACAGAAATTCAAAGAAATAATATTAATAGTGACATGAGTTTACAATAATATGGGAAAATAAAACTAGGATTATTTCTGTTGTGAAAAACTCATTGGGTTGAGAAATGACGGTAATGAAAATCATCGGAGTAAACTTCCTAGGCACATCATCAGTTCGGATTAAGAAAACATTAATTCATATAGAACTGCACATATCATCCTCAAAAACCGTTACCATCTAAACGACACGATATACGGCACCATTTTACTCATAGACCTCGAATGGGACTTGGTAACTAAGACCTTAAAATTACTATCTGGCAAGGTGACACCACATATAATAATAATAATAATAATAATAATAATAATAATAATAATAATAATAATAATAATCGCAAAATATAAGGACCTTGAAATCAAAATCTTGAAAATGTTTCACATGAGGACATCAACAACTCCAGTTGTGGTTGGGGCATTCGGATTTATAGGAAAATATTCCAGTAGACTCATTGAAAGGATTCCTGGGAGACAAGCTTTAAAGAAATGCAAAGAATTGTTCTCACAAGTACAACAAGCACCTTACGAAGGGGTTTATCTCTGTAAAATGTGTAGGATTTTAAGTGATTTTTCTTTTTAATCCTCAGAAATGCTCAGTAGAAAATGTTATGATGCCATTTCTGACCTGAGGTCTCTGGTCGGGACACGGAACGAAATAAATATTCACCAGAAGAAAAAGGAAATAAAGTAGTAGTTGTAGTAGTAATAATAATAATAATAATAATAATAATAATAATATATTCAATCACCTACTCTACATGGATGATCTCAAACTCTTTGCCAAAGACGACAATGCGTTGAAGGGCCTCCTCAATATTGTAAAATACTTCAGTGACGACATAGGTATGAACTTTCGATTAGGTAAATGTGCAAAAGTTACATTCAAGAAAGGTAGAATTACAGAAGCACCCTTAATAGATTTAGATTTTGTCACAAAGATTAGGGAACTGGAGCATGATAAAGCCTAGGAATTAGCGAAGTAGATGGCATACAACACCCCCAAATGAAGGAGATGGTAAGAAAGGAGTACTACAGACGTGTACGACTGGTACTAAATACCGAGCAAAACTAAAAAAACAGAATATCAGCCATTAACACCTTGGCTGTCCCTGTGGTGCAAGACAGCTTTAATGTCCTTAACTGGACCATAGCTGAAATTAAGCGAATGGACGGCAAAATGAGAAAGCTTCTCATTTGCTACCTCATGCATCATTCCAAAGCTGATGTTGATTGTCTCTATATTCCCAGATCCGAAGGAGGCAGAGGATTAGTTCAACTAGAACTTTCCTAAGAAAAACTAAAACAATTGGCCTCCAAGGATACTTGGAAACTACAGAAGACTGGATGATGGTATGTGTCAAGGAACATGAAAGTAATAAGCCTCTTTACTCCGTAATAAAGGAAGCCAACAAATTCAAAATGGCGTTTCAACTGGGCACAGAAATACAAGTGCAGTACGGTAAACTTAAGAAAGAACGCAAAGACAGATGCAACCGACCAGATATAGAAACAATGGCAAGATAAAGCGCTTTATGGCCAATACTCTGCCCGTACCAAACAAGCTGACGTAGACAAAACCCTTACCCATCAGTGGCTACGTAGTGCAGGGTTGAAAGCGGAAACCGAAGGTTTTATCCTTGCTGCACAAGACCAATGCTTGTTAAGTAAGAGTTATCAAGCGCATATACTAAAATACTGTGTTAGCAACAAAATGCAGATTCTGTGATAAATATCCAGAAACCATTGATCATCTTGTATCCGGTTGCACGATATTGGCACCCACTGAATATAAAACCCGGCATGACAGAGTGGGCCAATATCTGCACTGGAAAATTTGCAACTTCAACGGGAAGGAAACTGAAGGAAACTGGTACGAACACCACCCAGACCCGGTTACCGAGATAGGACCTGTTACAATCATATGGGACTACACAAAACACACTGACAGAACAATGCCAACCGCCCAGACATTGTTATTAAAGACCACAAACAAGCAAAAATGCCTCCTTATTGATATGGCAGTCCCTGCAGACTGCAAGGTATCTTTCCACATATTCGAAAAGCTGTTAAAAGACAAGGATCTTGAAATCGAAATCTCAAAAATGTGGCACATGGGAACATCAACAATCCCTGTTGTAGTTGAAGCCTTAGGATTGATTGGAAAAGATTCTAGTAGACTAATTTTTATTTTGCAGTGGAAAGTGCCATGATACCATTTCTAACCTTAGGTCCCTGGGCGGGACCCGGAAAGAAATGTGTAAACGGCAGATATCAAAGGAAATAAATATTAATAATCTCTATTAATAGAATGTTGTGGTATTGAGGCAAATCTTTATCACATGATTGCAATCAAATGTGCTGGGAACGTTTCTGAAGATGAAATTCACCGTTATTCACTGTTTATAATTCATTCGGATTTTTATCGAGTAACCAAACTCGCAGAAATATTGCCAATCTTTGCAAAAGTAAGGTACTAATTTATTATTTATCTTCGTTTATTTTCGCGCCTACAAAATAAGAAGTCGTCCATTGACCAGATTTTTTCGGGAGAAGACGAACGAAAATAAATCACCTTCTTTCTTAACTTCTATCGACGATTTCCAAGATTCATGAAGTTCTTGGTTTAATGTGTGAAAAATCTCTATAAGTAAAGATGTAAGCGATAATGAAAAACTGAAGCAGGAAGAATGAAATAAAATAATTAGAAAAAGAAAACTGAAATTAGTGAGAACAAAGAAATTGAAGGAAAAAAGCAAAATAAAAGAGAGGAGTACAGATAAATCGTAATAGTAATAGCAGGTGTTTCCTTATAAGAAAATATTCGATATTTTTTCAATGAGTAGCTAGTGGTACCATCGGTTAAAATTTATAAGATCTTACCCCTCAAAGATTTTTTTCTAGAAAATAGATTTATGTTATAGGCTTTTGTTTGGAGTAGTGTGGAATGTCAACATCCTGATTATTTCAATATGTTCGCATCAAATTACATGTGATATCCGTTTTATTGGTTGCTGTTCTTGAAAGTCATCAGGTGATGTGGTTTCTATTATTTCACGAAGGGATTTTATAGCAAGCTTTGAAAAAGGAATCGTCCTCACTGCGACGGACAGGATTGATTCGCCCAAAGCTATTTTTAATAATTGGTCATTAAAATCAGTTGTATATGGCTGACATTTCCGATGTAACTGAACGTATTTGGCGCCATATATGACATCCATACGAAAGTATTTAAGTGACGAGAATTGGAAAGAAGGAATTGAAATGTAGAGAAATGAAAAGAAAAAGAAATGAGGTTTAAGTGAGAAATGGTTTAAAGCGAAGAAGAACGAATTATCGAAAGAAGAAAAAGAAGAAGAAGAAGAAGAAGTAGTAGTAGTAGTAGTTAATGATGACGTCACAGAAGAAAAAAGAAATGAAAAACGAAACTGAATAAAGAAAAGAAAAATTTCGAAAATAGAAAAGAAGAAGAAAAATAGGAACTACAAAGAAGTGAGGAAAGGAAAAAAGGTATAAGAATAAAATTCAGGAAAAAAGAAGAAAGAGAAGGAAAAAGAGAGATTCATTGACACGAATGAAAGAACTGAAGAAAAAGAAAAAGAAAGAAAGAAAGAAAGAAAATAGACTACAAATAAAACGATGAGAATAGATGAAGAATGAGAAGACAATTTGGTAAAATGATGTCTGAGAATGAATGAAAGAAAGAGAGAAAGAGAGAGAAATAGAGAAAGAAAAAGAGGGAGGTAGAAAATGATGTAAATCATCATATAAACGAATGCCTTTATATAATCGATCATATTGATTACGATTGATTTTATTGATTTCTTTTACTAATATACATTTGTGTAATAAGTTATACACAAAAATATTATGGTGACACTAAATGTGGTGTTTTAGACGCATCAGATTGAAGACGTCTTTAAAATTTGTAAAAACAAACATCTGTTGCTCGCTGATTAATAAAAACTTCGATTACTGACCAATAAGCTAAATTGTAATCAATTCCAAAAATGATGATATATTAAGAACATTCCCATAAAATCACGGAGGTTTATTTCCAAAAATCGTTTTGATTAGACTTAAAATTTGTTGCGAAGATGAAATCCCCCTCTCCAGAAAAGGACTTGAACTCGTCCAAATACATATTGAGAATTGTCATCAGAAGAAGGAGTAGACAAGTAGAGAGGTAAAGATCTAGGTTATCAGCTTAATACCTATTTTTGCAAGACTACGTCGACTCGAAGCGACACACTACTTCTTGATTGTTAACTTTACTCATAACAGTTTCATGTATCATATAAGTATATGTAGAAGAGACATAGCCCGTCCCGGTTATGCAGAGATTGAGGCCGTCTGGAATTCCAACTCGTGTAGGGCTAACCTCCGTGGTAAGGTCGTAGAAGGATGACCAGAATGAGCGTGACCAACCCCGCAACTGTGAAATAGTCAAATATCTACACGGTCTTAACGTCCAAATCGGAGGAATATTGCAGTGCCAGTCGGGCTGACGTAACCAAGGCGGATATTGACAGAACAAGCACCCGACAGCCCGATGCAAACAGGTTTGCCAGGTCTCTCCTATTTCAATCCGCTGTGAGCTACGAGGGAGGCTCTTCTGGTCAAGTGTATGGGTTCCCCGTCGCGCAGAGTTCTTAAACAAAATCAAATTCCAGCGAATGGGCTCGACAAACTCTCTTTGATTCACAGACATTCTCCCCAGGAGAGAGAAAGGGGATGCGGAGAGGGGATGACGATCCCGATGTTTGGACAGAAGCGAGTGCCAACAACAAATATACTAAAAGTATATTTACTATTTGAAGGTTCTGTTGCAACTTAAATCAAAAGTTCTTGTGCGTTCTACGACTATAAGCAAAACGGGAAATACACTGATTGTCTCGTTAAATATTTGAGCTGAACAACTTTAACAAAGTATTGAAATAAAAATCACAGATATAAATGCAGATCATAAAGAGGCTATAAATTAACAGCTGTTACTCTCTCATTATTTTCCTTCCTTCTTTCTAATTATTATGTAGGTTCCCTTTATCTCAGTAAAATCTAACAACGTCTTTGATTTTAATTTTCTTTCAACATTCGTTGCAATCAAAATATAATGGTGTATTATTTATCTGAGGAAATGGCACAACGTAACGCACGTGCTAACTTAGTCAGGAAACAACAAGCAGATTGATATCATATTGATATAATAAAACGTTGTAAATTTTGCATTTATCCATTTGGCAAAATCTGCCTTCGTTACGCTTTGGGATACAAACGTCAGGTGCAAATAAAAAAAAATGAATCTGTAGATTTTATAATAATAATGTTCACCTTGTACAAGAACGAAGAGCCACTCGAGGAAGAGTGATACAGAATAAGACCTAAGGTGCACATTCTACAAGAACATGTAGCGAAGATAACGATAAACTCTAGACCTGAAAGAGTTACGATTGTTGTGATCGAGGAAGCATCCGCTTGGGAGTCGGTTCCACAGATAAGCGGTTCGAAAGAAGCTGTTTGAATGGGACTTACATAGAATTCGAAGAGTATCTATATGTTTCGCTGCAACTTGAGATCCTTTGCTGATGGAACTAAGGAATGTCGGTCGCCTGAACACATTCCAGGGAATTAACGATAGACTAATGAGATGCTTGCTCGGGTAAAAATGCCTCTTGTAAAGGTAGAAGATAGGAGTCAGAGTCAGGTACTTACAGGGGTGGTTCAGGGAATCGACCATTTTTACCTGACGCCTCCTCCTATTTTCTACCTTTACAAGAGCCATTTTTGCCCGTACAAGCATCTCACTATATATATATATATATATATATATATATATATATATATATATATATATATATATATATATATATAATTGAACATAGAAGTCAACACTTACAGGCAACAGTCTGTTTCAGGCCCGACGATTGCATCTAGCATGAAACAGACTGTCGCCTCTAAGTGTTGACTTCTATGTTCAATTTTATATTTACACACGCTCTATCTCTGATATTGAGCACTTAAACCCATAAATATAGCACACTTTAAGACTATATATATATATATATATATATATATATATATATATATATATATATATATATATATATATATATATAGTTACTGGTTACCTAAAGTTTGTGTGCAAGCACATGAAAATTAATATAGTGGCCAGTCATTGCCTACCTGCTTATTGAATTAATATTCAAATGCTCTGCCATTTTTACAGTAAGGAGCACTTTTTCTGCCAAAAGGCAATTTTGCACAGACTCTATTTAGAGCCGCTCATTCAAACCTTGGAATCATATATACACTAACGTGAATTAGCCAAAGATTGAAATTGGTAAAATGGTATAAAACTGAAATAACAATTTCTCACTTTACATGGAATGCTATATATTTAACGGTGAGAACAAAGATTATTTATTGTGTTCCCATGAAGGTCAGTTTCTATGATAGTAAGACACATCATTGATCACATTATTTATGACCTCATGCTGAATCTATCATACAGTGACAGTTGTCGACTAAAGAGACAATCAATTATTATATCGTTTGTCTTCGTCTGTTAGAAGTGATTTGCCTCGTTTCTTTAGAGGCTGGTACACCATCTCATTTGTAAGGTACTCAATAAGTGTATTTCTTTCACTGCCTAGAGTTTGCTATATTCGGGCGTTTCACTCGAAGTTATACATGCGTATATATATATATATATATATATATATATATATATATATATGTGTGTATGTGTGTGTGTGTGTGTGTGTGTGTGTGTGTGTGTGTGTGTGTGTGTGTGTGTGTATAATTATCAATTAAATAATATCATGATATAGAGCTCTTCCTGGATCTATATCCTCCTGGAAATTACGTACGGATTACCATATTGCATGATTACTATATATATATATATATATATATATATATATATATATATATATATATATGGAGAGAGAGATAGATAGATAGAGAGAGAGAGAGAGAGAGAGAGAGTATAAGAGCAAAATTGTCCGAATCCTTTAACAGCAAATTTGTCCAATTATTAGATTTATCTTTGAAGTGATGTATATGAGAAATGATTAAAGATATCTTACTGGAATTCAACGATGATTTTTATAACCATATTGGACTCTACATTGGGCAATAAGAGTGTATAATTACTCTTTAACCTTAGGAGAAGAATCGTGATGAAATCGATCATAAACGAAAATGACATCCATCATTAATTAATCATAGCTACGGATAGGATTCATATGAAGGATTCTTATGAAGGATTGAGATAAAGTTCAAATATATGCATATAATTCCAAGATCATTTTTCATCTTATTCAAGATTATCTTCGCCCTCTCTAACCTTCTAACTTTCTGTCCTGGAGTAACAAATTGTCTCAGATGTTTCACATACGGTTTCATTGGAACAAAAATTAAGTAGATAGGAGACATTGCATTTCAATTTTTGAAAATCGATGTTGACTGGAAAGAATGTAGCCAAGAGAAGAAACTTAGCATTGATCTTACGGTTATATCTAAAAATTTCAACTGTAAAATGACGAGACCTAACTGCCAATCTAGTACTTCGTTTAAATTCACAAATACCAGTTACCAAATATGAAAAGCAATAGGCTTTCCTATCGCTATATAAAATTCACAGACAAGCTACAGCAGCGGGAAACTAAGATGCCTGTATCGATATATTCTCTTTTAGAATTTATCAAAAATCACTATATACATAAGTAGAGTAGCTACACACTCCAGTACTGATGGGGGTTTCCTTCCTAAACTTTTGTTTGTTGTATTGTGGAAAGTCAGTATCATTATATTAACTTATATTTATATGTACTCTCGGTTTAATTCGCTGTAAGTTATTTATTTATCTTAATCGTAAAAATGAGATTTTTAGTCTTTTATGGCCGAATTTTATTTTTATTTTTGTAAATAGTAATATATTAGATGTAAAATGATACTTGATGGGAAGTGGGTAAAAACGGAAAACATAATTACCTTCTAAGTATCCTATGAAAAGGTGTCAAAAAACAAATTACCCCTCTTCCCGTTTCGGTTTGTTTTTTTATAACAATCTAAATTTAAAATCTTATAATCGATAGATTAAAGGTTTTTTTTTACTCGTCAATATGTTTTAAACGATTTTATTAATTATATTTATTTGTACTCTCGGTTTAACTCGATGTAATTTATTTATTTATTTTAATCGTAAATGAGTTTGTTTTAGTCCTTTTATGGCCGAATTTTCTTTTATTTTTGTAAATAGCAATATATTAGATGTAAAAATGAATCTTGATGGGATGTGGGTAAAAACGGAAAACATAATTACCTTCTAAGTATCCGATGAAAAGGTGTCTACTTAAAAAAAAAAAGGAAAAATTCCCGCAAACAACTTAAATAGAGCACACACCATTGTATTTACATTGAATTGCTTACATACATTGCATTTGCAGAGGTATATTTCACAACACTTAGCCTTTAAATTTTTTATTAATAGCCGTAAGAATATACTTTCAGTCGTAATTTTACATTTCACGAGTAGAAAAATAATGACTATTTTGAAAAATATTTTTTTATTATTTCTAATCAATATTATTTTTTGATGTTTTATACACATATATATTTGATGTTCTAGTTTCTATAAAAACGACAATGGTAACATCTTAAATTAAACATAAGGAATAAATAAACTCCTAAGACACCTGTCTGGGCCAAAAATGCACATTAAAAACATTTGGCAGTTAATGAGTTAATATATCTATTTTTTCTTATATTATTTAACACTCGGTAATCCCTTGCATATTACTGGCTCTCTATTGTCTTGCTTAATGTGAAGTGATTAAAAAAAGATTCAATTACGAGAAAGATTTTGTGAATTTCGATCGACTGCCGTAATTGCTTATCAGCGAATGACTGCCGAATGTTTCCTTATCAGGAAACGGCTAATATCACCTTTTACCGCAAACATTACAATGTCGGTAAAGATACTGACGAATTTATGATTCTTTCTCTGCTTGGTATAAAAATGATAGTTTTATAGTTCATTGGCAAGTCTTTAATATACAGAAACACACGCACACAAACACATACACATGCGAACGTACACATACAAATACACACATACACGAACGCGCATACATTTACACATACATATTCACACATACACACATACGCATACACATACACAGACATACATATACACACATACAATTACACACATATATATGCACACATAAATTACACACATGCACACGAATACACATACACATTCACACATACACATTCACATATAGATATACACACACGCACACACATATACACATGCATACACATATACGTAAACATGCATGCATATATATATATATACACGTACACACATACACACACTCACACACACACACATATATATATACACACACATACACATAGACACACACGCATAACAGAAAACACTGTCACTTTGAAAGGTGTCCACAACAGTACGTATAATCGTCTATGTACCGTCACTTCAGGAGGCAGAGGATCATAGCTCTCCACAATTTCCAAAACTTTCTAGCTTTGATTAATTCTTCTTTTTCACTACTCCCCCACATGTTCAGCTATATATTTACATACGCTCGATAGCTAGGTTACGCCTCTTTAGTCTTCAGTATGCACTGTGTGTGTCGAATTTCTCAGGCCTTCTTTCCCCATTGTATCCAAAGATTTAAACTGTCTCTTTCTGATTCTATATATAACCGTCCACTTCGTTTTCATTTTCCTTAAAACTTTCTTTTTACTTATATTTATGGCGTCCTTCCGTAAACAGTGATCCATTTGCCTCCTCCAGCTATGGGTTAAATAATAGTGTTCTATCTTGAAAATTATTGTTATTGTTAAACCAATATTTACTCTCATAAAAACAACAAGAAATGTATCAACAAAATACGTTTCGGCTTTAAATAAATTTCGGTCGATAAGCTGTAAAAATTAATCAATCTTTATTTTACAAACAGAGTTAAACGTTATTGTGATTAAAGTAATAATAAGTTAAAGTCGTACATTTGATAAGGAACTGTTCACGCCGACATCCAACGTAGAATTTATATGGTATTTCCTTATCATGGTAAAGGGATTACTCGTTCCAGTGATTCCAAGATCGAAGCCGTCTGGTGTTCCAACTCCTGTATGGCCACCCATGGCTTTTAGGTCGAGGAGGAAGCAAGAGACTGAACGCGACTAACTGCCTAAGACCCCAACGACAGACTAGGCAAAGATCTACACGATCTCAACGCAGAAACCGACAGAAGCGGGCAGCGCCAGTCCGATAGGGGTAACCAAGGCGGAATCTTGACCAAGCATCCAATTGTCCGATGCAACCAGGTTTTCCAGATATCGCCCGTCTCGATTCCCTTTGAGCTGCGAGGGACAGGGCTTCTGGCCAAGTGTGTGGGCTTCTCCTTCGCGCAGAGTTGTCAACCAAAATCAAATTAACGCGAATGGCCTCGTCAAACTCTCTTCTTCGTGGCCATTTCGGAAGAGAAACGGAATAGGGTGAAAGAATGACGATCCCGATGATCAGATGCGAGCTTGTGCCGACGACGAGTTAAAGGTTATTAGATCCCAGAGCAATTCGATCTTTTTTTTTCTTTCTAACGACATGTTCCTACTTTTGCTTACCTTCCTTCTCTTGTGGAAGTTAACATTTGCTATTGCAATGTATCTTCGGAGTCTGGGGATCACAGTTCCTGGCCTCTATTAAAACAAAAGATATATACATTTCCGTACTTACTTGATTTTCACTAATTCTCTTAGGTTGTTATATACGAGGGTCATTCAATAAATAAGGTGAATTTTCGGTATAAGGACTTCTAATACAGAGAATGAAACTTACAAACAACATTTTTCATAACCATTTTTGGTCCTCAGCAGTCGAGGGACAACTAAATGCATCGAATCGAAGTTTCATCTTTGTAGTAAGTAAACTCATTTTTTCACATGTAAATATTATAATATATATATATATATATATATATATATATATATATATATATATATATATATATATATATATACGAGTGTCAAATTCAATAAATAAGGTGAATGTTTCGGTATAAGGACCTCTACTACAGATAGAAGCTTACTCTTTTTTATTTTTTTTGTTTTATTTATTTTTCACATAGATTTAATTTCTTTTGCAGATTAAAAAAAAAAAACTTTGAGAGTTTGGGCAATTAACAAAGATGGCCGACCAAAAAGCATGCTCCAGGATTGAACAGCGGTCAGTTATCAAGTTTTTGGTTGCTGAAGGGTGCAAACCAGTTGAAATTCATAGGAGAATATCAACTGTGCATGGTGTCACATGTTTCAGCCAAAAGAAATATCTACAAGTGGGCTAAATTGTTTAAAGAAGGACGGAGCAGTGTTGAGGATGAAGACAGGCATGGGAGGTCAACAGAAGTCAGGTCTCCTGAGGTGATCGAATCAGTCAATGACCTCATTCACTCTGACAGAAGGGTGACAGTGGATGACATTGCAAGGACTTTGAACTTATCTGTTGAGACAGCACACAAGGTCAGCTGTCGGTGGGTGCCAAAGATGCTTACTGCAGATCACAAACAGCACAGCAGCCCAAACGGTGCAGACCATCAACGAGCTGGGCTGGGAACTGCTTCCTCATCCACCTTACAACCCAGATCTTGCCCCTTCAGACTTTCACGAGAGGCACGAAGTTTAAAAGTGACGATGAAGTCAAAAGTGTTGTGAGCGACTGGCTGAGACATCAGTCCAACGATTTTTATGCTGAGGGAATACGAAAGCTTGTGCAGAGATGGGAAAAGTGTGTGACAGTACTGGGAGACTACGTTGAAAAAAAAAAAGAAGTAAACTTCTATCTGTATTAGAAGTCCTTATACCGAAAAGTTCACCTTATTTATTGAATGACCCTCGTATGTTCATTTGTTTTTTTTTTCTGAAGAATTTTCTTGGAGAATAATCTTTTGTACCATTCTTTGCTTCTTAGAAAATGTAGTCATCGCCTGAAACTTTATTGAAACCTTATTTCAGATTAGACACCATTATGAGATGGAATGCCAAGTAGACGTGAATGACCATATCTGACAGCTTCTCATTTATCTTAATCAAGAACACAGTACTGCTAAACCTATTCGTGACATTTTCCTATGTACAGAGATGGCTTCCTAAACGACAGAATGGCACAGAAACATTTTAAATATGAAATGCTTCAAAACAACTAAACGGCCAATTTTAAGATGTATTGCAAAAAAACGTTTAAAACATTGGACAAGCTCAAAGGAGCAATTCGGCTGAGAAGATCTGCCCGGCGATACAGAGTAATTATTCATTATGACATTGCTCTATTCCAACTTGATAGCAAGACCAAACATGCAATTCAAGAGATCGGATGGAAATTCCTACCCCATCCGCCATATTCTACTGATTTAACTTATTTTAGATTACCATCATTTTCGGTCGATTTTGAAAAATTTAAGGGGTGTTTCGTTCAACAACTTTATGGTATTTAAAACATGGTTTGATGAATGTATCGAGTCAAAACCTAATGAGTTCAATCCCCGAGGCATTGAACATTTAGTGGACTGCTGGCAAAATGTCGGAAACAATGAAGGGCAATACATTGTTGAATGATTCATTAGAACTATTAAAAAATAATAAGTATTAAAATAAATAATAAAAAGAGAAACCAATTTATGTAGACACTTAATATTTTGTATTTTGTACCGTTGCTCTGTAAGTGTACAAAACCATTCATTCAGTCGAATGAACATTACGACTTTGTTGTTTTGTTGACATATTAAATTCATTGTTTTGTTAAATAAACTTTATGGTCATGCATTTTTTGTTGGATTTGGGAGTGTTTCTCATATTTGGAACAACCCACTAATCATTTTCAAACTTCAAGCAACTTCCTGTTAGATCATCAAATCATTTCAACTTGTGAAATGACTTTGTAATCTCTGTTCTAATTTTGACTGATTGAATTATTAATAATAATTTGAAATAACTGTAAAAAATACTTCAAAGATTTCAGGAACAACAGAGAGAATGTGCCAGCGAAATAAATTGAGTTAAGGAAACTAAAATGAACATTTTTAAATTTTTTTAAAGCACATCTTTTGCACAACACTTAGACGCAGATGAAAAAGAGACCTTTCCTTGAACTGTAGGAGTTTCCACGGATTCGATTACTTTAATTTAGTAAATTAAATCCTTTCATTAACCAAGTCACCCTTATTTTTTGAATGGAAAACAGGATCAAAGTCAACATTTACTTGAAGTGTTCTTTTTTGTCGTCATGAAAATGTCTGGACATTTTGTCAAATGTTTGAAGCTTTAAATTATTCGGCGGCAGGGTTTCAGGTTAAAAATAAAATCGTGCACGATCAAATATATTAAGAAATGAGCCAAGCCTTGTTCGACTTCCGGTGAAAAATGCATAAGCAAAACGTTGACACCAAAGCAAGGTCTGGTTGCTTTTTTTTGCGAGAAGGGAAGGTCACAAGAACATCAGGTATTTTCGTCCTTAATTCGACCTATTTAACAATACGTACCATATATTTTGACTGTAAAATGTCATACAAATATAGAGTACCTTGACAGATAACCCAATAGATACTTCAGAATAAAATAGATAAAAAAGACTTTTAGGTGTTGCAACTGGCCAGTTTTTGAAGGCTCGTGATATTAGATCAAGCTGTAAACTTTCTGCTCTCTTTTTGAGTTTCATTAACGATCTGCCTATGAAATTAGGCAAGATACATTTTGTTATCCATATCACCCCAAACAAGCTAGGAGTGCTACTATCACGCAAGGGGTTACAATGGGCGAGAGTATGAGTAAAGGGGGGTGTTTGAGGAAAGGATAAAGAGAAGGACAGGGACCAAGGTCAAGGCATCAGAAGATGACGATTGACATTACATTTGAATATTTGAAGATTATAGTTATCATGGAAGAAAGTAAGAAAGGGAGAGTTCCACTGTCGGGAGGTGCGAGATAAGAAGCAGTAGGAGTAGAAGAGATGGCTACATTTAACTGTTTCGATAGCGAAAGGGTGGGACCGAGATGCCAAGCAAGTAGCAAACTAAAATTCATGCAGTTTCGGTACCAATGAACTTAGCTCGCCTGAGCAGTTGCCATGAAAATGTTTGTAGATAGGACAGAGGGAATCCACAGCACGTTTGTGAGAAAGTGACTGTGATCGAGATGCCAGATCAGGATCTATCACATTGCATATGCGTGTCTGGATTTTGTTGAGGATCTCGAGATGAACAGAAGGAAAGTGATGAGAAAGCATTGCTAAGGAAAGATGATACTTAAACAGAAGAAGCTAATAACGGAACATTTCAAAATCAAAAATATTCAAGAATTTAAAATATGTGGCAAACCTTTTCAAAACGACAGAAAACGTGACATGCCTTCCAAAAGATGCCTTCCAAAAGCTAAACAAATTATTGAGAAATGGGAAAACATTAATCCGAATGTATTTTATTTGTCTATGCGAATTCTACTTAAATAAAAGGAATGCGTATGCTTTCGATTGTTCATAATTTGTTTTTTGTTTTTACAAATGACGGTTTAACTCCTGAGCTGGGAGATGCCATTACGTGAGCTACGATTTTGGGACTTCGAAACAGAGCAGGTACAATTTAATTATGGGACAAAATTTATTTTTGTACAATGATGTTCACTTTGTACAAAGCCCAGGAGCCGCTCAAGTTAGAGTTTACAGAGTAATAGCCAACTGGAAGGAGATATTATCATCAAGACACATGGGTCCCCTAGAATGCTTTAGAAGGAACCAGAAATGCTACACAAGAAACAGGAGAGAAGCTTCTTCAGCTGTTCAAAAAGCTGGAGAGGACTGGAAACCGGACGAGAGGCGAAAATATCTACTCATATTGATGTAATTTTCGAAACTTAAATCAGTAGTAAATAAAAGTTCAGAGATTAGGGGAGACACAAGTATAGAGTTGAAGGAACCAGAAACAGAAACCTAGACAGAAAACAATGAGTTTACTTCTATTCCTGTTCAAAAGAACGGGATGGAGTGTAAACAGGACGATAAGCTAACCTGTCTACTCCCAGTGTCATAACAAAAGAGGGAAACGCAAATACAGAAATCTGAAGGCAAATTCGAATATCAAAAGATGCCTTTCAAAAGCTAAACAAAGAAAATTCCATTTTAAATAAAGGAAGGAGATAGAGTAAAACATAGAAAGAGAATGTAAGCAACGTGGAAGTTTTAAGGGGGAAAAAAGAAACAAGCTGTGCTCACATTCATTGTTAGGTCTCCGAAATGTTTTAAGAATCAGTGTGCAACTATTTTCTGTAGGAATATGTTCATTGACACTCCTCGTCTATGAATGGATGCGCATATCAGACGGCATGTGCCAAGTTGTAATTAAAAACACGGATTGAGGAATCGGTGGACCAGTCGAGTTCATTACATTCAATCAGTTATGTTCCCTGTGGGAAATACGCTTAAGCGATCATATATCTTTCAATACATGACTGACGAGGCATATTTTTCCCGCAGTAGGTTGGCATTACTTACGGCAGTAGATCAGTTGCCATACAAGCTATAGAACCTGGTCTGTCCTGCTATTTACCCATAGCTGGGGCGAGAGGAAGAGGATTCGTACCTTTCTCTAGTGTATTAGCACGTAAGTGAATGTAATGGATTTGACAAGAATTCGAACTCGGCTCTCCGATTCCTAAATCCGAGCCGCTATCCCCTTACATGCTAATAACCTTGGGAAATGTATGAATCCATGTCTTCTCCTCCTAAGGATAAACAGCAGGATTGACTGGGCCCTGTAGCCTTGTGTGGCAACAGGTCGAGGAGAATGAAAAAATTCTGGATTCAAAAACGGCTGGGCTCCGTCAGGTTATATTGCCACAAAAACACCACTGATACTACGGATGGAGTATACAGGGTGCCCCTACGACCCTAGGGGGTTACCAGTTATAAAATAATTAAAAACAAAGGCAATAAATAAATTATGGATTACATTAAATTTAAATGAATTATTGATTTTCAGGAGGACAACCATACCATGATATGGAATTCTGCGAAACAAGATAATGAAATGGGAGACAATGTATATATGTATGTATACATATATAATTAATTCATCGACTCTAGAAGAAACCTCAACAGAATGCACTGGACAGTCGTTTCGTCCTATATTTGGAACTACACCAGCAGTGTGAATCCAATACCGGGAATTGAAACCCGGACAGTTACGTTAGCAGGCAAACGTCATATCAACTGTTCGAATGGGCCTCAGTTACGAAGAGGTAGCGAATCAGACTCGATATAGCGCCGCTAGATCACATATTCCGTGGTGGAACTCATCCGAGTTTCTTTTACCCATAGGACTGTGCCCCCACCTGCCACGACTACTATCCCCAAGCCGCTCACTGCAGAGCATTAGAAGCCGGTTCAAGGGATAGAAATTCATTCTGCATTCTGTTGAGGTTTCTTCTAGACTCGATGAATTAATTTTAACTATCTCAAATCCTCCATATTTCTATCACTTATATATATACATATATATATGTATGTGTGTGTGTTTGTCTGTGTGTGTGTGTATGTGTGTGTGTTTACGTGTGCGTGTGCTTCATGCGTGATGATTGCGTGTTGACTTTAATGTTCATTTTTATCATTACATAAGCTCTATCCCTTATATTGAGCACTTTAACACTTAAATAACTTTAACTATATTTTCTCATGCGTGTGTGTGTGTGTGTGTGTGTGTGTGTGTGTGTGCGTGCGTGTGCGTGTGTGTGCTAGGGTGTGCTAGGGTGTGTGCGGGTGTTTGTGTGCGCGCGCACGCGAGTTTTTGAAAGACAACGTCTGTGCATGCAAACCCCATTTTATTTAATAATGCCGACTGCCGAGATGTATTTCAATTATTTTGTGCTGAGCGAATTGTTTCCATCTAAAAAGGAATCTCATTTAAGCATCGAGTCGGAACGCTAAGCACTTAAGATGGTTTGCTTGTCGCACGGAGACATTTCCAACAAGACAGAAGCCTTTCAGTTAGACGACGGAGTTGTGTCCTCAAATCGAGCAAAATCCCCTTAAACAAAAGCAGAACTCTTTTAAAGTCGAATGACTGAATTGAATGCCATTTTCCTTTCAAGAAGGGGGGGACCTTTATTCCGTTTACTGTAGGAAGAAAAATCAAGTAACATTGAGAAAAACATGAGATACGAATAAAAGCAAAAAAATAAAAAATGAGGAAATCTTCAAAGAGGTTTTTTTGTCGATTATGTATCTCGGGAAAACAACAACCTCAAAGTTTTATTTTTTTTTTGTTCATTAGGGAAGCGAAAAAAAAAGCAACCAACATAGATCATTATAGCAGGGTAAGGTACATCACTGCTCGTGTCTAACAGTCTCGGGCAGTGATTCTCAAAACTCGAGCCGCGACACCCGAATGTGCCGCTCGATCCTCTTATCCGAGAAATATTGTCAACGGAAGAAGAAATATGGATTTGCTTATCGGACATTTAACCAAACATTGAAGATAGCACGAAAAGACACCAGTCACAGGTTTCGCACTAAATAAGCTGCACAAATAGCGGAATAGAAACATTGTTATAAACTAATTTCATATTTGTATGTGTATCTGTCTATATTTCTGAGATGAAGTATTATGTACATTATTTAGATTATTCGGACTATTGTCCTCATCTTTGTCGCCATATTTATTACAACGTTTCGGCCATTGTACTCTCCGGCCTTCTTCAGGTGGTTGGAATGTCGAACTGAACCCTTTATTTCGCTCACTGGGGGAGACTGTTCTAGTTCCACGTGCCATGTTTAATGGATGTCAGTTATCTCCTGTTAATTTCCCTCTGAAAGTTCTCCACTGCTTTAACCGGGTATTGAACTCACACTCTTTGGGTCCTGTCACTGGCTCTAACTAACGCCTTTATCAACTGTCCCATGTATCCTTGAGGATAAAGGCGTTAGTTAGATCCAGTGACAGGACCCAAAGAGTGTGAGTTCAATACCCGGTTAAGGCAGTGGAGAACTTTCAGAGGGAAATTAACAGGAGATACCTGATAACTGACATCCATTAAACATGTCACGTGGTACTAGAACAGTCTACCCCAGTGAGCGAAATAAAGGGTTCAGTTCGACATTCCAACCACCTGAAGAAGGCCGGGGAGTACAACGGCCGAAACGGTGTAATAAATATGGCGACAAAGATGAGGACAATAGTCCGAATAATGTAAATAATTGTATGTTTTAAAAAAATCTATGGTTTCATTTCATAAAATTTAAATGTATACACTTAAGAAGTTTTTCTGTGACGTGATGTTTTCATTTGCTCCTAGGTGGGCCGTTTGTTAAAAAGGTTGAGAAACACTGGTGTTGGGTAAAACCATTGTCATGTGTAGTCCCAAGCTTTCTGCTAACATAAGTCATAACACAGTTTGAGAAAAAACAAGTGTTTTCAAAAGTAAATATAAAATGGTTTATTTTTTATTCATTAATCTGCCAGATTTTTATTACTTAAGTTTAATTTTGTGGATACTCGTATTTGAGTAGACGCTTTATTTATTTATTTTATTTATTAAACTATTATTTTATTTATTAAATTATATATTTTATTTATTAAACTATATACTTATTTATAGTCATCTACCGGCCTGAATATTCGAGGAATTTTTATAGCGAAAATAAAAGAGAGCGCGTATTTTCTACACGGAAAAGGCTCTGAATTAGTACGCCAAAACTTAACATGTATAAACTTTTACAAGAAATAAACAATCCTTTATATACTGAATAGGATTTCCCAGGGCTTTGTCTTGAAAACAAATTCCACTAATATCTTGACGTGCGGTTTATTTTGGGTTTAGATAAACAAATCTCATTTTTGTGGAGATATTTTACATCTTGACGTGAAGTTTCGATACATGCAAATATTAGATACAAAGAAGAACCGATCTATATAAATATGACTATATTCTTTTGAACTTAAAGATGTAAAGACGCCATGAATCTCTAATTCTTGGTCATTTGTTCCTATGTCCTGCAAAAATAAGTTGTATAGCGATTCGCATCGTCTTGTCGTTAGCTAGCCTGCCTGCCGGTATCTTTGCATATTTTTTCTACTAGAGAGAATCCCCGTTTCTCTTCAGACTGTTAAATAGTACCTTTAAAATCTTTTGTCATTTGGGGTCAGTGTATCTTAATTCACATCTTGTAACGAGCAGACATAATACATACCACAAGCAACGTAGACGTCAAATACAAATTTATAAACATCGTTTATCATGTTCTTGGAAAATGATTGACCCTTTACTATCATTCCCAAAACCTGATCTCTCATATGTTTACACACCCTTATCTGGATTATATATTATATTATTTACACTATGCGTGTCAGTTTCTCTAAACTCTCTTTCCTCATTATTTGTCCCAAATGTTTCAAATACCTATTTCTGATTGTTAATTATAAGTCTCCATTTTGCTTCCATTTCCTTCCCTGTTAATCACATATTCCATTCATGTTATTCCCTAGCATCCGTCTGTAGAAATACATCTCTGTTTCTTCAAGCCACTTATTAATCTTTGAGGAAATTGTCCGGCAAACACTGTCATGTAGGATGATTGGCATTGCATAGCCGTTCAGAATTTGTTTGTTTCTAGCTAAATATTTCGATGTCTTAATATTTTTTTTAATTTCTTGCAATTTACCTTTCCTTATTCCGAAGCGTCTACGGATTTCTCTCTCTTGTTAAAACTTATACCAGATAATCAAATTCCGCACTTGCTTCGTTCAGACAACTTTAATTTGTTGTTCGCATTTTGGGTTGTCCCTCTTGCTAATGGCCAGACATGTCTTGTTAAAAATTATGGCTAATCTTTTCTTCCTGCTCTCTTAATTTCCTTCTATGCTGTCTAGGTGTTTCCTGCAGTTTTCTCTCTGTGTCTGCCGTCAGGATAAATTGGAAGGATTTATGACTTTTGCTCAATGTGATAATATACACGAGTCAATATTACCCTGAAGCAGTTGGTGCTCTCTCTTTCTCTCAAGCTACGGAGAAAAGTATATGTGTTACCAGCGAAGGCTCAAATAAAGACAGCGTTCGTTTTCTCTGATGAGACGTTCCGAGAGAGATTGTTTTTTCTTGAAGGACGTTACATTTTTTTTAAATATTCTAATCTTTGGTATGGCAAAATGAAGTATATCGAAATCGAAATCTTCTATGGATCTCTGATTTTCTTGGATTACAGGATTTCGGGCGTTGCTTAGAAGAAAATTAAATATGAAGATGGAATATCTAGTGTGTTTTCTGATTCGTTAAATCGGAATCGGAATCTAACTTCCTGAAAAGAAAAAACGAAAAAAAGAAAAAAAGAAAAATAATTGACTCGTGAAAAATAAAAAAAATAAAAATGACTCAATTACAATTATCCGAAACATGTAAAGTCAAATATCTTAAATGACAGAAATACTGGGCCCCAATGTCTTAATTCCTATCATTAATTCCAATGTAACCCCCTATTCCCAAGGACGTGCAATCATACAATTTGGGGCCTATCTCCCGTAGATATCATGAATTGGGATGGTTGTGGTGACAGGTTGGTTATATACAGTTCTGAACTGCCGAAGCAGTTGACGCCAGTTAGGCTGTCTACAGTTTCTGGTAAGTCTTGTGTTTCATACAGAAAAAGAAAAGCGGGTTGCCCTTCATGATTTACTAAACAGTAGTATTTTTTTGATGACTGGGCCAAAGAAAAGAGAGTCATGCTTTTGTCAGAAGAAGAAGGCCTGATCTTGATTGAAAATGTTAGTTTTAATAATAGTAAATAAAGATAGACTATTTACAAAAGTTTCATATATCTTAAGACTTCTGGATGGGGTAGCGACTTGGAACGAAATATGAATTCTCAAACATTTATCGAATATCGAGTTAATTTCAGGCGGCTGTGAATTGCATGTGTGTTCATCAGGCAATCTTCCCTGTGTCTCTCCTCTCAATTGTTCCGAAGTTCTTTCTGTCTCCGTTCGCCAAAATATTGTATATATAAGGACACATCCACCCAGGGGTTTTCTCACAATCCCTCGGTCACGAAAGGGTGAAAAAAATGTGATTTCCATTGGTTTGTTTTTACCTTATCCAAACTTTAAATATCGCCAAACTTAAAGGCTATCTGCATTGAAAATAACAATCTTACATGTTTTTCTCATAAGCTTCCTGGCGAACATAGAAAAAACAATGTTGTCACCTGTTAAAATCTGCAAACCTTTGAATAAGAGATGTTTTTCACAATAAGATTTTCTGGGAAAATTTGATTTCATCAAAAGATTCAAACTTATAATTTTTGTTGCAACTCGTCACCAACAGAAATTATAAAATACCCTTCCCTAACAAATAAGGTGCCTTGTTGCACCAGCATAACAGTTCTAATCCTTCGTTTTAGTTTTCTTGTAGAGTTACATGATTAATTGATTCTTTTTTCACGGGTTATCAACCCTTTACTTAAAACAAAAATATTTTTAGATTTTAAGAGCATTTTTTGGAGATAATAATGACTTAGTTCAACAGTGTTACTAATTAACCCATAGGTAGGGAGATAAAATGTGGATTCATGACATACTCAAGGTTATTTGTGCGAAAGTGGATATAACGAACACAACTGGAATTAGAACTCGGCTCTCCGATTAACAATTTCGAGCCATTATCCATTACACTACCTGCGCATCAAAGCTTCAAGCATCTAATATATTACGCGGTCACCCATCTAGGTACTCATTTTTTCACTTCGATGATAGTACGGAAACCGGTTTTTCAACGTGATATGGCCGTAAGCCTCGTAGAGTAGCAGATGGGTTGAGAAAAGCTGCTTTCAACTTTAAATACCCATTCATTACCATAAACTGATGGCATTAGAAACAAAAAAAATATCTTTAATATAACTTAATTCCAATAAACTAGGAATAAAATGCG
>OZ038491.1:12712521-12715021 GCA_964036315.1 Acanthosepion esculentum
TGAATGTCATACATTTCCTAAGACCCGTTCAGACATGTGTAACCCATTAGCTATAAACTTCCGTTTTCTTAGATCAATGATTAAAATAGATTCAAGATGTTTAAGAAATCATTTATTGAACAAAGTAACTAATAATAACAAAACAAAAGTCATTGAAACAAAGCAAGTTCAGTCGACCATTGAATACAATTCCAGAACAACGTAACTATAAACAATTTTTTCTATCCTCTGCCAGCCGCTATGATGGAGAAAGCATTACATCGAACCATCGCCAGTGTGACACGCTGCAAGAGCCACTCCGTTTCGCGAGGCTCGTTCCTTAATCGAGATGAAATCCCGCCAATCCTTCGAAGGAACGCCATCGAACGAGGGCCAATAACTCCTGAAGTCTCCACTGCCACAGGACTAAAAACATCTATCAGCAAGAGAAGAATATTTAACTATTTTTTTCATCTCTGCGTCTCGGGCGACGGACCCCGGCTCAACCGCGGACCTGATCAATTTACCGGCCGAAAATGTATCCGCTCAGGTCGCATCCCAAATCAACGACTTACCTATTTTAAAAGGGAAGATGGTAATGCCGTCCGGCCGCTTTCCATCACCACGGTCGAGGCCTACGCGTTCGATTTGTGAAGGGAACCCAGCTGCAACCAAACCTCTTTTGATGATGTCGTTAATTGCTGCATGCCGTGGAAAGCGGTCGGCACTACGACGACAGGAGAGAGGATGCAAACCAAACTCATCGATGGAGGCTCCACATCTGCATCTGTGACTCTCACATAATTTTAGTCCAAGACGGATCTCGACTCCGACCCGAGTGCACTCATCATCTAGAAGAGTACTGGTAGATGTTAAGGAAGACTCTACATAACGCTAGAGAAAGACAACTTTACCAAATAGCAAAACACTCATCCTTTGAAGACTTCCAGCAATAACAACAATTACAATGGCTAGAACATGAAAGTCGATGAGAAATAATGACATATTCACTACACACATCTTTGTAAGAAAAGATTAAGAAAAAAATCAATTAAATACTAGAATGATAGATAAGAGTCTGCATAAAAAACTATTTTGTTAAAAAATGTTTCAAGATAAAGATAATTTAAAACATATTTTTGTTTTTCCTCCAGTGTGCGTAGACCTCCATGATGGCTTTCCACAATATTCTATAATTTGTAGATCTTTGTAAAATCTCTGTTTTTCCTATTCTCTTATTATCCTTTACGTGATCGAATCGAACATATTCTTTTGATAGGAGGCTGGTTGTTTATTCTGGTAGGAGGCTAGTTGTTTCTTATCGTAGGAGGTTTGTTATTTCTTCTGATAGGAGGCTTGTAGTATCTTCTGGTAGGATTCTAGTTCTTTCTTCTGGTAGGAGTTTTGTTTCTTCTCGTTGGAGGCGAGTTGTTTCTTCTGGTAGGAGGATAGTTGTTTATACTTGTAGGAGGCTTGTTATTTTTTCTGATAGGAGACTTGTAGTTTCTTCTGGCAGGAGTCTGGTTGTTTCTTCAGGTAGGAGTCTTGTTTTTTTTTCGTAGGAGGCTAGAGTTGTTTCTTCTGAGAGGAGGCTTTTGTTTCTTCAGGTAGGAGTTTTGTTTCTTCTCGTAGGACGCTTGTTGTTTCTTTTGATAGGAGGCTGGTTCTTTATTCTGGTAAGAGGCTTGTAGTTTCTTCTCGTTGGAGGCTTCTTCTTTTTTCCCCTAATTGCTGCGTCGATTCTCTCATTAGGTGTCCAAGAAATTCTGTCTCTTTCTGATTCTGAATATAATCGTCCTTTTGTTTCGATTTTTCCTTCAGATTTCCTCGTTGCTTACGGGCTCCATCCATGGTATTCTTGAGCATTCTTTTGTAGAACTACATTTCGCTGGCCTCCAGTCTTCTCTTTATCAGTAAGGAAATGTATTTTACGTAGGGGGCTTGTTGTTGCTTCTTCTAGTAGGAAGCATGTTGTTTCTTCAGGCAGGAGGCTTGTCGTATCTTCTGGTAGGATGCTTGCTGCTTCTTCTGGTAGGAAGCATGTTGTTTCTTCAGGCAGGAGGCTTGTCGTATCTTCTGGTAGGATGCTTGCTGCTTCTTCTGGTAGGAAGCATGTTGTTTCTTCAGACAGGAGGCTTGTCGTATCTTCTGGTAGGATGCTTGCTGCTTCTTCTGGTAGGAAGCATGTTGTTTCTTCAGGCAGGAGGCTTGTCGTATCTTCTGGTAGGATGCTTGCTGCTTCTTCTGGTAGGAAGCATGTTGCTTCTTCAGACAGGAGGCTTGTTTTATCTTCTGGTAGGAAGCATGTTAATATCTTCAGACAGGAGGCTTGCTGCTTCTTCTGGTCGGAAGCATGTTGTTTTTTCAGACAGGAGGCGTGTTGTATCTTCTGGTAGGAGGTTTGCTGTTTCTTCTGGTAGAAGCTTTCTATTTCTTTTAGTAGAAGACCTGTTGTGCCTTCTGAAAGAAAGCATGTCGTTTCTTAAGGTAGGAGCCTTGTTGCTTCTTCTGGTTAAATAAT
>OZ038491.1:12717521-12777521 GCA_964036315.1 Acanthosepion esculentum
TATTGGTAGTTGTAATTTATATAATAATTCCAAATGAATCTATAAGATAAGCAGAAGAGACTCGGAGATAAATTTGGTTAAATTAGCAACGGATTCATTTTTCAAAAGATACTCGGGGGCAAATCGACATAGATTAAATACGTTATCAGTTTTTGTATATAGTATTTCTAAATGACTACCAAGAGATGGCTTAATCGAAAATCTCTTAACAATTTCATATCAGTTATTCATGTCACAGCGGATTACATTAAGAATGCCATAATCCCGCTTCTAATTTTCTATATTATTAATCCGTTTGTAACGCGTTTTTTATGGTTTCCCGGTAGTCCAGTAATGATAGACACAACTGTACGTTTTATAGGTTTTATATATTTCAATTTGCCAGCAACTGACATATATCCTTATTTGCTTTGTGTCTCAGTGATACACCGATATCGACATGACGAATTTAAGCGAAGTACTAGATTGGCTGATAGGTCTCAGCATTTTAGACGACAAATGTCTAACGTAACCGTACGTTCTATGCCAACGATTACTTCTTTCTCAATTTACATTTGTAAGATACTTTTACTTTCCAACCAATGCCTGTCTATCTATCTATCTAGCTAGCTAGCTATCTAGCTAGCTAGCTAGCTATCTAGCTATCTATCTATCTAGCTATTCGTATGTCTCATTCTTCATATCTGTCTATCTGTCTGTCTGTCTATCTATCTGTCTCACTATTCATATCTATCTATCTATCTATCTCACTATTCATATCTATCTATCTATCTATCTATCTATCTATCTATATATATATATATATATATATATATATATATATATATATATATATATATATATATAAGTACGTCTCATTCTTCATGTCGATCTATCTATACATCTCTCTGTAAGCCAGTCTGTCTAACTGTATGTCTCACTCTTTATGTTGATCTATCTATCGATCTATCTTCATATTTTTATGTATTGCCAGTAGTCCGGTAATGATTCGCACTACGGTCACTTTTATATTCCATATTTATTTCAGTTCACCAGCAATAGGCATATATCCGGAGTGGCGGCCGATGGCGTGCTGGAGATAATGATGGTTGGCTGGTAAACTCCTGGAAGAGATATTTCTCTTTGATCCAAGTCCTCTGGACCACGGAACGTTTTTTTTCTTCTTTTCTTTGAGGACGTTTATAACTAAGATCTGTTTTACCAAAGATCGCTGGTTATTTTTTCTTCCAGTTGTTTTTTTTTTAAATGAGGGACTACGGACAGGATACGACAGTGGAAATTATTCATTTCTGTCCGAGCTCGAAAAATTTTGCATTGAAAAGCAGTCCAGGTTCGGTAACGACCAGTCATGCATTATCATCATATTTCATCAGTGCTAAAAATAAGGATTCTCTTATATGGACCGCTCATGAAACATAGAACAATCTAATTGTAACATCGATAGATACTCTGATACCGAGACTGATCTGCGATTACTTCTTACACCGCGGTTTCGATCAAGACATATTATATTTATACACAGAATAACTTCAGAAGGGACAATGCAAATGAAGAAGGTCGTATATACATTTTATATAGAAAAAGCAATACCAGTTCAAATGTATAGAACAAGAGTCTATTTAAACGGCAAGGAAACATTAGAATAAACATTAGAATAAACCAGATGGTATATAGGAGAAAATCGTCTGAATTGTAAGCAAGGAAAATACACTATTTACATTATTCGGACTATTGTCCTCATATTTGTTGCCATATTTATTACAACGTTTCGACCTTTCAGTATCTGTCTATATTTCTGAGATGAGGTATTATGTACACTATTTACATTATTCGGACTATTGTCCTCATCTTTGTTGCCATATTTATTACAACGTTTCAGCCTTTCAGTGTCTGTCTATATTTCTGAGATGAGGGTTCATGTACACTATTTACATTATTCGGACGATTGTCCTCATCCTTGTCGGCATATTTATTACAACGTTTCGGCCTTTCAGTATCTGTCTATATTTCTGAGATGAGGTATTATGTACATTATCTACATTAATCGGACTATTGTCCTCATCTTTGTTGCCATATTTATTACAACGTTTCGGCCTTTCAGTATCTGTCTATATTTCTGAGATGAGGTATTATGTACACTATTTACATTATTCTGACTATTGTCCTCATCCTTGTCGCCATATTTATCACAACGTTTCGGCCTTTCAGTATCTGTCCATATTTCTGAGATGAGGTATTATGTACACTATTTACATTATTCGGACTATTGTCCTCATCTTTTTTGCCATATTTATTACAACGTTTCGGCCTTTCTGTATCTGTCTATTTCTGAGATGAGGTATTATGTACACTATTTACATTATTCGGACTATTGTTCTCCTATTTGTCGCCATATTTATTACAACGTTTTGGCCTTTCAGTATCTGTCTATATTTCTGAGATGAGGTATTATGTACACTATTTACATTATTCGGACTATTGTCCTCATCTTTGTCGCCATATTTATCACAACGTTTCGGCCTTTCAGTATCTGTCCATATTTCTGAGATGAGGTATTATGTACACTATTTACATTATTCGGACTATTGTCCTCAACTTTGTTGGCATATTTATTACAACGTTTCCGCCTTTCAGTTTTTGTCGACATTTCTGAGATGAGTTATTTTGTACACTATTTACATTATTCGGACTATTGTCCTCATCCTTGTCGCCATATTTATTACAACGTTTCGGCCTTTCAGTATCTGTCTTTATTTCTGAGATGAGGTATTATGTACACTATTTACATTATTCTGACTATTGTCCTCATCCTTGTCGCTATATTTATTACAACGTTTCGAACTTTCAGTATCTGTCTATATTTCTGAGATGAGGTATTATGTACACTATTTACATTATTCGGACTATTGTCCTCATCCTTGTCGCTATATTTATTACAACGTTTCGGCCTTTCAGTATCTGTCTTTATTTCTGAGATGAGGTATTATGTACACTATTTACATTATTCTGACTATTGTCCTCATCCTTGTCGCTATATTTATTACAACGTTTCGAACTTTCAGTATCTGTCTATATTTCTGAGATGAGGTATTATGTACACTATTTACATTATTCGGACTATTGTCCTCATCCTTGTCGCCATATTTATTACAACGTTTCGGCCTTTCAGTATCTGTCTTTATTTCTGAGATGAGGTATTATGTACACTATTTACATTATTCTGACTATTGTCCTCATCCTTGTCGCTATATTTATTACAACGTTTCGAACTTTCAGTATCTGTCTATATTTCTGAGATGAGGTATTATGTACACTATTTACATTATTCGGACTATTGTCCTCATCTTTGTCGCCATATTTATCACAACGTTTCGGCCTTTCAGTATCTGTCTATATTTCTGAGATGAGGTATTATGTACACTATTTACATTATTCGGACTATTGTCCTCATCCTTGTCGCTATATTTATTACAACGTTTCGAACTTTCAGTATCTGTCTATATTTCTGAGATGAGGTATTATGTACACTATTTACATTATTCGGACTATTGTCCTCATCCTTGTCGCCATATTTATTACAACGTTTCGGCCTTTCAGTATCTGTCTTTATTTCTGAGATGAGGTATTATGTACACTATTTACATTATTCTGACTATTGTCCTCATCCTTGTCGCTATATTTATTACAACGTTTCGAACTTTCAGTATCTGTCTATATTTCTGAGATGAGGTATTATGTACACTATTTACATTATTCGGACTATTGTCCTCATCCTTGTCGCTATATTTATTACAACGTTTCGGCCTTTCAGTATCTGTCTTTATTTCTGAGATGAGGTATTATGTACACTATTTACATTATTCTGACTATTGTCCTCATCCTTGTCGCTATATTTATTACAACGTTTCGAACTTTCAGTATCTGTCTATATTTCTGAGATGAGGTATTATGTACACTATTTACATTATTCGGACTATTGTCCTCATCCTTGTCGCTATATTTATTACAACGTTTCGGCCTTTCAGTATCTGTCTTTATTTCTGAGATGAGGTATTATGTACACTATTTACATTATTCTGACTATTGTCCTCATCCTTGTCGCTATATTTATTACAACGTTTCGAACTTTCAGTATCTGTCTATATTTCTGTGATGAGGTATTATGTACACTATTTACATTATTCGGACTATTGTCCTCATCTTTGTTGCCATATTTATTACAACGTTTCAGCCTTTCAGTGTCTGTCTTTATTTCTGAGATGAGGTATTATGTACACTATTTACATTATTCTGACTATTGTCCTCATCCTTGTCGCTATATTTATTACAACGTTTCGAACTTTCAGTATCTGTCTATATTTCTGAGATGAGGTATTATGTACACTATTTACATTATTCGGACTATTGTCCTCATCCTTGTCGCTATATTTATTACAACGTTTCGGCCTTTCAGTATCTGTCTTTATTTCTGAGATGAGGTATTATGTACACTATTTACATTATTCTGACTATTGTCCTCATCCTTGTCGCTATATTTATTACAACGTTTCGAACTTTCAGTATCTGTCTATATTTCTGAGATGAGGTATTATGTACACTATTTACATTATTCGGACTATTGTCCTCATCCTTGTCGCTATATTTATTACAACGTTTCGGCCTTTCAGTATCTGTCTTTATTTCTGAGATGAGGTATTATGAACACTATTTACATTATTCTGACTATTGTCCTCATGCTTGTCGCTATATTTATTACAACGTTTCGGCCTTTCAGTATCTGTCTTTATTTCTGAGATGAGGTATTATGTACACTATTTACATTATTCGGACTATTGTCCTCATCCTTGTCGCTATATTTATTACAACGTTTCGGCCTTTCAGTATCTGTCTTTATTTCTGAGATGAGGTATTATGTACACTATTTACATTATTCTGACTATTGTCCTCATCCTTGTCGCTATATTTATTACAACGTTTCGACCTTTCAGTATCTGTCTATATTTCTGAGATGAGGTATTATGTACACTATTTACATTATTCGGACTATTGTCCTCATCTTTGTTGCCATATTTATTACAACGTTTCAGCCTTTCAGTGTCTGTCTATATTTCTGAGATGAGGGTTCATGTACACTATTTACATTATTCGGACGATTGTCCTCATCCTTGTCGGCATATTTATTACAACGTTTCGGCCTTTCAGTATCTGTCTATATTTCTGAGATGAGGTATTATGTACATTATCTACATTAATCGGACTATTGTCCTCATCTTTGTTGCCATATTTATTACAACGTTTCGGCCTTTCAGTATCTGTCTATATTTCTGAGATGAGGTATTATGTACACTATTTACATTATTCTGACTATTGTCCTCATCCTTGTCGCCATATTTATCACAACGTTTCGGCCTTTCAGTATCTGTCCATATTTCTGAGATGAGGTATTATGTACACTATTTACATTATTCGGACTATTGTCCTCATCTTTTTTGCCATATTTATTACAACGTTTCGGCCTTTCTGTATCTGTCTATTTCTGAGATGAGGTATTATGTACACTATTTACATTATTCGGACTATTGTTCTCATATTTGTCGCCATATTTATTACAACGTTTCGAACTTTCAGTATCTGTCTATATTTCTGAGATGAGGTATTATATACACTATTTACATTATTCGGACTATTGTCCTCATCTTTGTCGCCATATTTATCACAACGTTTCGGCCTTTCAGTATCTGTCCATATTTCTGAGATGAGGTATTATGTACACTATTTACATTATTCGGACTATTGTCCTCAACTTTGTTGGCATATTTATTACAACGTTTCCGCCTTTCAGTTTTTGTCGACATTTCTGAGATGAGTTATTTTGTACACTTTTTACATTATTCGGACTATTGTCCTCATCCTTGTCGCCATATTTATTACAACGTTTCGGCCTTTCAGTATCTGTCTTTATTTCTGAGATGAGGTATTATGTACACTATTTACATTATTCTGACTATTGTCCTCATCCTTGTCGCTATATTTATTACAACGTTTCGAACTTTCAGTATCTGTCTATATTTCTGAGATGAGGTATTATGTACACTATTTACATTATTCGGACTATTGTCCTCATCCTTGTCGCTATATTTATTACAACGTTTCGGCCTTTCAGTATCTGTCTTTATTTCTGAGATGAGGTATTATGTACACTATTTACATTATTCTGACTATTGTCCTCATCCTTGTCGCTATATTTATTACAACGTTTCGAACTTTCAGTATCTGTCTATATTTCTGAGATGAGGTATTATGTACACTATTTACATTATTCGGACTATTGTCCTCATCCTTGTCGCCATATTTATTACAACGTTTCGGCCTTTCAGTATCTGTCTTTATTTCTGAGATGAGGTATTATGTACACTATTTACATTATTCTGACTATTGTCCTCATCCTTGTCGCTATATTTATTACAACGTTTCGAACTTTCAGTATCTGTCTATATTTCTGAGATGAGGTATTATGTACACTATTTACATTATTCGGACTATTGTCCTCATCCTTGTCGCCATATTTATTACAACGTTTCGGCCTTTCAGTATCTGTCTTTATTTCTGAGATGAGGTATTATGTACACTATTTACATTATTCTGACTATTGTCCTCATCCTTGTCGCTATATTTATTACAACGTTTCGAACTTTCAGTATCTGTCTATATTTCTGAGATGAGGTATTATGTACACTATTTACATTATTCGGACTATTGTCCTCATCTTTGTCGCCATATTTATCACAACGTTTCGGCCTTTCAGTATCTGTCTATATTTCTGAGATGAGGTATTATGTACACTATTTACATTATTCGGACTATTGTCCTCATCCTTGTCGCTATATTTATTACAACGTTTCGAACTTTCAGTATCTGTCTATATTTCTGAGATGAGGTATTATGTACACTATTTACATTATTCGGACTATTGTCCTCATCCTTGTCGCCATATTTATTACAACGTTTCGGCCTTTCAGTATCTGTCTTTATTTCTGAGATGAGGTATTATGTACACTATTTACATTATTCTGACTATTGTCCTCATCCTTGTCGCTATATTTATTACAACGTTTCGAACTTTCAGTATCTGTCTATATTTCTGAGATGAGGTATTATGTACACTATTTACATTATTCGGACTATTGTCCTCATCCTTGTCGCTATATTTATTACAACGTTTCGGCCTTTCAGTATCTGTCTTTATTTCTGAGATGAGGTATTATGTACACTATTTACATTATTCTGACTATTGTCCTCATCCTTGTCGCTATATTTATTACAACGTTTCGAACTTTCAGTATCTGTCTATATTTCTGAGATGAGGTATTATGTACACTATTTACATTATTCGGACTATTGTCCTCATCCTTGTCGCTATATTTATTACAACGTTTCGGCCTTTCAGTATCTGTCTTTATTTCTGAGATGAGGTATTATGTACACTATTTACATTATTCTGACTATTGTCCTCATCCTTGTCGCTATATTTATTACAACGTTTCGAACTTTCAGTATCTGTCTATATTTCTGAGATGAGGTATTATGTACACTATTTACATTATTCGGACTATTGTCCTCATCCTTGTCGCCATATTTATTACAACGTTTCGGCCTTTCAGTATCTGTCTTTATTTCTGAGATGAGGTATTATGTACACTATTTACATTATTCTGACTATTGTCCTCATCCTTGTCGCTATATTTATTACAACGTTTCGAACTTTCAGTATCTGTCTATATTTCTGAGATGAGGTATTATGTACACTATTTACATTATTCGGACTATTGTCCTCATCTTTGTCGCCATATTTATCACAACGTTTCGGCCTTTCAGTATCTGTCTATATTTCTGAGATGAGGTATTATGTACACTATTTACATTATTCGGACTATTGTCCTCATCCTTGTCGCTATATTTATTACAACGTTTCGAACTTTCAGTATCTGTCTATATTTCTGAGATGAGGTATTATGTACACTATTTACATTATTCGGACTATTGTCCTCATCCTTGTCGCCATATTTATTACAACGTTTCGGCCTTTCAGTATCTGTCTTTATTTCTGAGATGAGGTATTATGTACACTATTTACATTATTCTGACTATTGTCCTCATCCTTGTCGCTATATTTATTACAACGTTTCGAACTTTCAGTATCTGTCTATATTTCTGAGATGAGGTATTATGTACACTATTTACATTATTCGGACTATTGTCCTCATCCTTGTCGCTATATTTATTACAACGTTTCGGCCTTTCAGTATCTGTCTTTATTTCTGAGATGAGGTATTATGTACACTATTTACATTATTCTGACTATTGTCCTCATCCTTGTCGCTATATTTATTACAACGTTTCGAACTTTCAGTATCTGTCTATATTTCTGAGATGAGGTATTATGTACACTATTTACATTATTCGGACTATTGTCCTCATCCTTGTCGCTATATTTATTACAACGTTTCGGCCTTTCAGTATCTGTCTTTATTTCTGAGATGAGGTATTATGTACACTATTTACATTATTCTGACTATTGTCCTCATCCTTGTCGCTATATTTATTACAACGTTTCGAACTTTCAGTATCTGTCTATATTTCTGTGATAAGGTATTATGTACACTATTTACATTATTCGGACTATTGTCCTCATCTTTGTTGCCATATTTATTACAACGTTTCAGCCTTTCAGTGTCTGTCTTTATTTCTGAGATGAGGTATTATGTACACTATTTACATTATTCTGACTATTGTCCTCATCCTTGTCGCTATATTTATTACAACGTTTCGAACTTTCAGTATCTGTCTATATTTCTGAGATGAGGTATTATGTACACTATTTACATTATTCGGACTATTGTCCTCATCCTTGTCGCTATATTTATTACAACGTTTCGGCCTTTCAGTATCTGTCTTTATTTCTGAGATGAGGTATTATGTACACTATTTACATTATTCTGACTATTGTCCTCATCCTTGTCGCTATATTTATTACAACGTTTCGAACTTTCAGTATCTGTCTATATTTCTGAGATGAGGTATTATGTACACTATTTACATTATTCGGACTATTGTCCTCATCCTTGTCGCTATATTTATTACAACGTTTCGGCCTTTCAGTATCTGTCTTTATTTCTGAGATGAGGTATTATGAACACTATTTACATTATTCTGACTATTGTCCTCATCCTTGTCGCTATATTTATTACAACGTTTCGGCCTTTCAGTATGTGTCTTTATTTCTGAGATGAGGTATTATGTACACTATTTACATTATTCGGACTATTGTCCTCATCCTTGTCGCTATATTTATTACAACGTTTCGGCCTTTCAGTATCTGTCTTTATTTCTGAGATGAGGTATTATGTACACTATTTACATTATTCTGACTATTGTCCTCATCCTTGTCGCTATATTTATTACAACGTTTCGAACTTTCAGTATCTGTCTATATTTCTGTGATGAGGTATTATGTACACTATTTACATTATTCGGACTATTGTCCTCATCCTTGTCGCTATATTTATTACAACGTTTCGAACTTTCAGTATCTGTCTATATTTCTGAGATGAGGTATTATGTACACTATTTACATTATTCGGACTATTGTCCTCATCCTTGTCGCCATATTTATTACAACGTTTCGGCCTTTCAGTATCTGTCTTTATTTCTGAGATGAGGTATTATGTACACTATTTACATTATTCTGACTATTGTCCTCATCCTTGTCGCTATATTTATTACAACGTTTCGAACTTTCAGTATCTGTCTATATTTCTGAGATGAGGTATTATGTACACTATTTACATTATTCGGACTATTGTCCTCATCCTTGTCGCTATATTTATTACAACGTTTCGAACTTTCAGTATCTGTCTATATTTCTGAGATGAGGTATTATGTACACTATTTACATTATTCGGACTATTGTCCTCATCCTTGTCGCCATATTTATTACAACGTTTCGGCCTTTCAGTATCTGTCTTTATTTCTGAGATGAGGTATTATGTACACTATTTACATTATTCTGACTATTGTCCTCATCCTTGTCGCTATATTTATTACAACGTTTCGAACTTTCAGTATCTGTCTATATTTCTGAGATGAGGTATTATGTACACTATTTACATTATTCGGACTATTGTCCTCATCCTTGTCGCTATATTTATTACAACGTTTCGGCCTTTCAGTATCTGTCTTTATTTCTGAGATGAGGTATTATGTACACTATTTACATTATTCTGACTATTGTCCTCATCCTTGTCGCTATATTTATTACAACGTTTCGAACTTTCAGTATCTGTCTATATTTCTGAGATGAGGTATTATGTACACTATTTACATTATTCGGACTATTGTCCTGATCCTTGTCGCTATATTTATTACAACGTTTCGGCCTTTCAGTATCTGTCTTTATTTCTGAGATGAGGTATTATGTACACTATTTACATTATTCTGACTATTGTCCTCATCCTTGTCGCTATATTTATTACAACGTTTCGAACTTTCAGTATCTGTCTATATTTCTGTGATGAGGTATTATGTACACTATTTACATTATTCGGACTATTGTCCTCATCTTTGTTGCCATATTTATTACAACGTTTCAGCCTTTCAGTGTCTGTCTTTATATCTGAGATGAGGTATTATGTACACTATTTACATTATTCTGACTATTGTCCTCATCCTTGTCGCTATATTTATTACAACGTTTCGAACTTTCAGTATCTGTCTATATTTCTGAGATGAGGTATTATGTACACTATTTACATTATTCGGACTATTGTCCTCATCCTTGTCGCTATATTTATTACAACGTTTCGGCCTTTCAGTATCTGTCTTTATTTCTGAGATGAGGTATTATGTACACTATTTACATTATTCTGACTATTGTCCTCATCCTTGTCGCTATATTTATTACAACGTTTCGAACTTTCAGTATCTGTCTATATTTCTGAGATGAGGTATTATGTACACTATTTACATTATTCGGACTATTGTCCTCATCCTTGTCGCTATATTTATTACAACGTTTCGGCCTTTCAGTATCTGTCTTTATTTCTGAGATGAGGTATTATGTACACTATTTACATTATTCTGACTATTGTCCTCATCCTTGTCGCTATATTTATTACAACGTTTCGGCCTTTCAGTATCTGTCTTTATTTCTGAGATGAGGTATTATGTACACTATTTACATTATTCGGACTATTGTCCTCATCCTTGTCGCTATATTTATTACAACGTTTCGGCCTTTCAGTATCTGTCTTTATTTCTGAGATGAGGTATTATGTACACTATTTACATTATTCTGACTATTGTCCTCATCCTTGTCGCTATATTTATTACAACGTTTCGAACTTTCAGTATCTGTCTATATTTCTGTGATGAGGTATTATGTACACTATTTACATTATTCGGACTATTGTCCTCATCCTTGTCGCTATATTTATTACAACGTTTCGAACTTTCAGTATCTGTCTATATTTCTGAGATGAGGTATTATGTACACTATTTACATTATTCGGACTATTGTCCTCATCCTTGTCGCCATATTTATTACAACGTTTCGGCCTTTCAGTATCTGTCTTTATTTCTGAGATGAGGTATTATGTACACTATTTACATTATTCTGACTATTGTCCTCATCCTTGTCGCTATATTTATTACAACGTTTCGAACTTTCAGTATCTGTCTATATTTCTGAGATGAGGTATTATGTACACTATTTACATTATTCGGACTATTGTCCTCATCCTTGTCGCCATATTTATTACAACGTTTCGGCCTTTCAGTATCTGTCTTTATTTCTGAGATGAGGTATTATGTACACTATTTACATTATTCTGACTATTGTCCTCATCCTTGTCGCTATATTTATTACAACGTTTCGAACTTTCAGTATCTGTCTATATTTCTGAGATGAGGTATTATGTACACTATTTACATTATTCGGACTATTGTCCTCATCCTTGTCGCTATATTTATTACAACGTTTCGAACTTTCAGTATCTGTCTATATTTCTGAGATGAGGTATTATGTACACTATTTACATTATTCGGACTATTGTCCTCATCCTTGTCGCCATATTTATTACAACGTTTCGGCCTTTCAGTATCTGTCTTTATTTCTGAGATGAGGTATTATGTACACTATTTACATTATTCTGACTATTGTCCTCATCCTTGTCGCTATATTTATTACAACGTTTCGAACTTTCAGTATCTGTCTATATTTCTGAGATGAGGTATTATGTACACTATTTACATTATTCGGACTATTGTCCTCATCCTTGTCGCTATATTTATTACAACGTTTCGGCCTTTCAGTATCTGTCTTTATTTCTGAGATGAGGTATTATGTACACTATTTACATTATTCTGACTATTGTCCTCATCCTTGTCGCTATATTTATTACAACGTTTCGAACTTTCAGTATCTGTCTACATTTCTGAGATGAGGTATTATGTACACTATTTACATTATTCGGACTATTGTCCTGATCCTTGTCGCTATATTTATTACAACGTTTCGGCCTTTCAGTATCTGTCTTTATTTCTGAGATGAGGTATTATGTACACTATTTACATTATTCTGACTATTGTCCTCATCCTTGTCGCTATATTTATTACAACGTTTCGAACTTTCAGTATCTGTCTATATTTCTGTGATGAGGTATTATGTACACTATTTACATTATTCGGACTATTGTCCTCATCTTTGTTGCCATATTTATTACAACGTTTCAGCCTTTCAGTGTCTGTCTTTATTTCTGAGATGAGGTATTATGTACACTATTTACATTATTCTGACTATTGTCCTCATCCTTGTCGCTATATTTATTACAACGTTTCGAACTTTCAGTATCTGTCTATATTTCTGAGATGAGGTATTATGTACACTATTTACATTATTCGGACTATTGTCCTCATCCTTGTCGCTATATTTATTACAACGTTTCGGCCTTTCAGTATCTGTCTTTATTTCTGAGATGAGGTATTATGTACACTATTTACATTATTCTGACTATTGTCCTCATCCTTGTCGCTATATTTATTACAACGTTTCGAACTTTCAGTATCTGTCTATATTTCTGAGATGAGGTATTATGTACACTATTTACATTATTCGGACTATTGTCCTCATCCTTGTCGCTATATTTATTACAACGTTTCGGCCTTTCAGTATCTGTCTTTATTTCTGAGATGAGGTATTATGTACACTATTTACATTATTCTGACTATTGTCCTCATCCTTGTCGCTATATTTATTACAACGTTTCGGCCTTTCAGTATCTGTCTTTATTTCTGAGATGAGGTATTATGTACACTATTTACATTATTCGGACTATTGTCCTCATCCTTGTCGCTATATTTATTACAACGTTTCGGCCTTTCAGTATCTGTCTTTATTTCTTAGATGAGGTATTATGTACACTATTTACATTATTCTGACTATTGTCCTCATCCTTGTCGCTATATTTATTACAACGTTTCGAACTTTCAGTATCTGTCTATATTTCTGTGATGAGGTATTATGTACACTATTTACATTATTCGGACTATTGTCCTCATCCTTGTCGCTATATTTATTACAACGTTTCGAACTTTCAGTATCTGTCTATATTTCTGAGATGAGGTATTATGTACACTATTTACATTATTCGGACTATTGTCCTCATCCTTGTCGCCATATTTATTACAACGTTTCGGCCTTTCAGTATCTGTCTTTATTTCTGAGATGAGGTATTATGTACACTATTTACATTATTCTGACTATTGTCCTCATCCTTGTCGCTATATTTATTACAACGTTTCGAACTTTCAGTATCTGTCTATATTTCTGAGATGAGGTATTATGTACACTATTTACATTATTCGGACTATTGTCCTCATCCTTGTCGCCATATTTATTACAACGTTTCGGCCTTTCAGTATCTGTCTTTATTTCTGAGATGAGGTATTATGTACACTATTTACATTATTCTGACTATTGTCCTCATCCTTGTCGCTATATTTATTACAACGTTTCGGCCTTTCAGTATCTGTCTTTATTTCTGAGATGAGGTATTATGTACACTATTTACATTATTCTGACTATTGTCCTCATCCTTGTCGCTATATTTATTACAACGTTTCGAACTTTCAGTATCTGTCTATATTTCTGAGATGAGGTATTATGTACACTATTTACATTATTCGGACTATTGTCCTGATCCTTGTCGCTATATTTATTACAACGTTTCGGCCTTTCAGTATCTGTCTTTATTTCTGAGATGAGGTATTATGTACACTATTTACATTATTCTGACTATTGTCCTCATCCTTGTCGCTATATTTATTACAACGTTTCGAACTTTCAGTATCTGTCTATATTTCTGTGATGAGGTATTTGTACACTATTTACATTATTCGGACTATTGTCCTCATCTTTGTTGCCATATTTATTACAACGTTTCAGCCTTTCAGTATCTGTCTTTATTTCTGAGATGAGGTATTATGTACACTATTTACATTATTCTGACTATTGTCCTCATCCTTGTCGCTATATTTATTACAACGTTTGGATCTTTCAAGATCTGTCTATATTTCTGAGATGAGGTATTATGTACACTATTTACATTATTCGGACTATTGTCCTCATCCTTGTCGCTATATTTATTACAACGTTTCGGCCTTTCAGTATCTGTCTTTATTTCTGAGATGAGGTATTATGTACACTATTTACATTATTCTGACTATTGTCCTCATCCTTGTCGCTATATTTATTACAACGTTTCGGCCTTTCAGTATCTGTCTTTATTTCTGAGATGAGGTATTATGTACACTATTTACATTATTCGGACTATTGTCCTCATCCTTGTCGCTATATTTATTACAACGTTTCGGCCTTTCAGTATCTGTCTTTATTTCTGAGATGAGGTATTATGTACACTATTTACATTATTCTGACTATTGTCCTCATCCTTGTCGCTATATTTATTACAACGTTTCGAACTTTCAGTATCTGTCTATATTTCTGAGATGAGGTATTATGTACACTATTTACATTATTCGGACTATTGTCCTCATCCTTGTCGCCATATTTATTACAACGTTTCGGCCTTTCAGTATCTGTCTTTATTTCTGAGATGAGGTATTATGTACACTATTTACATTATTCTGACTATTGTCCTCATCCTTGTCGCTATATTTATTACAACGTTTCGAACTTTCAGTATCTGTCTATATTTCTGAGATGAGGTATTATGTACACAATTTACATTATTCGGACTATTGTCCTCATCCTTGTCGCCATATTTATTACAACGTTTCGGCCTTTCAGTATCTGTCTTTATTTCTGAGATGAGGTATTATGTACACTATTTACATTATTCTGACTATTGTCCTCATCCTTGTCGCTATATTTATTACAACGTTTCGAACTTTCAGTATCTGTCTATATTTCTGAGATGAGGTATTATGTACACTATTTACATTATTCGGACTATTGTCCTCATCCTTGTCGCTATATTTATTACAACGTTTCGGCCTTTCAGTATCTGTCTTTATTTCTGAGATGAGGTATTATGTACACTATTTACATTATTCTGACTATTGTCCTCATCCTTGTCGCTATATTTATTACAACGTTTCGAACTTTCAGTATCTGTCTATATTTCTGAGATGAGGTATTATGTACACTATTTACATTATTCTGACTATTGTCCTCATCCTTGTCGCTATATTTATTACAACGTTTCGGCCTTTCAGTATCTGTCTTTATTTCTGAGATGAGGTATTATGTACACTATTTACATTATTCGGACTATTGTCCTCATCCTTGTCGCTATATTTATTACAACGTTTCGGCCTTTCAGTATCTGTCTTTATTTCTGAGATGAGGTATTATGTACACTATTTACATTATTCTGACTATTGTCCTCATCCTTGTCGCTATATTTATTATAACGTTTCGAACTTTCAGTATCTGTCTATATTTCTGTGATGAGGTATTATGTACACTATTTACATTATTCGGACTATTGTCCTCATCCTTGTCGCTATATTTATTACAACGTTTCGAACTTTCAGTATCGGTCTATATTTCTGAGATGAGGTATTATGTACACTATTTACATTATTCGGACTATTGTCCTCATCCTTGTCGCCATATTTATTACAACGTTTCGGCCTTTCAGTATCTGTCTTTATTTCTGAGATGAGGTATTATGTACACTATTTACATTATTCTGACTATTGTCCTCATCCTTGTCGCTATATTTATTACAACGTTTCGAACTTTCAGTATCTGTCTATATTTCTGAGATGAGGTATTATGTACACTATTTACATTATTCGGACTATTGTCCTCATCCTTGTCGCCATATTTATTACAACGTTTCGGCCTTTCAGTATCTGTCTTTATTTCTGAGATGAGGTATTATGTACACTATTTACATTATTCTGACTATTGTCCTCATCCTTGTCGCGATATTTATTACAACGTTTCGAACTTTCAGTATCTGTCTATATTTCTGAGATGAGGTATTATGTACACTATTTACATTATTCGGACTATTGTCCTCATCCTTGTCGCCATATTTATTACAACGTTTCGGCCTTTCAGTATCTGTCTTTATTTCTGAGATGAGGTATTATGTACACTATTTACATTATTCTGACTATTGTCCTCATCCTTGTCGCTATATTTATTACAACGTTTCGAACTTTCAGTATCTGTCTATATTTCTGAGATGAGGTATTATGTACACTATTTACATTATTCGGACTATTGTCCTCATCCTTGTCGCCATATTTATTACAACGTTTCGGCCTTTCAGTATCTGTCTTTATTTCTGAGATGAGGTATTATGTACACTATTTACATTATTCTGACTATTGTCCTCATCCTTGTCGCTATATTTATTACAACGTTTCGAACTTTCAGTATCTGTCTATATTTCTGAGATGAGGTATTATGTACACTATTTACATTATTCGGACTATTGTCCTCATCCTTGTCGCCATATTTATTACAACGTTTCGGCCTTTCAGTATCTGTCTTTATTTCTGAGATGAGGTATTATGTACACTATTTACATTATTCTGACTATTGTCCTCATCCTTGTCGCTATATTTATTACAACGTTTCGAACTTTCAGTATCTGTCTATATTTCTGAGATGAGGTATTATGTACACTATTTACATTATTCGGACTATTGTCCTCATCCTTGTCGCCATATTTATTACAACGTTTCGGCCTTTCAGTATCTGTCTTTATTTCTGAGATGAGGTATTATGTACACTATTTACATTATTCTGACTATTGTCCTCATCCTTGTCGCTATATTTATTACAACGTTTCGAACTTTCAGTATCTGTCTATATTTCTGAGATGAGGTATTATGTACACTATTTACATTATTCGGACTATTGTCCTCATCCTTGTCGCCATATTTATTACAACGTTTCGGCCTTTCAGTATCTGTCTTTATTTCTGAGATGAGGTATTATGTACACTATTTACATTATTCTGACTATTGTCCTCATCCTTGTCGCTATATTTATTACAACGTTTCGAACTTTCAGTATCTGTCTATATTTCTGAGATGAGGTATTATGTACACTATTTACATTATTCGGACTATTGTCCTCATCCTTGTCGCCATATTTATTAAAACGTTTCGGCCTTTCAGTATCTGTCTTTATTTCTGAGATGAGGTATTATGTACACTATTTACATTATTCTGACTATTGTCCTCATCCTTGTCGCTATATTTATTACAACGTTTCGAACTTTCAGTATCTGTCTATATTTCTGAGATGAGGTATTATGTACACTATTTACATTATTCGGACTATTGTCCTCATACTTGTCGCTATATTTATTACAACGTTTCGGCCTTTCAGTATCTGTCTTTATTTCTGAGATGAGGTATTATGTACACTATTTACATTATTCTGACTATTGTCCTCATCCTTGTCGCTATATTTATTACAACGTTTCGAACTTTCAGTATCTGTCTATATTTCTGAGATGAGGTATTATGTACACTATTTACATTATTCGGACTATTGTCCTCATCCTTGTCGCTATATTTATTACAACGTTTCGGCCTTTCAGTATCTGTCTTTATTTCTGAGATGAGGTATTATGTACACTATTTACATTATTCTGACTATTGTCCTCATCCTTGTCGCTATATTTATTACAACGTTTCGAACTTTCAGTATCTGTCTATATTTCTGTGATGAGGTATTATGTACACTATTTACATTATTCGGACTATTGTCCTCATCTTTGTTGCCATATTTATTACAACGTTTCAGCCTTTCAGTGTCTGTCTATATTTCTGAGATGAGGGTTCATGTACACTATTTACATTATTCGGACTATTGTCCTCATCTTTGTTGCCATATTAATTACAACGTTTCGGCCTTTCAGTATCTGTCTATATTTCTGAGATGAGGTATTATGTACACTATTTACATTATTCGGACTGTTGTTCTCATATTTGTCGCCATATTTATTACAACGTTTTGGCCTTTCAGTATCTGTCTATATTTCTGAGATGAGGTATTATGTACACTATTTACATTATTCGGACTATTGTCCTCATCTTTTTCGCCATATTTATCACAACGTTTCGGCCTTTCAGTATCTGTCCATATTTCTGAGATGAGGTATTATGTACACTATTTACATTATTCGGACTATTGCCCTCATCTTTCTTACGATATCTATTACAAAGTTTTGGCCTTTCAGTATCTGTCTATATTTCTGAGATGAGGTTTCATCTATACTATTTACATTATTCGGACTATTGTTCTCATATTTGTCGCCATATTTATTACAACGTTTTGGCCTTTCAGTATCTGTCTATATTTCTGAGATGAGGTATTATGTACACTATTTACATTATTGGGACTATTGACCTCATCTTTGTCGCCATATTTATCACAACGTTTCGGCCTTTCAGTATCTGTCCATATTTCTGAGATGAGGTATTATGTACACTATTTACATTATTCGGACTATTGTCCTCATCCTTGTCGCCATATTTATTACAACGTTTCGGCCTTTCAGTATCTGTCTTTATTTCTGAGATGAGGTATTATGTACACTATTTACATTATTCTTACTATTGTCCTCATCCTTGTCGCCATATTTATTACAACGTTTCGGCCTTTCAGTATCTGTCTTTATTTCTGAGATGAGGTATTATGTACACTATTTACATTATTCTGACTATTGTCCTCATCCTTGTCGCTATATTTATTACAACGTTTCGAACTTTCAGTATCTGTCTATATTTCTGAGATGAGGTATTATGTACACTATTTACATTATTCGGACTATTGTCCTCATCCTTGTCGCCATATTTATTAAAACGTTTCGGCCTTTCAGTATCTGTCTTTATTTCTGAGATGAGGTATTATGTACACTATTTACATTATTCTGACTATTGTCCTCATCCTTGTCGCTATATTTATTACAACGTTTCGAACTTTAAGTATCTGTCTATATTTCTGAGATGAGGTATTATGTACACTATTTACATTATTCGGACTATTGTCCTCATCCTTGTCGCTATATTTATTACAACGTTTCGGCCTTTCAGTATCTGTCTTTATTTCTGAGATGAGGTATTATGTACACTATTTACATTATTCTGACTATTGTCCTCATCCTTGTCGCTATATTTATTACAACGTTTCGAACTTTCAGTATCTGTCTATATTTCTGAGATGAGGTATTATGTACACTATTTACATTATTCGGACTATTGTCCTCATCCTTGTCGCTATATTTATTACAACGTTTCGGCCTTTCAGTATCTGTCTTTATTTCTGAGATGAGGTATTATGTACACTATTTACATTATTCTGACTATTGTCCTCATCCTTGTCGCTATATTTATTACAACGTTTCGAACTTTCAGTATCTGTCTATATTTCTGTGATGAGGTATTATGTACACTATTTACATTATTCGGACTATTGTCCTCATCTTTGTTGCCATATTTATTACAACGTTTCAGCCTTTCAGTGTCTGTCTATATTTCTGAGATGAGGGTTCATGTACACTATTTACATTATTCGGACTATTGTCCTCATCTTTGTTGCCATATTAATTACAACGTTTCGGCCTTTCAGTATCTGTCTATATTTCTGAGATGAGGTATTATGTACACTATTTACATTATTCGGACTATTGTTCTCATATTTGTCGCCATATTTATTACAACGTTTTGGCCTTTCAGTATCTGTCTATATTTCTGAGATGAGGTATTATGTACACTATTTACATTATTCGGACTATTGTCCTCATCTTTTTCGCCATATTTATCACAACGTTTCGGCCTTTCAGTATCTGTCCATATTTCTGAGATGAGGTATTATGTACACTATTTACATTATTCGGACTATTGCCCTCATCTTTCTTACGATATCTATTACAAAGTTTTGGCCTTTCAGTATCTGTCTATATTTCTGAGATGAGGGTTCATCTATACTATTTACATTATTCGGACTATTGTTCTCATATTTGTCGCCATATTTATTACAACGTTTTGGCCTTTCAGTATCTGTCTATATTTCTGAGATGAGGTATTATGTACACTATTTACATTATTGGGACTATTGACCTCATCTTTGTCGCCATATTTATCACAACGTTTCGGCCTTTCAGTATCTGTCCATATTTCTGAGATGAGGTATTATGTACACTATTTACATTATTCGGACTATTGTCCTCATCCTTGTCGCCATATTTATTACAACGTTTCGGCCTTTCAGTATCTGTCTTTATTTCTGAGATGAGGTATTATGTACACTATTTACATTATTCTTACTATTGCCCTCATCTTTCTTACGATATCTATTACAACGTTTTGGCCTTTCAGTAACTGTCTATATTTCTGAGATGAGGGTTCATGTATACTATTTACATTATTCGGACTATTGTCCCTATCTATGTCGCAATATTTATTACAACGTTTCGGCCTTTCAGTATCTGTCTTTATTTCTGAGATGAGGTATTATGTACACTATTTACATTATTCTGACTATTGTCCTCATCCTTGTCGCTATATTTATTACAACGTTTCAGCCTTTCAGTGTCTGTCTATATTACTGAGATGAGGGTTCATGTACACTATTTACATTATTCGGACTATTGTCCTCATCTTTGTTGCAATATTTATTACAACGTTTCGGCCTTTCAGTATCTGTCTATATTTCTGAGATGAGGTATTATGTACACTATTTACATTATTCTGACTATTGTCCTCATCCTTGTCGGCATATTTATTACAACGTTTCGGCCTTTCAGTATCTGTCTATATTTCTGAGATGAGGTATTATGTACATTATCTACATTAATCGGACTATTGTCCTCATCTTTCTTACGATATCTATTACAACGTTTTGGCCTTTCAGTATCTGTCTATATTTCTGAGATGAGGGTTCATGTATACTATTTACATTATTCGGACTATTGTCCTCGTCTATGTCGCAATATTTATTACAACGTTTCGGCCTTTCAGTATCTGTCTTTATTTCTGAGATGAGGTATTATGTACACTATTTACATTATTCTGACTATTGTCCTCATCCTTGTCGCTATATTTATTACAACGTTTCGAACTTTCAGTATCTGTCTATATTTCTGTGATGAGGTATTATGTACACTATTTACATTATTCGGACTATTGTCCTCATCTTTGTTGCCATATTTATTACAACGTTTCAGCCTTTCAGTGTCTGTCTATATTTCTGAGATGAGGGTTCATGTACACTATTTACATTATTCGGACTATTGTCCTCATCTATGTTGCAATATTTATTACAACGTTTCGGCCTTTCAGTATCTGTCTATATTTCTGAGATGAGGTATTATGTACACTATTTACAATATTCTGACTATTGTCCTCATCCTTGTCGGCATATTTATTACAACGTTTCGGCCTTTCAGTATCTGTCTATATTTCTGAGATGAGGTATTATGTACATTATCTACATTAATCGGACTATTGTCCTCATCTTTGTTGCCATATTTATTACAACGTTTCGGCCTTTCAGTATCTGTCTATATTTCTGAGATGAGGTATTATGTACACTATTTACATTATTCTGACTATTGTCCTCATCCTTGTCGCCATATTTATTACAACGTTTCGGCCTTTCAGTATCTGTCTATATTTCTGAGATGAGGTATTATGTACATTATCTACATTAATCGGACTATTGTCTTTATCTTTGTTGCCATATTTATTACAACGTTTCGGCCTTTCTGTATCTGTCTATATTTCTGAGGTGAGGTATTATGTACACTATTTACATTATTCGGACTATTGTTCTCATATTTGTCGCCATATATATTACAACGTTTTGGCCTTTCAGTATCTGTCTATATTTCTGAGATGAGGTATTATGTACACTATTTACATTATTCGGACTATTGTCCTCATCTTTTTCGCCATATTTATCACAACGTTTCGGCCTTTCAGTATCTGTCCATATTTCTGAGATGAGGTATTATGTACACTATTTACATTATTCGGACTATTGCCCTCATCTTTTTTACGATATCTATTACAAAGTTTTGGCCTTTCAGTATCTGTCTATATTTCTGAGATGAGGTTTCATGTATACTATTTACATTACTCGGACTATTGTCCTCATCTATGTCGCAATATTTATTACAACGTTTCGCCCTTTCAGTATCTGTCTTTATTTCTGAGATGAGGTATTATGTACACTATTTACATTATTCTGACTATTGTCCTCATCCTTGTCGCTATATTTATTACAACGTTTCAGCCTTTCAGTGTCTGTCTATATTACTGAGATGAGGGTTCATGTACACTATTTACATTATTCGGACTATTGTCCTCATCTTTGTTGCAATATTTATTACAACGTTTCGGCCTTTCAGTATCTGTCTATATTTCTGAGATGAGGTATTATGTACACTATTTACATTATTCTGACTATTGTCCTCATCCTTGTCGGCATATTTATTACAACGTTTCGGCCTTTCAGTATCTGTCTATATTTCTGAGATGAGGTATTATGTACATTATCTACATTAATCGGACTATTGTCCTCATCTTTCTTACGATATCTATTACAACGTTTTGGCCTTTCAGTATCTGTCTATATTTCTGAGATGAGGGTTCATGTATACTATTTACATTATTCGGACTATTGTCCCTATCTATGTCGCAATATTTATTACAACGTTTCGGCCTTTCAGTATCTGTCTTTATTTCTGAGATGAGGTATTATGTACACTATTTACATTATTCTGACTATTGTCCTCATCCTTGTCGCTATATTTATTACAACGTTTCGAACTTTCAGTATCTGTCTATATTTCTGTGATGAGGTATTATGTACACTATTTACATTATTCGGACTATTGTCCTCATCTTTGTTGCCATATTTATTACAACGTTTCAGCCTTTCAGTGTCTGTCTATATTTCTGAGATGAGGGTTCATGTACACTATTTACATTATTCGGACTATTGTCCTCATCTATGTTGCAATATTTATTACAACGTTTCGGCCTTTCAGTATCTGTCTATATTTCTGAGATGAGGTATTATGTACACTATTTACATTATTCTGACTATTGTCCTCATCCTTGTCGGCATATTTATTACAACGTTTCGGCCTTTCAGTATCTGTCTATATTTCTGAGATGAGGTATTATGTACATTATCTACATTAATCGGACTATTGTCCTCATCTTTGTTGCCATATTTATTACAACGTTTCGGCCTTTCAGTATCTGTCTATATTTCTGAGATGAGGTATTATGTACACTATTTACATTATTCTGACTATTGTCCTCATCCTTGTCGCCATATTTTTTACAACGTTTCGGCCTTTCAGTATCTGTCTATATTTCTGAGATGAGGTATTATGTACACTATTTACATTATTCTGACTATTGTCCTCATCCTTGTCGCTATATTTATTACAACGTTTCGAACTTTCAGTATCTGTCTATATTTCTGTGATGAGGTATTATGTACACTATTTACATTATTCGGACTATTGTCCTCATCTTTGTTGCCATATTTATTACAACGTTTCAGCCTTTCAGTGTCTGTCTATATTTCTGAGATGAGGGTTCATGTACCCTATTTACATTATTCGGACTATTGTTCTCATCTATGTTGCAATATTTATTACAACGTTTCGGCCTTTCAGTATCTGTCTATATTTCTGAGATGAGGTATTATGTACACTATTTACATTATTCTGACTATTGTCCTCATCCTTGTCGGCATATTTATTACAACGTTTCGGCCTTTCAGTATCTGTCTATATTTCTGAGATGAGGTATTATGTACATTATCTACATTAATCGGACTATTGTCTTTATCTTTGTTGCCATATTTATTACAACGTTTCGGCCTTTCTGTATCTGTCTATATTTCTGAGATGAGGTATTATGTACACTATTTACATTATTCGGACTATTGTTCTCATATTTGTCGCCATATTTATTACTACGTTTTGGCCTTTAAGTATCTGTCTATATTTCTGAGATGAGGTATTATGTACACTATTTCCATTATTCGCACTATTGTCCTCATCTTTGTCGCCATATTTATCACAACGTTTCGGCCTTTCAGTATCTGTCCATATTTCTGAGTTGAGGTATTATGTACACTATTTACATTATTCGGACTATTGCCCTAATCTTTCTTACGATATCTATTACAACGTTTTGACCTTTTAGTATCTGTCTATATTTCTGAGATGAGGGTTCATGTATACTATTTACATTATTCGGACTATTGTCCACATCTATGTCGAAATATTTATTACAACGTTTCGGCCTTTCAGTATCTGTCTTTATTTCTGAGATGAGGTATTATGAACACTATTTACATTATTCTGACTATTGTCCTCATCCTTGTCGCCATATTTATTACAACGTTTCGAACTTTCAGTATCTGTCTATATTCCTGTGATGAGGTATTATGTACACTATTTACATTATTCGGACTATTGTCTGCACTTTCTTGCCATATTTATTACAACGTTTCGGCCTTTCAGTATCTGTCTATATTTTTGAGATGAGGTATTATGTACACTATTTACATTATTCGGACTATTGTCCTCATCTTTGTTGGCATATTTATTACAACGTTTCCGCCTTTCAGTTTCTGTCGATATTTCTGAGATGAGGTATTTTGTACACTATTTACATTATTCGGACTATTGTCCTCATCCGTGTCGCCATATTTATTACAACGTTTCGGCCTTTCAGTTTCTGTCTATATTTCTGAGATGAGGTATTATGTACACTATTTACATTAATCGGACTATTGTCTTTATCTTTGTTGCCATATTTATTACAACGTTTCGGCCTTTCAGTATCTGTCTATATTTCTGAGATGAGGTATTATGTACACTATTTACATTATTCGGACTATTGTCCTCATCCTTGTCGCCATATTCATTACAACGTTTCGGCCTTTCAGTTTCTGTCGATATTTCTGAGATGAGGTATTATGTACACGATTTACATTATTCGGACTATTGTCCTCATCCGTGTCGCCATATTTATTACAACGTTTCGGCCTTTCAGTATCTGTCTATATTTCTGAGATGAGGTATTATGTACACTATTTCCATTATTCGCACTATTGTCCTCATCTTTGTCGCCATATTTATTACAACGTTTCGTCCTTTCAGTATCTGTCTATATTTCTGAGATGAGGCATTATGTACACTTTTTACATTATTCGGATTATTGTCCTCATCTTTGTCGCCATATTTATTATAACTTTTCGGCCTTTCAGTATCTGTCTATATTTCTGAGATGAGGTATTATGTACATTATTTACATTATTCGGACTATTGCCCTCATCTTTGCTGCTTTATTTATTACAACGCTGAACGCTCCAGCCCTTTTCAGTTGGTTGGAATGTCGAACGGAACACTTTATTTCGCTCACTTGGGTAGACTCTTCTAGTTGCACGTGCCATATCCAATGGATGTCAGTTGCTTGTGAACAGTGTACATAATACTTCATCTCATATACTAAAAGGCCGAAACGTTGTAATAAACATGGCGACAAAGATGAGGTCTATAGCCCGAATAATGTAAAAAGTTTACATATTACCTCATCTCAGAGATATAGATAGATACTGAAAGGCCGAAACGTTTTAATAAACATGGCGACAAAGATGCGGACAATAGTCCGAATAATTTAAATATGTTACATAATACCTCATCTCAGAAATATAGACACATATTGAAAAGCCGAAACTTTGTAATAAATATATAGACAGATAAAGCAAGGACAATGTTGTTTTTATAGTTTTTGTTTTTCTTTTTTGTAGCAGATATATTCAACCTTTATGATGACTCCTGCCAGGATTTATTTCTAGTTGGCAGAATAATGACATATTGTGAGTTTTGTTAATTAAAATAATATATATATTTTTCATTTTTTAAATGAGGCATATACGTAGGGATATTCATATATATCTTTATATCAAAGCAAGTTTATTTTAAACAAACAATTATACATTTATTATCGTAAATCTGTTAAAATAAATATTGATATTTTTTTTCATTCAAAAGTGAAACTTTGTTTTCTAGTAGCGTATTTATTTTATCAAATTTTTTTAATTTTGTTTTATTTCAATTCTTGAACGCTTATGTCTGTTTTTATTATTCTTACATCAGATGTTCCGAAAGACATCAAAATGGATTTAATAAAATTACTTAATTTAGAAATTAAAAATAAAATATGATAGAAGATAACGATTGACATTTCATTTAAATTTTTGAAAATCAAATTTAAATGGAAAGCCAGACTTTGGAAGATAGTTCCGCAAGTGAGAGGTACGCTAGAAGAAACTGTTAGCATAGAACTTCCGGTTTCAACTAGCGATTTCAATTGTAAACTGATTATAACTTTGCTGCCAGTCTAATATTTCGATTACATCGTGAAAAGTTGAGGTACCAAAGAGGAAAGCTTATTAGTACAATTACGATAAACCTATTTATAGACATGGCATTAGGAAGCAACGTTACGGCGGGGGGATATTGACTTAAGCTCAGATGCCTGAACAGATGACATTGAAATTCCTCCTTTGAATTTTATCAAGAATCTCCAAAGGTATCAGACGGGATGTGATAGCAATATTCAATGCATTGACGAGGGCTAGTCTTGTAATTAGGCAAGATAGATCCTTGCTCGAATAATTGCAGAAAACCGAACAATTGATTCACTAAACTTTCCACTTCATGAGAACGTAAAACGTTAGCCTCTGAATTAGACACTGTTCTGGATATATATATATATATATATATATATATATATATATATATATATATATATATATATATATATATATATATATATATATATATATGTGTGTGTGTGTGTGTGTGTGTGTGTATAATATGAAATGGACAAAGTCCGACAATTATTTTTAGACATTTTTTATGTTTATACATTCTTTTTATCGATACAAATATTTAAGTAAATGGTCTGTTTATAATAAACAGTATTAAACAATATTTTTCGATGGAAATTTCTCGGACATCCAGGCCGGTAAATATATATATATATATATATATATATATATATATATATATATATATATATATATATATATATATATATATATATATGTATGTATGTATGTATGTATCAAAAAATAAATAGTCATATGGCATTTGCTTCACTGCAAGAATTTTAAAGGTTATTTTGTGGAACTGAATTCCGTGGAACCGTTAAAACCCACAGAGCTTTTTTAAGAAAAATTCTAAAAACATATATATATATATATATATATATATATATATATATATATATATATATATATATATATATATATATATATATATATATATATATATTCCATAAGGACTTAGGGACTTTATCTAAGTCAATGTCACATTTACCTTGATAAAGTCCCTTAGATTACGAGACGTGTCAGCTAAGAATAGTTGTTCCTCTTGTCATTCTGTTCATTTAGTCACTTAAAGATACACTCTATCGGAAAATAACTCAAAGTAACAACCAAACATTCAGAGGTATTGATTTAATTCCCGAATTTGCGTCACTTGATACTTAGCAAAAGATAACATGATCTTAAAATATTTACATCATTTTGAAACAATGCGTAACCAGAAGAGAAAAGGTTAATAACACGGTGAAAGGAAACAAAAAGACAACAACTAAACGAAACACAAAACAAAACATGTGACGATGGCGCTTTTATACGTATTCAAAATGGCGACCGCCAGGGAAAAACAAACCGGAAAAGAGTGAAGATAAACTGGAAAATGAAGACACACATAACGCCAAAAAAGAAGAAAGAAATGAAGTGAATATTCGACGAAGGCGCTACAATAAATCTCAAGAAATGAAAACAATGATAAAAAAGAGCTGATTATTTGAACAAAAGCTGAAACATCAAGAAAAAAAAATAGTCATATATTACTCGCTTCAGCGCAAGCGTTTTAAAGGTTATTTTGTAGAACTGAATCAAGTGAAACCTTTAACATTCAAAGATCGTTTTAAGAAAAATTATAAAAGTGGAATATATATATATATATATATATATATATATATATATATATATATATATATATATATATACACACACACACACACACACACACACACATATATATATATATATATATATATATATATATATATATATATATATATATATATATATATATATATATTGTTTGTTCGTTATCCCTTCCATTTTATCTCTGAAAGTCGTGTTATTTTTGCCGTTCAACAGACAAAATGCACTTTACGCTGGGTTAATAAGCTATACAATTTCAAAAGAAAGTATCATTTGCCAAATCATTGTATCACTCAACCCTTCAGATTCGAGCTTATTTTTTACTTACTCTAGGATTCATGAAAATCTGTTTTCCCGGTGTTCTTACTTAAAAACAAGCAATTATTGATTTCAGCTATATGAAACGTTCCCCAGAAGTATATAAAGCATCGAATTCATTCATTCATCAATGAGATTATAAACGGTTGCGTAAAGTATAAGTATAATTATTTATTCAATAATTTAGCTAAATTCATCGGTAGGAAGTTAAAAATTATACCCCGGTTTTGATAGTTACCTACACTTAACTGTCTGATATGAGATCAATTAACAGTTAACTCAGATATTAGCAAACATTGTATTTTTCTTTTACAATGATGTTCACTTATACAGGGCCCAAGATACATGATAAAATAACACGGTATTTCAAGAACGGAAAAGAAAAGTACTGCCAAATATTCTTCGTTCTCAGAAAAAAAATTATGCTGCTAAGACGTACACAATATCTATCTACCTATATATATATATATATATATATATATATATATATATATATATATATATATATATATATGTCATTCACAGACAGTACTGTTTCGCTGTATCACAGCTCCTCAGTGCGACTAGACTTCAGAAGCCAGGAGTGAAACACAACTAATTTTGTGTCAGCCAGAGCTATCTTCACTCGGTAGAGTTACACAACTAAATCTAGCGTATTGTTTTTACAAATGTAAACAAATGCCAATCAGCCAAAGTGCTCCATTCATTTTACTGAAGAGTATTGCATTAGTGCAGGTGGCTGTTATATATATATATATATATATATATATATATATATATATATATATATATATATATATATATATATATACAGGTCCATCTCGGATAATTATATATCACATATATCTACACATCAAAGCAGAATGTAAAGAGAAACAAAAGAAAGGCTCTTACATATAGAGGTACTATAAAAATGGTTTCTCCATTTTGAGTGGAACGCTATTAGTGCCGGATTCATCTATGTCCCAGGCTAGGATATATTCCACTACCGGGAAACAGCGAGACTTTGATTTTCTCAAATTGAGGACTGAGAGCTGGGGTTTCATTCTATATCCTGCAAAGATATATTTCCAAAGGGAAAACGGGACCATGACCTTGTAAGATGATTGGGGCAACAGCTAAAGTATGCAACCTTTCTGTTTGGCTGCTACAAAGTAGCTACAATGCCTGCCGCTTTCGTCACTGTATGATATGAGGTCACTAAGCGGCTGTCATTTGACCGATGTGACATATCTCCACCGAAGGGATATAATTGATATTTGTATCCCTAAAATAAGAAGGGGGTTTTAAATCTAGTGTTTAATCATAAGACCTTGGTCAACCAATTCAGAGCTCTTAGAAGTGTCGACGGTATGGGAGAATAAGGTATATGTAAACTATCAGATTAATGGTGCAGAACAGAATAACAAAACCAAACAATTCTGCAAAGCATTTCGTCTGCTGAAAGCCATATTGAGACTAAATAATATTTTTACTGGTGGAAACACACACACACACACACACACACACACACACACACACACACACACACACACACACACACACACTATCAAACATTAAAATATTTTTACATAAATTGCTAAAGTTATCTCTCCTACTGTCGCTTAGCAAAACTTAATAACATCTTCTTTCTCTCTACTTCACCCTCCCTTCTTTGTTTTTCTCTTCTCCCCCTACCCTCTCAATATTTCACTTCCGTTAATTGAACCGATTAAATAGGTCAATGTCTGCCCCCTACCTTAATACTAAGTATGATAGATAGAAATATTAATGGAAACCCTCTCTATATTCGATCATGTCTCTCACACTACACCTCATTACCCACCTCTGTTAAATTACATAAACTTCATACTACCCGTCAAAAGTGTATAAGTTCATTTCAATTTTCATTTATCATTTTTCGTTTCACCGTTTGGAAGTGGAGTCTGATGAGCCAGTGTCCTTTAATAAAGGGCTTGGCGAAATAAATTATTACATGGAGCCTTAAAGTGGTCTGTTTTTCCTTTAATATATATATATATATATATATATATATATATATATATATATATATATAGATAGATAGATAGATAGATAGATAGATAGATAGATCGATAGATCGGGTTAATCAACAAACACTGGACGAAACGCTGAAAGGCGAGCAGGAATAATTCGTCTTTTCCCCCTCGGTCCTCTGATTTAGAGCAAATTCTTTTTTTTTCTTTTCAGGATCTTGGAAATCACTGCTCTCTTTCGTTCCCCGTCTTTTGTTGATACACGTGTTTCTTTTTAAATTTTGCCATCACACTTTATGTTCGTTCTGCTATTTATTCACACAAACTATTTAAAGTTTTCCTCGCTGTTTTCCTCTGTTTCTCTTGCTCTTAATATATTCTGTGAGTGTTAAATTCTCTACGCCTTCTTTCTTCGTCATGCACCGCAGATATTTAAACTTAATGTCCTTAAATCTCTTCCATTGCTCATTTTACTGTCGACGATTTTCTCAGCTGAACCACATCTCTATTGTGTCAAGTTTCTTATAAGAGCTCTGACGTTTGTCCTATATTGACATATAATAAATGAGTCAGATGGTGTAAAAGGTCAGTTAGAATTATACACAATATGGATAAACAGGATATATAAACTCGATCTAACTAATGGAATGGTGGATAACTGAATAACAAAATAAAAAAGAAACATCAGTAACGCATTTTCTCAATTCATAAAACAAAATAATGTTTTTTTATTGCTGGAATCATATTTATGAATGAAGGTATTTACGAAATACAATAAATGCAAGGACGCTTTACTCAATATCGAAATTTTAAATTCTTGACGTCTGATGTGCCTAGATTTAAAACCAAGCCGACATCATTAAAAAGAACAATGATGAAAACAAAATGAAACATATTCGCGGGGGGGCGGAGTTGAATGAGAACAGCTATTTGGTGTGTCGAGACATAAGTTTAAAAATGGAAGACTTAAAATTAGGCCTCTCTGTATTTGTAGTCTTCCGCTTGATGTGTAATTACAACAGATGTTGTGTTTCGTCCCCTCCACCTACAGGAGCATAATTCCATCAATAAAAACGTTATCTAATGTAAACAAGTTCAGAATTAATTATACATTTTTCCCCTTAAGATAATTGATTTATTAAAGGATATTTTTTGCAAGATTTTAAGAGGAGATTATATTATCAGGATTGCTAATATGCATAATAACGCTCGACATTATTCGAACAATTACCAGCGTACATGGCTTTATCCGATGCCAGTAATATAGATTACATTGACTGAGATGTCCCTGATATTGGGGCGTAAAATATAACAAGACACAAAAGCTACTTTTTGAGAGGTAACTCTACCAACGAGATTGTTTAGTCAATATAACATACAGATGTGCATATCGTGAAAAGAGTTGCTTCTTAAGTTTCTCAAATGCATTGTTGTTTGCGCCCACATCGCCAAGTTAAAAATGAAAAATAAAAACATATTATGAAGAACTTTCATATGGTCGTCGTGTGTGTATGATTGTGTATCTCTCTGCAAGACATAAATAGGATATCAATGGAGAATATACGCAAACATAAATACGTCGGTAGGTCTAACTGTCGTATTTATTAAGAAATGTAGAAAATCCGTTTCAAATACATACATATCTACCTATCTGTCAGTCTCTCCTCCTCCCTCCCTCCCCCCCTCTCTCTCTCTCTCTCTCTCTCTCTCTCTCTCTCTATATATATATATATATATATATATATATATATATGTTGTTGTTGTTTGGCGTTTTATCGCATGTCAACCACTATGGGTTATTTAATGTCAGATCCAGTATTTACTAAATATATCAAAAACGTATAGCTGGCAACATCATTGTTTCAAAAACGTATATCTGGCAACATCATTGTTTCAATGTGCTGGAAAAGACCTGGAAGTTCACTATTTTCCCATAGTTGGGACCCAAACAGTTGCTACCACCCCGGATCAGGGTGGACCTGGGAACACCAGCAATTAAGAAGTGGTTCCACGATTCCTCAAAACCTCCTGATCAGAGGCCTTGTTGTTGGATGCAGTTTAAGGTCGTACCGAGGACGATATATATATATATATATATATATATATATATATATATATATATATATATATATATATGTTTAATGATAATGTTATTAAGCTTATCAGACGATATGAAAAGAACTTACAAAAAATATAGAGACAACACTTATCTATATTATTTAATGAAACATTATGAATACGCTACTTTTAAACAAACTTCTGAATAGAGTTATTTAACTTATTTCTGATGAAAGATCGGGGCAGATCTGAAATATAAAATATATATATATATATATATATAAAAATATAAATAAATACTTTCACAAAAAAAAATTCAATTTTTTTTAATTTGCAACTTTTCAGCAACTTTTCAGTTGTTTTCTCCATATTATATATATATATATATATATATATATAGCATAATAATAATAATGTCGGCTAAAAAATCATTTCAAAGATCAAGGTATGTCAATTGTTCAAACGAACTACATTCCTTAGTTCCACCAGCTCAAATCTTTATTGCTAGAACACGCATTGCCATTCCGTAAACAACTACTCAGGAATGTGTTCCATAAATTAGCGGTCGAAGGAAATGAAAATGGGTCACTCCTGACCGTGTCGGATCTAAACAATAAATGTCAGCACTGGTGAAACTAGGGAATATAGCATGTCAGAACATTTTCATTAGAAATAGGGAGATATTGAGGTGAGGCTTGCGATGTTGCCACTGCGGGGAAAGTGGTTGCAGGCTAGAAAATCTGTATTCACCCAGAAAGCAGTGTATGCGGTTTTAAACTCTTTTGAATCTGCAAGGAGAGTTTTGGAAATTCTCAGTAGACTCCATTTTTGGTTTGAACAGACTCTTGTTAAGATGGATCACGGCAGGTGGTATCAGAGTATGGCGGTGTATAAGGATTTGATGATTTTCCCAGCATCTTTAGTGATGGATCTGAGATATGAGTTGCACTTGAGGACTGGAGTTAATATGAATCTCACTGGCAACTCAAAGGCATGAGCCTAGTCATTTATTATTCCTGATTCACTTTCTGATTCAATATCTGGTCGGTGGTGATGGAACGACGGTCGTTGGTTTTTTTTTCCAGATATCCAGGCATACAAGACGGCAATGCACTTTTTTTTGGTCTGACCTGAATTGAGAATGGCAAGAGGGGTCCGTTCCTTTCTTGAATTGCATGAGAAATCGGCCATTTTCTTTTTTTTACATTTATGAATGGAACGCGACACACATTTTAATATGTTACAAAATGAACAAATCCCTTATTTAACCATCGCCACGAGAAGTCTGTTCATAAACCTACGCAATAACGTTTAATAGTAACGTTTAATACTTAAGCTTCATTAACCCGGACGTCTTGGACTGGAAGTGATAAGGGTATGACGCCATTTTCAGATTTAGAAAATCTGATTAAATTACACAATTATCTTAAATAGAATAGGGCACTATCGAAGAGGGTGTAACCACATAAAACTAAATACAAAGATTTCCTTCTTTTTATAATTGTCTTATTTGGATTGAATAATGGGTCCAATACTAAGTGTTGTTTAGTTTTCTTGCAAGTCAATCGAGGTTAAAAGTCACTACTCAGTCGTAGAGACTTATTAATATTATTAACGTATTACTTTTGTCCAAATTCATATTAGTTGTTAAATTGCCTTTTCAATAAAAACAAGTTATTTGAACGCAGGTATATATTTAGAAATTTTCGGATCTCTTCCAATCTTAACATTATCATCCATATTTAAAATTCATAGATTTATATATATATATATATATATATATATATATATATATATATATATATATATATATATATATATATATATATCCATTACCAGAAGACGCCTCCACGCAAGCTGAATCACTCCCCTATCAGGGCGAAATCGTTTTGACCAAACAAATGTTAGTTTGATTAAGGGAGTTACGAAGAGGAAAAAGCATTGAAAGTGCACTGATCTAAAAGTTCTTTAAAGTCAACATAAGACCAGGTTCATGTGGAAAGTCACCTATTATTGTAAAATAACATTAGTAGTACAATGCAGCGCATAAATTAATAGAGAAAAACTAATCTACTCAGAATAAATAAAATATTTCAAATCCTGCAAAGAACAATGGCTGACTTCAGTGCGTAAAACATTATCCATTCTAACCCAAATATAAGACATAGCACATTATTAAAACTTCCCCAAATTAAAAAAAAAACAACTTTTGTCTTTCCTTTTCGTTTGTCTCCTGAGGACGCCTACTACAGAGTGGCTCAAAAATAATCAGATGATCTGAAGGTTGAATATTTCTTTTGTTTATTACCTTTTAATGACTGTAAAACGAAAACCATTGTTGATTTTTTATAACAAACCAAGGATTAATAATTCAAACTCAACGATCATATCGTCGCCATTACGATATGAGAGAATTCTAATTTTTGAGAGTAAAGTTTCACTAAGTGACATCCCACGTAGATCACGTTCCGTTTGGAAAAGATCAGTTTTTGAGCGGTTATTGAAGAAGATCCGACCCTATGTAGTGGAAGGCGGTCCCAACATGTTCGGATATCTCGGACGGCTCCATTAACAATTTTTTAAAAGCATCAACCAGTTTCCGTACAACAAGATGTGGGAACAGCTCAAACAGCGTAGCTTACAATTCAGCTGCTCCCGTAAATTTTTGGGGAAAGAACAATTTGTCAGAGTTGTGACATAAACTAGCCACCAGGTTTCCAGGGTCTGACAAGCACCGGTTTCTTTCTATGCTGCTATCTCAAAGAAAAGTTTATACCAAAAGGTTCCAAGCCCTCCAAGCGAAACAAGAAGATTAGAGCCTGAAACAGTAAGGGCTGTGATGGAAAATGTCCTCAAAATTGTACATTAGGACGACGTTGAAAATTGACTCCACTTAAAAGATATAATATTTCTCATGTAAAATAAATTTACTTTTCATATCTATTCTATATAATAACATGGTATTTTAAATTAAAGTTGAAAAATAAAGGCGTTATTACAGATTGAAACGCCTTAGTGACTTTTGGACCATTCTGTATAAGCAGCAAAATGAGTAACTGAATAATTTCTCAAATTCCTCTTTTTCTTTACATTTTCATTCGAATATATTTCTACATCCCATACTTTAACCGCTATATAGGCCCTGACCTTGTTCCCGTGGGTCAGTGGAGTTGTAACTGGCATCTAATGTAACATTTCATCATCACAGAGCAGACGTCGAGTTTTCCCCATTCATGATCAACACGTATGTAATCTCAAACGTCTCTTTGCCTGGAACGTCTATTTGGATTCAAGCACACTCCAGACCTCAAGTGGAAATTGTACTTCAGAACTATCGATGAAGATTCCGGATAAAATTGTCGATTATTTGTACCCCTCCAGAAACTGCCTGTCTCCTGAAACTTTACTAGACCGGATCAGACGAAAACTGGAATTTTGCTGCCACATCTAAGCTACCCAATGCTCACGTCACAGGCTTGAAAGAATTTACAAGTGCTCACCTTACCACGATGATGATGAATTCCCTCCCACCCTACAGCCACACCCCCACAGACATAACCTGGCTCGTTTCTCGCTTTGGTCATGTCTGATGCACTACATTTCTTGATTCCACCAACCAAATATTAACAGCTAGGTACCGCCATGTTACATACACTGAGTTGACCCATCCCGATTGGATTCGTATTCCATTAGTGACAAGAAAATTTAATTTAGACAGCTTTTTTTTTTACCAGAGATGGTGCATAGTAGGACGGACTCCCGAGAGAATGCTTCCCCGATCACTGCAATCATAACCTCGTCTAGAACCAACCACAACATGCCTTCAAGATCTGTCTATATTTCTGGGATGAGGTATTATGATTATTTACATTATATTATTCGGACTGCTATCCAAAACTTCATTGACATATTCACAACGTTTCGACCGTTGCACGCTTCGGCTATTTTAAAGTTCGGTTCAAAATTCCATTCAGCTGAAGAAGGTCGGAGCGTACAACGGCTGAAATGTTGTGAATATGGCAAGGAAGATAAGGATAACAGTTTGAATAGTGTAAATGATCGTCAAGACATACCCCATTTATATCGTCATCACCACTGTACAATCTTACTTCATTTAGTAATCTACTAGCTTTAGTGGCTCTTGTGACGTCATTTATTTACATTTGGATACGTTTGAGCAGATATGAATATACATGAGAGATTCATGGAGGATTGAATTTTAAAGGCAGTAAATTCAACTTCGCTAATCGAACGATTCTCTGTGACTCGATTGGTTAAGCGCACATCAGTCTAAATGACGGTTCCGTATATGATACAGGTTCGAATCCTGTCGGGGGACGAATATTCTTTATGAGAATTTCTCTGATATCCTGGCCGGTAAATGTTGTTTAATAGTGTTTATTATAAACAGAGCATTTACTTAAATATTTGTATCTATAAAAAGAATGTATAAACATAAAAATGTCTTAAAATAATTGTCGGACTTTGTCCATTTCATAATGTGTGACATAATATATATATATATATATATATATACATGACCATGTGGGGATGAGCAACAATACATTTTAAAGGGTTAAGAACAAATATTCACCCAAATAGACTTATCGGTAATATAGTTATATATGTTATATTAACAATACAATCTGGTTGAAATAGTAACAATGGAAAGAGTAGATTCGCCTTCATGTTATGTTTTACGCCACAATATCAGGGACATCTCAATTTGTGTAATCTATATTACAGACTTCGTATTTATCGAGGTATTTTAGTCATTTTTTGAATAATGTCGAAAAGTATCATACATATTATCAATCCTCATATCGGCAAGAGCACTCAAAAATCTTTTTTCTAAAAAAAAACATCTTTGAACATAAATGATCTTAAGGGGAAAAGAAATGTATGGATGATTCTAACTCTGATATGTATTTGAATGCCCAAATTGAAAATTCTAATTCTCTATGAATCGTTTAGTTATCCGATTGGACATATTCAGATTTTACTAATATTTTTATTGATGGAATTTTATATTTATATTTATATATATATATATATATATATATATATATATATATATATATATATATATATATATATATATATATATATATGTAAATATATATGTATGTATGTATATATATGTGTGTTTATGTATATATATATTTATATATATATATATATGGAGAGAGAGAGAGAATGGAGATCAACGTGTTTTAGTGAACTCGACAGTTTTCAATCTGCTTGTCTGACTCATCTTCAAGAAGCGAGAGCAAGATCTAAAAGGTCAGTCAATCTAACAGTGATCTCATCTCACAATCCTCACTCTTGCTCCATATGTGGCCTCCTTTGTAAATCACTAGCGGGTCTTAAATGCCATTTGAGATGATCGCACAAAATTTTATAACTAAATCAAATAGGCTGTCAGATCATACGTCGAAACCGACGGTAGAGTCCATTATTATCATTATTATTATAATAAAAAGTAAGAACATTAAGATATATAATCCGGTGTTCTTATTGATATTTTTTATTTTTACAAATCAGTGCTTTTTACAAATCAGTGCTTAACTTACAGAGCATAAATATTATAAATTAACTGATTTAAAATATGGTTTCTTCGCTTGCGAAGAGACCAAATTTTAATTCAGCTAATTTATAATACACACACACATACACACACACACACACATATATATATATATATATATATTAATTTATAGTATATATATATATATATATTTATATACTGTATTTTAGTATATTAAAATATGTTAAAAATCGCTACATAATGGCAATTATGTTTCACCATAATAAAGGTAGCCAATTTTAACATGTTTCTATATCCTAAAATAAATTATATTCAGCTCGACTTTGTACTGAGCCCTCTTTTAAATTAAATGTTATGTACAGAGGAATTATATTCCATTTCTCTTTCTACCTGGCTATATATATATATATATATATATATATATATATATATATATATATATATATACATATATATATATATATGCAGTTCTATGACCTCATACACTGCTAGAGACTGAAATATTAACAACAGAACCATATGTCTACTTGCAATGTAATGTGTTGTGACTAGTTTAAATGTAATTTTGTTGAGTTTGGGTTGCTGCGTTCTAATGTAGAATACCCCAATATCTGAAGTTTCTTTTTGCTGTGTGTATGTGTACTATTGAGTTATCATCTAACATCTGTCTAATATTATATACATGACTATTTTTTCTAAGAAATGTCGTTTAATAGAACTAAGATCAGAAAGATGACAGATAACGAGATGTGAAGCGAGGGCGGTATTGTTGTAAAACCAAGAGATGTAGTAGTTATAATATTAGTATCAGAGACGCAAACTCCGAACGGGCACGTAAACTGATACACTACATTGTTTTTTGTTGTTGTTGTTTTTTGGTTACAACATATTACATTGTATCTAGATATATGGTTTTGTCGAGAATATTTCGGTCTCTAGCGTGTTATGACGTCATAGAACCGCATCTTGAACTTACAACCTGCTTCTACTATTCCGCGATCGTTATCGTCGCATAGCAATTTTCAATGTCAACATAGCAAAATATTATCTTCAATGCTGAATATCTCTGTTAAAGTGTCCCTATAACCAATCTGATGACCGCTCATGTGAGCTGAAAGCTTAGATCAAAGACGCATACACTATATATATATATATATATATATATATGTGTATGTGTGTGTGTGTGTGTGTGTGTTTTGAAAAATAAAAATATTAAAACACTATGTTGTATATTAATATTTTTTTGTTTAATTATTTCAATTAGGTTCCTTGACTAGTTTCGACCCGCATGACCATCATCAGGAGAAAAGGTTTTAGAAAAAAATTTGTACTTGTTAGTAGCAGTGAACTACAGGTTTGAATGACTTTATGAAGAAAATGAACTTTATCTGCAGTTTTCATTTTTTTATCATTCATTTTGGTCAAACGACCTCTTTTGAGTTTAAAAAAAAAGAAAAAAGAAGACGCTGTGAACTCACAGAATTCCCTTCTTTGTCATTTTGACAGTTTTATTGGTTTCTGGGAGGGAGATGCGTGTGTTAAGTGTATGTTATCTTTTAATTCTTTGGCAGTTTGCATGATGTGTCTAAGTCTATATATTGGTATGAGTGTGTAAAATGTTATATATATATATATCCATTTTTCAAGTTATATCTACATTCAGCAAATAGCTTTCCTCATTCAACTTCCTACCTGTTATATTTTATTGTGTTTTCATCATTTTTCCTTTTAATGAGGTTGGCTTGGTTGTAAATCTAGACACATCGGACGTCAAGTATTTAAAATTTAGATTTTGAGTTAAGCGTACTTGAATTTGTTATATTTCGTAAGTACCTTCAGGCATAAATATGATTCCAGCAATAAAAAAACTTATTTTATTTTATGAATTGAGAAAATGCATCAGTGATGTTTATTTTGTCATTCAGTTATCCACCATTCCATTAGTTAGATCGAGTTTAAATATCCTGTTTATCCATATTGTGTATAATTGTAACTGACCTTTTACACCAATTGACTCCTTTATATGTCAATGAATATTTGACAAAGGTCAAAGGTCTTAGAAGAGACTTGACACAATAGTGATGTGGTTAATTTAAGAAAATCATCGTCAGAAAAATGAGCACATTTAAGAAAATTACGTTTAAATATCTGAGGCGCATAGCGAGGAAAGAAGGCTTAGAGAATTTAACACACAGAGAATATATTAACGGTAAGAGAAACAGAGGAAAACAGCGAGGAAAACCTTAAACAGTTTGTGTGAATAAATATCAGAACAAAAATAAATACTGATGGCAAATGTTTAAAATAAACACGTGTATCAACAAAAGACAGAAAGTTGTAGCGAATGACCAGATCCTGAAAAAGAAAAAAAAAGAATTTATCCTTAATCAGTGGATCAATGGAAATAGAAGTAGATTTCATTATAATCATGTTTAGCGGGGAAAGAATCTTTCCAAGACTGAAAGTATTACTGATTTAGCTGTTGAAATAAATTCATATACCACGACGAAAAAGTCTGAAATACTTCAAAGAATTTCTTCATACATAGGATAAACATGAGAAAACACAAGAATAACCGAATGTAATCAGAAGAAAGTCCATTAATTATAAAAGAGCTCATCTCCAGGTCGCTTTCAGCAGTCCATGTATATATTACACTGAAAAAAATAAAAATAAAATATTGTCCAAGTTAGACTTAACTGATACAATATATTTATTATATATTTTGGGAGAATTCCTTCCTTAATCTTTTATTATAGAAATATATTAGAAAATAAAAAAAATGGATTCTCACTGGTTAGAAAATAATGCAAACTGCATCGTGTAGAGTAATCGGCCATGCTTAAATGTGAATTGGCAGAAATGCCTTACAAATCGAAGTGACAATGTTTTTAATAAACAATAACAAGAATAAATAGAAAAGAACCTTACAAAAATAAGATTACGCTTGCAGTCAATATAAGCAAGGCAAAGCAACAGTAATAAGGCAAATATTAACAAACAAAGAACGGTGTTATCACACAAAAGAAGATACAGACAAGCGGTTACCGTGTTATGACTTCAAGAAAGAACAGAAATATGGCGGATAAGACCGAGAGTTGTGGCCTAACTTTACTCGTTGCAATGAAATCCCAGCATGCATCTGTATGTTTTGACTTTAAATTTGAAGAAGGGATAATCATGCAGTCACTTTCATCTATCAAAACTAACAATTATTATTATTATTATTATTATTATTATTATTATTTCTTTTTCTTCATCTTCTTATTTAATGTTTATCGATATGGTTCAAGTGACAGCCAGTCTCCTCATTTTGGCAGCAATATCTTCCCAATTGTTCCCCAAATATTCCCTTCTTTGCATTTAGGCTTTTGTGGCCTTTCGAACATGTAACAACGCGCGGCTTATAATGTTCACAAGTATAGTCATTATTATCCATTATTTCTTCACTCTCAAGCAAGGTCTTAGTATTTTCTAATGTATTAATTACTCTATATGTTCCTTACAATAATAAGAGAAAGAAACGAACAGGACAAAAATAATGATACTGAGCAATTATTATATGTGAAAGACAAAAGTAAAGAAAGCAAAAATAATGAAGCAAAGAACTTCACGATCTAAGAGTGTCAATGAAAACATCCACGGAGGAATCTCTTCGGGAATGTAGTAGTTCTTGGGAAAATATTCCTGAATGGCACTTTCTTGTTACATTTGGAATATAGAAGAAATTAAGTGGAATCGTCTCTGGTGACGTAGTGTAGCGATTCAAATACCCTAAAGAATGGATCACGTCTAAACATTTAGCATGGAAATATCGATAGGGTAGAGATAGGCTAGTTATATGGGCTCTTTGAGACAGAGACTGCAGAATGGGGAAAAATTCATCACCCACAAGGACACCGATTCGACCTTGAACTCTCTCAAGGCTGATAAGTAAGGATTTGGTAGGTGCTGCTCAGATAGGACAGAAATACTCTATTTTTGGCCTAAACTGATAGTTGTTAATACGCAATGTTTGGTATAGAAAGTTATTAGAAATATTTCACTATAGATACGCCTAAGAATGTTCTCTGACAATAGCACAACTTGTGAGTAGACCTCCTAAATTCTAAATGACCAGAGCCTGGCAACTGATTACTTATAAGAACTAGCTCTAATGGGTGAAAATGGATTTGAATATTCAATAACTCGTAAGCAAATCCAGTAATCTTTCGTTGTCACTGAACTGACTCTGAATTCTTTTCCTGTCATGATAAATCGTGACACTCTCAAAGAGGCAGCTTTTGAAAATCTATTGGAGTTCACCCGAAACCTCAAGTGGAATTCATATGCGACCCATTGTTAACCCTGGAACACCAACCACGGCTACATAATAGCCAGCGCAAATTTTCCTATTTTTAATTACAATTTTCAGTACCTGATTTTCTTACCTAAATAATGTTTTACACTTGCTATTCATGTTAACTCAAAGTACAAAGTTTGAAGTGCCTGCATATAAAATATTTCAAATAAATATTTATCTTTAATATATTTTTTTTATATTTTCAAAATCGGGTATGATATACCCATGGTTAGTAGTGGTGTAACTTTAATTGATGGTTAGTGTTCTAGGGTTAAAGAGGCTGTAAAACTTTTTGACCACTTGTATCACTTTATAAAATATCTTACAGCATCCGTTATGCCGTCTCTTTACAAATCTAGATCAGATCAAACATGGAGTACAGGTTCTCTATTTGGGCTACACCGACGCAATCCAACTTTTCAGCCTCGACAGAGTTCAAAAGGGTTTACGCGGCCTTTGCGTGATGATGTTATTTGTAGTCTGTCGTCATTTCTATGGCAAATGATAAGAAAATCTACATCCCTTAGTTCAGAACTTCACAGCTAAGATTTACAATTCCATGTACACAGAGGTAAACCATCCTCATTCTCTTCCAATTCCATTTTTAAGAAGAATCTTACATTAAAATGTATTTTTTTCAGAGTCACTGCTTTTTTTTCGAATAGACTCCCGATACATTGCTTCCCATATTACTACAATCTTAAACTCTTCACGTCAAGGATCAACTGTTTCTACACATGCTCATAATCCACACTAATTCACTTCCTTAAAATCCCTAAAGCAATGTCATTCTACAAAACTATGGTAATTTTAATATCAGCTGTTTCCTTATAAGGAAAGATTCGGTATACATTGACCGGAAAATCAGTGTCACTGTCGTTTGGAATTTATAGAAAGTGTCTCTTAAAACAGTTTTTTCAGGAAAATAGCTTTCTGAAGACCAGTAGCTGTTATCGCTCTTTTGAGTAATTACGGAAGTTTCCTACCTAACGTTTTGTTTGGAGTTGGGTGTAATGCAACGTCTTGATTGTATCATTATTTGGTTTTCGAGTTACATGTGCTAACCCTTTTAGTTATTGCTGATGTTGGTAGTCATTAACTGATCTGGTTTCTGCTATTTGGTACAGTTCTTTGTTTATTATGTAGCGTCTGTCCACAATTTTCGAAGAAGGATGGTTTTGGTTAAGATCCAGGGCTTCGCTTTTAGGGCTTCACCGTTGATCTTAGGAATCGGTTATATTTAGATGACAGTTTAGACATTTCCGAACGTCTTTGACACCATCCATGACCTCCATATTAAAGTATCAATTTGACGAGGCAATTGAAGGACATGATTCAGGTTTCCATTTGAATCTTTTGGCTTTGTAGCAATTCGCGGTGTTGAGAGAAACTAACCTTAGAATAGACTATACTAAGTTCAATTGACTTTTTTTTTTCGTAAAATACCTTTTTAGGTTTCTTAAGTCCAGTATCTTTTTCAAGTCTTGATGGTTTTCTTGCCGAACCTTCCATTTGAAGTGATGTCGGATGTTAACATCTTGAATATGTCATTATTTTCATTATTATATGTGTTGTCCATTTTAGCTTCTCTTATTTGGCACAGTTGTTTACTTGGGATTCTGTAGCGCCATCCACAATATTCAAAGCAGGAAGATGTTTGCCAAGACCGACGGGCTTTACTCACTCAAAGTCCTTTTTCACAATTGCAGCGGTTATATACATCTAACTGTTTAGATATTTCTGAACGGCTTTGATACCTTTCATGACATCTCGGACTGAAGAATAAGGTAAATATGTATTTTTGTTTAATTACTTCATTACTACAATGGGAATTATTAGAACAGATATTATCCGTTCACATATATTGAGGCAAGGCTGACAGAGAAAATAAGCAATTTAGAATTATAATGTAACATTATTTCGACTGGTTTATAAAGGTAAAGGCAATGATGTTCTGTCGTGAGATTTACTGCGAGACAAACGTGAGTGATAACATTTTATTCAATAAGCGTATACATTATTAGAATTAAATACACCAATTAACGATTTGAAATCAGTCAAAACTCTGAATGAAAACAATCATTCAAAAAGTGATATTTTTTGTCCGCGAAATTTCTAAGCGACATTTTATAACGCAGCCTCTATATATAGCGTTCCCATCTGATTCGATAGATTCCGTGCCTTAAGAAATAATTGTCAAAATTATCGACAATATACACAGAAATCCGATCCACAATCATGTTCAGTATACTATTTGGGCGGTAGTTTCGATAATATATGATTTATCGGCGCATAGCAACAATGGAACAGTGTTGTGCGCATTTAAACAGAGGCAAATATAATTATCTTGGCGTCACCGATACCGTCATTGTGATAGAAATGGTCGAGTTAAATCCAAGACGGTCGGAAGTAATTACTGGTGTGGAACGATAAATAACCGGACTTCAATTGAGTAAGTGTTCAAGTATTCACCGGCAAAATGTGACAACTCACCAGAATGGTTTCCTTCGTCTGCAGAACAGGAAAGCTCTCAGTAGATTTTGGCAAATCTCCGCCGTTAATCTTCATTTAAATATTATTTTTCACTATAAATATTAATTTCTTCATTTAGAATTTTAATCAGCAATATATATATATATATATATATATATATATATATATATATATATATATATATATATTCGAAAATTTTAACATAAATACGTCATAAAATCATTAAAAAATAGTCATTTTGTTTCAATACTTCTGGTGTCTTATCAAGTGATGATGTTTAAAGTAGAATAAGGTGTTTTAAAAGTCCCTTTTAAAACGCTTTATTCTACTTTCAACATCATCACTTGATAAGAGGCCAGAAGTGTTGAAACAAAATGGCTATTTTTGTAGTGATTTTATAACATATTTATGTTATAATTTTCGAATAAATAATTATATTTGCTCTACTCTGTATTGAGCACTCTTTTAAGAACAGTATTTGTTGGTTATTGGAATTTATTCCGTATACACCAATCCTATACTTGTATATATATATATATATATATATATATATATACACACACACACACATATATATATATATATATATATATAATCTTTTATATATTGTCCTGTATTAATTGCAATTGTATTAATCGAGATTAATAATATTAATATTATTATTAATAATAATATTAATATATTTTCTTTTTTTTATTCCTACTTTACTGTAAATTTTTTATAGTTTATGTATTAATTATAAAATATATTGATGTGTGTTTTTCGCGTGTCACTGTGATATTCCTTCTCCCCCTTTGTTGTTTAACATTCATTCTTCTTCCTCTTTGCCCTCTTCCCTGCTTTACGATTTGTCTTCTTTTGTCTTTATTTTCTTTTGCTGTTTAAAATTATTTAAGTAGTCAAATTATCTGGCCTCTTGACTGAGTACATTTAAACGTACGTAACTTCTGAAAGATGGTTTAAACAAAAGGCTATACCTAACCTTCCATTTCTAATTTAGATAATTCTATGGCCCTCCCACTCTCACTCCCACGTCATCTTATATGAATCTAAAACTATCCCTCAAAAAATAAAAGAAACCAAATTCCTTTGTAACTAGAGATGTGACCTGATGAACCAGCAAAAATATATTTTCTGGGGAAATAAATTATAGCCATGGAACCTATTTGCTCTGTTGCTACATTGAGCTCTGTGGATTACATTCGCTTTGGAAATATCCACACGGATTTCCAAACCCTTGATTACCTTACTATATATATATATATATATATATATATATATATATATATATATATATATATATATATATATATATATATATATATGTATGTATATATGTCGCACACTGAATGCTGATGGTAAAAAATAGAACTTGATGTAATAATAAATTCTAAGTTTCACGCACAGGGATATCTTTAGTGGCTGATTTATAATTGACCGTTACATAATTTAATTTTTTATATATATACCGAACTATTATGAGTGGAGGAATCTATATTGAACTGTTATTTAATATCAGTGAGAGTGAATGCTGGGCACTCTTTTCACACCGATGAAGGAGAGATATGGAGCAACGGAAATGTGGTTCTGCCGAAGAGTACCGAGAATACCACAGACGGAACATGTGAGCAACAAGGAAGTCTCAGACAAAATCTAATCGACAAGAACACTTAAACTTAAGACCAGGAAGAGAGACTTGAAATTCCTATGACACATAATAAGAAAAGTGGGCTTAGAAAATTTGACACTCACAAAATATACTGAAAGCAAGAAAGACAAAGGCAAGCCTGTCTAACGATCATATTGTTGGTAGCATAGGTTTTAGGAGAGATCGTAAATGTACCAATTATACTTAGATCTACAAAGGACAGGAAATGGTGGAAATGTCTTGAACAGATACGGCACATAGAAGTAGAAGATAATATAAAATTACTGGATGGTCAGTGTAAATGCCGATGGCTCGGAATAGAAAATCGAAGAGACGAGTTCTAATTCTAGTCGAGTTCATTGTACTCTCTTACGCTCAAATACCATTTGAAAAGGCATGAAACCATCTCTTCTTTTCATTCCAGTTATGGGTAAATAGCAGGAAAGACTGGGCGTTATAACATCTACTAATTATGGAAATTAAGAATTCTCATCCCCAAATATTCAGCTATAAAAGTCTTAATCCATGTCTGGTGCTCCTGCTATATATTTTGAAATTCTTTATAAAATCCGAAGAATAATTTTCAATATTAGTGGCCCTGAGCTGGCATCTCGGATTCAGACCCTTACCCCACCCCCCGGAGTAACGTAGCTTCCTTGTGCCTTTTCTATAAATAATTTCATGATTAATTTTTTTCTATAATAACTAGAATTTATGAATTTAAGCGCAATAGTAAATTGGCAGTTTCATCAATTGTCAGTTGAAATGGCTAGATGTAACCGTAAGTTCTATGCTAACCGTTTCTTCTATTGCTTTTCTCTCTTGTGGAGCTTATTTGCGACTTCTTGCATTCCAATAAACTTTGAACTTCAACAATTTATATGCAACATCAAGCGTTATCTTACGCCTTCTTCATTATTCTTTTTATTGTCTTTTTCCCTTTATAGCATATTTTTCGTTATGGGTATGTAGCCGAGTGGTTACAACATTCGCATTCTGGCCGCGAGGCCAGGGTTCCAATCTATCCATATACGAAATAACTTTTCTTTTATTTTTAGCTATGGAAATTTTTATTTTTTCATATATATGCGCGGTGGGAACGAAACTCTCTTTTGTGAAGAAAGGTGATATCTTGCATGAAATTATGATGTTTTCTGTTTTGCTATTTAAGTAGCCAAGTGGTTAGAACGTTTGCATTCTGACCATGAGATCCGGGATCAAGTCTCACTGTGGTCGATTTGTCAGGAATGAGACTTCCTGATGTTATTGAAATGGACGGGTCGATCCCAGCGTGCGGCTCCTTTGGAAAGTGCCTGAAAACCATACCAAGATTTGACCCAAGCCTTGTGAGTGAAAATGAGGAGACGAAACCCTTGTATAGTTCTGTTAGTACGAAGTCACAAGTCACCATGTTCGAGTATGATGGTCTTGTTCAAATTGTTGATCACGCCAGATAACGCGCTATTTCCCAGAAATTGTAACTAATGTCAGTTCATAATAGTTGCAGTAGAAATCACAGGTGCGCTCTGTGGGTGTTGAACAAACACAAATCTGCCAGAACGAGCGTCTACAATAGGGATTGGCTAGCCGCCCTAATATACGGGTATGCTCGAATACGGGTGGCTAGCTATACATATTTTGTTTCATATTGTCTAACGCCCAATAACCCCCCGCGTCTTAGTGGCTTTATTGTCTTGCTCGGGGTGCAATAAGAAAAAAAGTAAAGTTCAATTCGGTTTTCTTCGACGAATATCTACGAATTTAAATAAAGAATGAGCAACGACAACCGATAAGCCATCTTACATTGCAACCTTGACGAGCTGATGCACAATGTTTCAGATGTTGGTTTTCAAGAAGTTTACCATGCGCATATATTTACAATTGAGCGCGAATAATCAATAGGCACACGCTAAATGGCGTCTGCAGTTAGTTTTGCTTAAGGTATTTACAGTAAGCAATTCCTGTTAACCAATCAGAAAGGCAAACGTTGTACTGTGATGTTCCACTTGACATATCCAATAATTCCTTTTCTCAAACTGCGCAACAAATTTTGAAAAAAATTGGTATGAAAATCTATTGGCATATTCGCTTATTTGAATTTCACAGCTGAGGTGTGAAATTCTCTACGAACAAGACAAAAATGGTATAGCATATAATAATATTACGATAAAACAGAATATACACGCACGCACGCACGCACGCACACACACAGACACATACATACATACATACATACATACATACACATATATATATATAAATGTATATGTGTGTGTGTGTGTATGTGTATTTGCGTAATAATTATTACGAACTAGCGGGCAGCTGCTATCATTTTGAAAAAACGTGACACGAATAATATTTAGCGACATCCATCCAGTGACCGAGTTTGTAAAATCGCCAAGCGTGAAATGGCGTTGTCATTGGGAAATGAAATGTAAATCTTTTTTGAAAGTATTTTAAACTAAAAACTAATATATATTTGAGAAAATGAATATACCATGAACACAGACACACAGACACACACACACACACACACACACACACACATATATATATATATATATATGTGTGTGTGTGTGTGTGTATATATATATACAAATGGGAGAAAACAGATGGAGTAAAATTCTACTGTTCTTACGATTTACATTTATTCCATCACCTAAACAAGTACAATGTACTGAAATATGAAATATTTTGTGCAACGATTTCAACATTTTTTATTATAATCTATTATAATAAAAATAATAATAATGATATATATATATATATATATATATATATATATATATATATATTACAAATTAACTGATGTAAAAATATAGTTCTTTCGCTTCAATTAACTGATTTTAAAAGTTATTTTATAATATTTATGTTCTGTAAATTTACATTGAGCACTGTTTTGTAAAAACAAAAATATCAAAAAGAACACCGGATTATATATCTTACTGTTCTTTCTTTATACTATGATATATATATATATATATCTGGTAATATATTGCAATGTTTATAATATATTTAAATTTTGTGCGTATTCTTCGATCTTTTGGCTTGTGTATTGGAAATCTTTTTCACGCTGTCACATGATAAAAATCTACGCCATGCACGTGATATAACATCATCGCGTCTTTTGAATTCAAAAGGAATTTAACGTTTTTAGTTTGTAAAAAAGTAGCAACATGATTACGCTACAAGATAATTGGCAAATGTTTGTTTAAAAAAAAAAAAAAAAAAAAAAAAATATTTTGACTAAAATATTGACCCTGAAGATGAACAATGATGTTCGAAAGCGCTAGGTCATCGTATGGAAAATACATATTTCGGAACTATTTTCAAATAAAAAGTCTCATTAGAGAATATGAGAAAATTCAAAAGAAAATATGTAAGACTATGTTGTCTTTAACATTCAACACTACATGTTTGAAAGAAAAGTTGCTGCCAAATTATACATATATATATATATATATATATATATATATATATATATATATATATTATTTTTAATCGTTTCAAGTCCACGAATTAATTTCTTGCGGGTATAGAACATTGAAAAAAAAAATTCCAAAAGAGTCTTAGATGAAATTGAATATACTTGGGCTAAATAAAGATTATTTGAAAGAAAATTTCGGAATTTTCTTAATCAGTTTTCTACAGCCACCAACGAATTAATTTGTGGACTTGAAAGGATTAAAACTAAAATAAATAGACTAATAGGTCTAAATTATTTAACCAAACAGGCTTGAATGAAAATATGCTGCCTAAATATGCATACACACGCGCGCCCGCGCGCACACACATACACACACAAACATACATACATATATATATATATATATATATATATATATATATATATGCGATAAGATCTCTTTTAAGCGATATGACTTATTACCATAATAATTCCAACAAGAAATATAAGAAACCTCAAGAATGTATTTTAAAGATTACATCAACACAAAGGGGATCTTTTAAACTCTAATCTGTCATTAGCTGCTCACCGGATCGTGACTGACTCCAATTTTGATTTCAAAAATACTACTCTAATTGAAAAAAAAAATATAAAGACGAATATATTTAGAAATCTTTAATCCCTAGAACATCCACAATAAATCTGCGTCTGAAGAACTTTTAAGTGCACCAAACTACATGATCTTAAGCGTATTGCTAGATTGGCATTTAGGTCTCACCTTTTTACTGTTGAAATAGCTAAATGCAATCACCACTTCTACTCCAACAGTTTCATTTCTCGTACTTCCCGCCTTTTCTTGCTTCCCTGATAACAACAATCTTCAAACATTTAAATGCAACGCCAATCGCTATTTCCTGTCTCCTTGAATCCCGTTAATCTTTGCTTCTTTCCTCAATCTTCCCTATACACAGTCTTTTCTCTCGCTTTCAGTTCCTGTAAATAATTGCGTACTAGTGGCATTCCCGCTTTGTTTGGGGTGAAATGATTTAAACGGAAAAAAGCAAAATGTAACTCTGCAGTTATTCGCTGGACATATAGTTACGTTTATATGTTATAGTTTCTATTTGTAACTAGAAATAGTTTCTATTTGTAACTATTTTGTTCACCCAGTAGAAGGCGTAAGAGCCACTCAAGGCAGAGAATAACTGAATCAGTTTGGTGTTATGGACGGAAGAAGAGGAAATAGAAAGTGGATACGGAGAACAGATAAGGAATGACACCTGAAATGAAGAAGTTTGGACTGTAAAGTTCAATAAAGCATCCACAAAGCACAGCTGTTTTTAGACATAAGCTGCCTGTATGGAACGGAGGTATTTCAAACCTGTGGCTATAGTATGGCAGTTCTTAGGCAGAAAGATCTGAACTAATGGAACTAAGGATTCAAGTTCATCACAACATTTGCCATGGGAATAGCCATAGCCGAACCGTGTTTCTTCTGTGAGAAATATTTTTAGGCTGCGAAATAACTCAAGCGTCACAAAGTCACGTAAACAGTAAGCAGCCTCTAGGAATTTTTACTATTTGTTAATGAAACTAGAACGGGAAATTTTTAGGCTTACAGCGACACCACTTTGAAACACCAGTTCCGGTACGATCACCAAAGTTAAGTAACATCAAACCTGGTCAGTACCTATATGGGTAACCGTTTGGGAATACCAGGTCTGCAGGTTGTGTTGTGAACAATGGTTCGTCTCTGGGATCGTTATATTCACTACAAGGCGAATAAGTTTGTAAAGGCATGAACCCACCTCATCCCCACCAGCTATTCTTTAATTAGTAAAACTTAAATAGCTAAACCATTATTATCGCTAAAAATATTCTTATCATCTAAAAATATTTTCTGTCTTTAAATAACATGCGAAATTGTAAAAAAACGTATCAAAAAAGAAAAAAATCGTATTTTGTTAATAAGACACAAATTTTATCGAAAATATAATTCTTGCTTAAATACAATTCTGTTCGATAAAAGTGACTCAATTGATTTTTTTTTTACTTAAAATTTTTTCGCGTATTGTTTTTGGGGTCAAACTAATTTTTAATCTTACTAATATAAAGACCCCTTCCGGACCATCTATTAAAAAAGTTTACTCACCCTAAGGTATTCTATTGATAATTATAATTTTGGATATAAATGAGATTTAGGGAAAAACTCTGTGTAAAAAAGTGACTCACTTATTCCCTGCAACATGTAATCAATAGAAACATAACCGAACAGCTTTAAATAAAGAATAATAGAGGTATAATTTATTTATAATAGGTAATATAGTTCGAAATATTTAATAATCTATGGGTCCTCCTTTATTTTGAATAACCTTTTCAACCCTTTTTGGCATTGACTTGATTAGGTTCTGGCAAATCTCATCTCCAAGCATTGAATTCCATTCGGATATGAAATTCACAATCAAATCCTCTTTGTTGTTCAACTGCTTTCTCGAGAGCCTGTACTTTATAATGCTCCATAAGCTTTCTATGGGGTTGAGGTCAGGAGATTGGAGCGGCCATATCATGACACTCATCTGCTTCTCATCAAAGTATTCCTTCATCAATTTTGATTTGTGACAGGGAGCATTGTCCTGCATAAAAATGAGCTTGGTGGAGTCGATTTGCACCCTTTCAGCAGAAGGGAGCAGACAAGACCCTAAAATTCTCTTGTACTGCTCGATCATAAGGGTCTTTTCAATAGGTTTTAAGAAACCAGTTCCATGAAAAGAAAAGCACCCCCAGAACACTATACTGAACGGATGCTTGACAGTACTTACTGCTAAATTCAAACAGCTTTCAAAGCTTCTTCTTCGGATTTTAGATCGCTTATCCTTTGAATTTAGCTCAACTTTCCTTTCATCGGAGAAGAGAACATTTAGTAAAAAAAATCAGGTGAGTCACTTTTATCAAACAACACACGAGAAGTGTTTATAACTGGATTCTGGGTAGATTTAAGAATCGGTCTATGGAAAGAATTAAAATTTATGGCAAAAGCATTAAGCGGATAATTTTAAATACATTTGTAGAGTGTAATGTAATGTACAAATTATTCGTCTGGTAAATATAAAAAGAGCTCTAAGATAACTTATTATTCAGTAGTATATTCAGAAAGTCAGCCATATCTACAACTTTTAGAATGTGGTATAAATAACAATGAATCAAACTAGAGAAAAACAGTGTCATAGAATTTGATTTAATAAAAGCTGACCGAAGTCTGTGCAGAAGGAAATTCAAAGCTATATAAAAAGGAAAAAAAAACTCTTGTTTTAAACTAGAAAGTGAACCTTAATGAGATTGTGTCACGTATCCGAATTTCTGTACACGACTCTCACAAAAATGCATATTCCGTGCGAGCAGCAAGTTGCACAATTATTCTTTTTGTTGAAAAATCGGAAAGGAGCACAGTGATTTTGCCAAGGACATTGGAAGAATAAATGCTGTATTTACGATGAGAATGATATCAGGGAGAAAAATAAAAAAAATATATAAATAGATATTTGATAAATTTCACAAAGGCATTACCGATCAAAGAACGATGTCATCTTCTAGGAAAACCGGAAAAATTTGGGAATTATACTGGAATCAGACAACCTGCATGCGGTTTGGCTTCGTTTGGTTTATTTTGTTTTACGGCATATCAACTTCAATGCGTTATTTAATGCCGACAAGTTATTTAGGATAGATTCGTATGAACAGAATATGTATTCTTTGGTTTAGATTGGTTTGGTTCATTTTGTTTAACGGCATATCAGCCTCCATGGGTTATTTAATGCCGGCAAGATTTTTAGGATAGATTCATATGAATAGAATATGTATTCTTTGGTTTAGATTGGATTAATTTATTTGTTTTACGGCATATCAACCTCAATGGGATATTTAATGCCAAAAAGATTTTCTTAGGATAGATTCGTATGATTAGAATAAGTATTCTTTCCTTTAGATTAGTTTGGTTCATTTTGGTTAACGGCATATCAACCTCAATGGGTTATTTAATGCCGACAACATTTTTAGGATAGGTTTGTAAGAATCGAATATGTATTCTTTGTATTAGATTGGTTTGGTTCATTTTGTTTTATGGCATATCAACCTGAATAGGTTATTTAATGCCGAGAACAAATTTAGGATAGATTTTTAAGAATAAAATATATATTCTTTGGTTTAGATTGGTTTGGTTTATTTTGCTTTACGGCATATCATCCTCCACGGGTTATTTAATGTTGACAACATTTTTAGGATAGGTTCGTGGGAATAGAATATGTATTCTGTGGTTTAGATTGGATTGTTTTATTTTGCTTTACGGCATATCAACCTCAATGGGTTATTTAATGCCGACAACATTTTTCGCATAGATACGTATGAACTGAATAATATTATTTGATTCAGATTGGTTTGGTTTATTTTGATTTATGGCATGTCAACCTCAATGAGTTATTTAATGCCGCCAACATTTTTAGGATAGATACGTATGAATGGAATATGTATTATTTGGTTTAGATTGGTTTGGTTTATTTTGTTGTACGGCATATCAACCTCAATGTGTTATTTAATGCCGACAACATTTTTAGGATAGATTCGTATGAACAGAATATGTATTCTTTGGTTTAGATTGGTTTAATTTATTTTGTTTTACGGCATATCAAACTCAATGGGATATTTAATGCCGAAAAGTTTTTCTTAGGATATATTCTTATGATTAGAATAAGTATTCTTTGCTTTAGAATTAGATTGGTTCATTTTGTTTAACGGCATATCAGCCTCCATGGGTTATTTAATGCCGGCAAGATTTTTCGGATATATTCGTGTGGATAGAATATGTATTCTGTTGTTTAAGTTTGTTTGATTTATTTTGTTTTACGGCATTTCAACCTCAATTGGTTATTTAATACCGACAGAATTTTTAGGATTGATTAGTATGAATAGAAAATATTTTCTTTGGTTTAGATTGGTTTGGCTTCTTTTGTTTTAGGCCGACAGCATTTTTAGGATAGGTTTGTAAGAATCGAATATGTATTCTTTGTATTAGATTAGTTTGGTTCATTTTGTTTTACGGCATATCAACCTGAATGGGTTATTTAATGCCGAGAACAAATTTAGGCTAGATTTTTAAGAATAGAATATATATTCTTTGGTTTAGATTGGTTTTGTTTATTTTGTTTTACGGCATATCAACCTCAATGTGTCATTTAATGCCGACAACATTTTTAGGATACATTCGTGTGAACTGAATAAGTATTCTTTGGTTCAGATTGGTTTGGTTTATTTTGTTTTACGGCATATCAAAGTCAATGGTTATTTAATGCCGAAAGCATTTTTAGGATAGATTCGTATGAATAGAAGATGTATTCTTTGGTTTAGATTGGTTGGTTTATTTTGTTTTACGGCATATCAACCTCAATGGTTATTTAATGCCGGCAACATTTTTAGGATAGATTCGTATGAATAGAATATGTATTCTTTGGTTTAGATTGGTTTGGTGTCATTTGTTTTACGGCATGTCAACCTCAATGGGTTATTTAATGCCGACAACATTTTTAGGATAGATTCGTATGAATAGAATAAGTTTTCCTTGATTTAGATTAGTTTGGTTCATTTTGTTTAACGTCATATCAGACTCCATGGGTTATTTAATGCTGACAACATTCTTAGGATAGATTAGTATGAATGAAATATGTATCCATTTGTTTAAAATAGAGTGGTTTATTTTGTTTTACGGCATATCAAACTCAATGGGTTATTTAATGCCGACAATATTTTTAGGATACATTCCTATGAATAGAGTATGTATTCTTTGGTTTAGATTGGTTTGCTTTATTTTACTTTACGGCATATCAACCTCGATGTGTCATTTAATGCCGACAACATTTTGAGGATAGTTTCGTATGAATAGAATATGTATTCTTTGGTTTAGATTTGTTTGGTTTATTTTGTTTTACGGCATTTCAAACTCAATGGGTTATTTAATGCCGACAATATTTTTAGGATACATTCCTATGAATAGAGTATGTATTCTTTGGTTTAGATTGGTTTGGTTTATTTTGTTTTACGGCATATCAACCTCAATGGGATATTTAATGCCGACAACATTTTTAGGATAGATTCGTATGAATAGAATATGTATTCTTTGCTTTAGATTGGTTTGGTTTATTTTGTTTTACGGCATATCAACCTCAGTGGGTTATTTAATGCCGACAACATTTTTAGGATAGGTTCGTATGAATAGAATATGTATTCTTTGGTTTAGATTTGTTTGGTTTATTTTGTTTTACGGCATATCAACCTCAGTGGGTTATTTAATGCCGACAACATTTTTAGGATACGTTCGTATGAATAGAATATGTATTCTTTGCTTTAGATTTGTTTGGTTTATTTTGTTTTACGGCATATCAAACTCAATGGGTTATTTAATGCCGACAATATTTTTAGGATACATGCCTATGAATAGAGTATGTATTCTTTGGTTTAGATTGGTTTGGTTTATTTTGTTTTACGGCATATCAACCTCAATGGGATATTTAATGCCGACAACATTTTTAAGATAGATTCGTATGAATAGAATATGTATTCTTTGCTTTAGATTGGTTTGGTTTATTTTGTTTTACGGCATATCAACCTCAGTGGGTTATTTAATGCCGACAACATTTTTAGGATACGTTCGTATGAATAGAATATGTATTCTTTGGTTTAGATTTGTTTGGTTTATTTTGTTTTACGGCATATCAAACTCAATGGGTTATTTAATGCCGACAATATTTTTAGGATACATTCCTATGAATAGAGTATGTATTCTTTGGTTTAGATTGGTTTGGTTTATTTTGTTTTACGGCATATCAACCTCAATTGGATATTTAATGCCGACAACATTTTTAGGATAGATTCGTATGAATAGAATATGTATTCTTTGCTTTAGATTGGTTTGGTTTATTTTGTTTTACGGCATATCAACCTCAGTGGGTTATTTAATGCCGACAACATTTTTAGGATAGGTTCGTATGAATAGAATATGTATTCTTTGGTTTAGATTTGTTTGGTTTATTTTGTTTTACGGCATATCAAACTCAATGGGTTATTTAATGCCGACAACATTTTTAGGATTGATTCGTATTAATAGAATATGTATTCTTTGGTTTAGATTTGTTTGTTCTATTTTGCTTTATGGCGTATCAACCTCAATGGGTTATTTAATGCAGACAACATTTTTAGAATAGATTCGTATGAATAGAAAATGTATTCTTTGGTTTCGTTTATTTTGTTTTACGGCATATCAACCTTAATGGTTATTTACTGCCGACAACATTTTCGGATAGATTCGTATGAATAGAATATGTATTCTTTGGTTTAGTTTGGTTTGCGGCGTATCAGCATTAATCTGTTATTTAATACGGACAAACATTTTTCTTCCTTGTAATTTTTTGTTTTTTTCGAAAATTTGTTTCTATTAATATTTTTCCTTCTAAATTTCATTGCTGGTAATATTTTTTTCAAACAAGTGTTGCTGGTAATAGTTAACTATTTTCCCATTGCTGGGACCCTAGCACGTGGTACCACCCCGGCTCAGGTTGGACCAGGGAATATCATCAATTTAGAGGAGGTTTCACGCTCCTCAAACCTCATGATCAGCGGCCTTGCTGCTGGACGTAATTTAACGTCTTACTCAGGACGCGGATCTAGCTTAACGTGTTACCCACGACGCAACCAGCATGCGGACAGAAAGTGAATTATATAGGTACACAAATATAGAAATGAGCTTAAGACAATTATATGTCTTCTTAACGGATTTATTCAACCTCTACAGCCCGGCTATCGAATCGACCCTCTCCGGATTTATTATTGATTGGCGCAGTCTTAATATAAAGTACGCAGATGACAAAATTAATGGCAGAGAGAGTAACCTATAGAACCTCAAATGGAGAGCGAGAAGAAGCGATTTATTATCAGTTGTAAGACAGAATTCATAGTTGTAAGACAAGCATGTAAACTATCAATTGGAAATGTCAAAACGAAACACATACAGATATTCAAATATCTACGAAATGTTTTAACAGAATGTATTACAATGAAATCCGAACATACATTGAAATGGCAAATTCCAAAACCTAAGCAAATTACTAATTAGCCAGACTGATTCATTGGCAACAATGAAAATACTGTTATGTAATGTCAATTCCCTTATATGGCAGTGAATACGAGACAGGCGAAGAGAATAATAGAGCCGACAGAAATCTCGTTCTCGTGAAGGATGACGAGAAAACCATCGAAGAAGTGCGTAAACAGGGAGGAATGGATAATAAAATCGCATAGAACTATGAATTCGTACGTCCTGAAAGGGACACGGCACATAATAGGAGAATGGCGTAGGGGAACCTTATAGTATTTTATGTTTTTAAATTAGTTCTTTCGGTGTAACTCTTTTTCAGAAATATATTTCAGTGACAAAAATATTGGAAATTTTTCATTACACACCAATGTAAGTGGTGCTTAGAGACAAAAGATTTCGATATATCGTGACTATCACCTTCCTTAAAAAAACTGCTATTGTATTTAGAAGCAGACGTCGCTAGCCGAAAATATGTAGCCTCCAAAATCTACTGAATCTAGAGTTCTGATTGGCTATTTCATCTACTGCAATACGGTTTATATAGAGCAATATATATTTGTCATTTACAACTCATAGTAAAAAATAAGGATGGAAGATAATTTATGTTTTATAAATAATCTGTGAAGAATTCATATCCCTGCGAGGTTTTTGCATGTTGTAATTTCTCTTAGGTTCTGTTTTATTAAATAAAAATAAATCTGACGCTAAAACAAAACTGGATAGCGATGTGTCTGAGTTGTTCAATAAGAATTTTCAACGTAACTGTCTATACACATGACCTATCTACAATACTGTCCAATATTATCCAATAATTATAATAATTACAAAATTAAGCTTTTCTTTGTCTTTTTTACGGTTTATCAACATTCTGTAGGTTATTTAAAGGCGAAACACATTTTCTTTTATTTTTGGTAAGTGAATATTAAATTAAGGATGAGGAGAAAAGATGGATTCATACCATCCACGAGTTTATTTGCACCTACGTGAATATAAAGAACCCGATTGGAATTCGAACTTGGAATTCTGATTTCTTATTCCGAACCGTTATCCTTTACACCACCCACGCATCCAAGTTTACAGCAGCTGGTCTTCCCAAGCTGTCACCTATCTAGTTAGTGAAAAAGCTCCAATTTGCTACTTTGGTGATCGAAAGTGAAGAAGTGTTTCAAGTTGCTATGGCCGTAAACCGTACCCATTTTCATACGGAGACCATTAAGCACAAATTGACCGAACAGTTATAGTTGATGCAATACTTTTATTCACCTTTCTTTTTTCAAGAGAACAGGCATCATAATTAACTGCTATATCTCTTTCTAGTAATGACGACAGTTTCCTCTCTAACATTTTGTTTAAATTTCTGTTTAAAATCAACATCTTTATTATTTCAATTATTTTCTATTCAAGTTAGATGTACTATCCATTTTCCTTGTTGCTACTGCTGGAAGAG